>OZ010712.1:20316575-20404777 GCA_963932345.1 Ophion ventricosus
GGATAAGAGGGGATAGGCGTAGGCGTAAGAGAGTTCCCCGAGTAGGCACAGTCATGATCACGAGTGGTGGTCTGGGGCTTAAGGGGGAAAGGAAAGTCTTTGGAAAGGGCGAGGAATGATTCCGAGGGGCGAAGGAGGGGGGGGGGGGAGGAGGGGGCAGGAAGAAAGAAGTGATCGGAGAGGGCAGAAGGGGAAGCAAGAGGGAAAAAGTAACGTAGGCGTTACCGGCAGAGGGGTCAGAGGGGACATTCTAGGTAGGCGTGACATTGGGCGGTGCCAGGTGTGTACACCCCTGACCTCGAGGCGCGTGTCGCCGAAATCGTACCTTACGCTTGCTTTGCACCATCTTCACTTTAATCTTATACATATTTTATATAAAAAAGAAAAAAAACGGCCCTTTTTTACCCTCAACCCTTATCCGCTCTCGTTACGTAAGCTACAGATAAATTTTTTCTTTTTCTCTCACCACCCCCCCTGCCCCTTACAACCCTTTGCAAAACACGTCGCGTGCTTTATTCTCGATGAATCTAACGTCTCGCGAATCTGTTGGTTCGCAGGAAAGAGAGAGAGAGAGAGAGAGAGAGAGAGAAAGGGGGGGGAGAGGGATCTATAGAATCGCGTAAGAATTATGTCAGCGCTGTCACTTTGGAATTGGCGTACCACGGGGTAATGCGCTTGATACAACGCGATTCTTCCTTTTTTTTTATCTCGTTTGCTCTTTTTCTTTCTTTCTTTCACTTTGACTGTACATATATTAGATGAAGTGAATAGTTCTGAGCGTTTTTTCGCTTTTTTTCGACGAATGAAATTAACATAGTAGGGACTATCCGATTAGATCAAATATGCGCCGTTTTGTTCGATAACTTTTGTCCATTTTGAAGGGCAATTTCATAATTCCGCGATTGAAGAAGTCCTACGTCCCTACTGGTAAAAAACTTGACCAGCTCATTTTCGCAAGCCTCTCTTGAGGCAGTTTTTTAACCATCAAGCAAATTGTTGCAAATGCTTGAAAAGGTGATAATCGCTGGTGCCAGGTCTGGACTATACGGCGGGTGCGATAGAACCTCCCACCCAAGCTCTCGGAGCTTCTGGTGCATCGTTAAAGATTTGTGCGGCCTGGCGTTGTCTTGATGGAACACAACACCCTTCCTATTGGCCAATTCTGGCCGCTTCTGGTCGATCGCCTGCTACAATCTGTCAGTTGTTGACAGTAGAGATCCGAATTGAGTGCTTGGCCCGATGGGAGCAGCTCATAGCGGATGATTCCCTTCCAATCCCACCAAGCACACAGCAAAATTTTCTTGGCCGTTAATCCGGGCTTGACGATCGTTTGGGCCGGCTCACCGCGATTGGACCACGCTCTTTTTCGGCTATTGTTCTCGTATGTGACCCATTTTTCATCGCCAGTCACCATCCGCTTAAAAAATGAGTCGATTTCGTTACGTTTCAGCAAAGAATCGCAGCCATCAATTCGGTCCAAAAGGTTCTTTTGCGTCAATTCGTGTGGCACCCATACATCGAGCCTCTTCTTGAGACCAGCCTTATGCAGATGGTTCCAAACGGTTTTCTGGCTAATCTTCAGTTCCTGGGCAATGGAATAAGTGCTCACATGCCGGTCCGACTCGACGGTTTCTATGATTTTATCGACATTTTCGACGATTGGCCTACCAGAGCGTGCCTCATCTTCGACGTCCATATTACCAGAACGGAATCGTTGGAATTACCGCTTTGCTTGTTGCATTCGATACTGTATTGGGTCCATAAACAGCACAAATTGTTTTGGCCGCCTGCTCCGCCTTTTCACCTTGGTCGTAGTGGTACTGAAGAATGTATCGGATTTTCTCTTCTTTTACCTCCATTTTGGAACGCTGTAACACACAACTGGCTTCACCAAACACAAAACTGTCAAACAATTTTTTTTGAAGCGTAATGTCGGCTTTATATCGCCGTATAGTATGACCCGATGCGATGTATACATCGTGAGATATGCCTCACTAAAGACATCTAGCGGAAAACGCTCAGAACTTTTTACTTCACCCAATATATAGGCGCAAGCATATTTCTCCACGCCGCGTTACTCTTTCATCGCTATTCTCGCATGTTCTTCGTGTCGTAGCGCGCTCTTCGATCCGATTTACCGGTGTATGGAAAAACGCGTGCCGATACACTCTTTTCTCACGTTTTTTTTTAGCCTCGTTAGAGCGTCAGTTCTCACGAACGAACGAGGATCGATCTTTTGTGATTTTTTTTTTGTATTGGCTGTGTAAAGCGTTGGGAGTGAGGGGGAGAGGGAGAGAGAGAGAGAGAGAGAGAGAGAGAGAGAGAGAGAGAGAGAGAGAGAGAAGCAAAGACAGGCCTCGGTTACCGGAAGCTCGTACCGAAAATTTCAAAGTATTGGAAATTCGAAGAAAATTATTATGCTTTTCAATAATGAGGACCTCAACATACTTGGGATCTCCAACAAATTTCTGCCCGTGCAGAAATTTGTTGGAGAGTTCCCAGATCCTACCACAATCCTATAAGGATTTCATGGAGACGCGCTATTTCTCGATTCACGTCGATTGAAAATTTTTCATTTGAAATTCTCAGCCGGAATTTGTTCGAAACTACCAAAAACAAAAATATCCTCTCTTAGATCCCGTGCAAACGTTTGTCGGAAAGTCAAGCTGCAATCACATCTCTACAGGAATTTGTTTGGGACACCGCACACGGGGAATCCTCATTGGGATTCAATTGGATTCTGTTCCCCCATGAACGCCATTTGCGGAATTCTTACAACGTTCGAATCGAAAATATGTGAAAAGTCACGAGAAAAAATTCGGCGCGTTGAAAAATACACTGTATGCTTCGTGAGCGTGTGCGTGTATGGTGATATTATGTCAAACTGTAATGAAATAAATAACAAACGATAATTCCAGTGGATTTTCAATGATGTGATTCAAATTGACTTTTAAATGACGTTCAAGCTTGCATCGTTGGAATGCAACGAGCTTGTTTTTCTTCAATTTTCATTCCTTCATTTTTATCATTACCCAAAGCATTTTTTTTTCGCAAATTGCAGTTATAAATCTCTAATAAGAATTCGTAAAAACATTTGACGAACTTTCACAGACTCGATCGGCCGAAAAAAAAATAGAAACAATCCAACAGAATTAATTTTCGTTGCACTCCAACGATGCAAACTTCAAAATCATATTTTTAAGATATACTTTTTTGAGCGATTCATACTTTTTTGAGATCCAATAATTTTATATATTCATCTATTTTGTTTAGAAAGCTCAACGATGAGGATCCATCAAGAATCGTATCGGACTATTTTCGATAATGTGGCAATCGTTTAGGAATCAAATTAGATTTGTTCATTGGATTCCAATGTGGAATCCCGATCAGAATTCAATTTACGAGCGTGACGTTTTAGTACAGGGATCAAATGCTATGACCCATTGAATCCCTATCAAGGAAGTGGGGACAAGTATGGGAATCCAAATGGATCCCTACAATTTCTACACAGGTAGGTTTGTGAATTCGTCAATTTTGGAATTAAAAGCGAGGTGGACTTGTCTTCTTTCACTTTCAACATTACTATGCAATTGTGATATATTCCAGCGATAGTACTCGCGGCGACTCGAACGCTTCGGCCTTAAGGTTTATACCGGTCGACAAAGTTCGAGCGAGTATACGTGCGAGGGCAAATTAAAAGTATATACACGGGGGTTGGAACCTCGTTAAGCGTATTGTAGTCCGTAGTTCAATGTATTCCGCACTGTTTCTTCGGAATTTTCGCCCGTAAATAATTGAAGGTTCCAACGTACGGGCTTTTTCATACTTCGCGGAATACTTGCAATCGCGGAATGTGCACTTATAACTTGACTTTGAAATACGAAGATGATACGATGTCGAAGTTGGTTAAGGTTTTGTGAAGTTTTCATTCGCGATATGAAGCGTAATTCTTCCAACAAATGATTGTTGGCTAATAATAGCAGGATAGAAGATAATGAAAATTTATTCGCTTATAGACCCAAACGAATTTCAACACCGTGAGGGGAGAGTTGCTTGAAAGAAATTCCAAGTTTTGGCGCATCTGCCTCTCATCTCATCGATGCGTAATTTAAGATCGTGAGAGCGCGTACTCGATTATTAGATTGCCGCTTAATCTTTTTCAAATCCTACTGATACAGCATGTCGGCATGTCTTCAGAAACTCAAGCAAGATTATCAGCTGTTTGGGCTAGTTCCCGTCTGAAATTTTTCTTCCAATCAATCAATGTAAGTCAAAACTGCTCTCGTCTCAATATTCGCCCTTTCGAATTATCAGTAACTTACACCGGCGTTTGATAAAAATAAGATCCAATCAATTATTTATCACCCAACGATGAACTCGAACGAAAAAATTTCGCACAAATTTTGTAGATTTGCAACTTTTTACATGTTCTCTGAAAATTCGCGTTGACGAAAATTCCTCCGCTAGTCACATTTTTCTAAGTTTTGAAATTAGACCTTTCTTTAAACATTCAGGAATCCCGCCTGTGCTTATAGTCTTTACGAAATCTTTTTAAAAAATGTACACGCTTAGAGTAATTTATATCAGGCATCTAGAGTTATTTAGTATATAAATTATTAAATAAAAATGTGGCCTGCATATCATCTCCATAAAGTGCTGTATAAATTAAACCATTTTTAAAGTCGTAATTATTTGTTAAAAGTTCCGTGGCTTGGCTTGAAATTTTACCAACATATTGAGATGCATTTGTACTTAATTGTAGATAAAAATCCGTTAATTGTTAAATATTCGGGTTCGTGAAAGGAATACCTTAATGCATTGCAAAACACAAAATCGAGTGTCTCTGTACACATGTAAAATTACACTTCCTTATATAACGATTTTTTCGTTATGGAAATAGGTGAATGAATATCTTCATAGTGAAAATCTCTTTTGATTTAAGGGCAGGTTACCATTCATGACGATGAAAAATTCTATTTTTTTTTAAACATAATTTGCACCCTTAAAGTGTTTAGAATACGTGGGTAGAAGGATATTTTCATATCTAAAGTATTCTAGAATTTACAGCCTAAACGTTAAACTTTAAATGGGTTTTTCTAGAAATAGAATTTTTCAGCGCGCGGAGCGCTCTACAGCTTCAACGGATGAACCGATTCACATGAATCTCTACGCAATTGAAAGGAAATTCAATTTGCGGTGCCATCAAAAAGCGATTTTTGACAAAAATTTATTTAGAAATATTTTTTTTCGTCCGCTGAAGCAAAAAAAAAAACGGGCAAAAAAATTGGGTTTTTTTTTCAAACGGCTGCCATTTTGTAATCCAGGAATTGTTAAGAAAACAAAAAACAACAAGGCTCCCCGAAATTTAGTCTAGTTTAATAATATTTAACCCTTCCTGGTCACACATCCAAATTCAATCGCGGTGGTCACACTTGGGTCGATTCTATCCAGACAGTTTTCAAAAAAGTATTGTCACCAAACTATCCGTCCGAAGTGGTTCAAAAAATTACGGAACTTGCTTCGAACTTTCTAGATAATGGATGAAAAATTTATTTATCAGAAATAAAATGGCGACATGTTAACTAAAATTCATAAAGAGGTGAAAACGAAAAAAAGACACCTTTTCTCTAAAAAAAAATCAGCGTTTCGTGAATTTTCAATATTTTGACCTAAAATTTAGACTTGATACTCCTTAGATATGCTACTTTTGGGAAAAAAATAGTAGCATAGTGCGCTTTCGAAAAAAGGTATTTATTCGGACATGTGAAAAGGGTAAATTTTATGGTATGAGGATACTTCAAACTCCAAGTAAGATAGTGAATACAGTTTCATTCGAAGCCAGGAACTATTATAGATTTATGCCAAAAATTGATCGACGGGTCGATTCTACCCAGGGTGACCGGGAAGGGTTAATCCGTTTTTGTTCCAAATGAACTGGCATGGCTGTGGAGCGCCCCGCGCAGAGACCAAAACACGCCGTACATGGCTTTATTTCACGGGAGCTAGAGCCGCCATTTTGGATTCTTTTTAAATAAATGAAATTGGTATTTACTCTCCACTGATAAAAGAATAAAATACGTTGAAACCCGTTTCCAAAAGTATGTATTTTATGTAAAACAAAACAAAAAGTTCCCGAAGTTCATGCATTTTTCATGCCACTCGACGGTAACCTCCTTTTAAACGCTGAAAACTTGTTTTCATTTGAACACCAAGGATAATTGAAGCAAGCCGTTCTCCACTTTTGTTCTTCCCACATGTTCGAGAACCAACGTGAAAAAAAAAGACTCCCTCGAGAATCGTCGCTTGGCTCTTATGCGGAAGGTCTCATATCGTCGGGTAAAAAACACGATTTTCCATCACGAAAAGTAGCAATGAGGATGAACGTGTACGATTGCAAGTGTTCGCGTATATGAGTTCTCCCTAATGCCGCTAATAACGAATCCGTGGCCCGGTTTACCGCATTCCGTCTCTCTCTCTCTCTCTCTCTCTCTCTCTCTCTCTCTCTCTCTCTCTCTCTCTCTCTCTCTCTCTCTCCCTCCCCAGCTGTTTTAAAAGTTTGCTGCCAACCTCTTCTCATATAGAGGCAAAGAAGTGAAGCCGGTTGAGAGGTTGGGGATGATTTGGCTCGGGGTTTGTAAAAGCGGTCGTTACATTCATGGAGTCTGTATAACTGTAGCGACGTGTAACGAAAATAGCGCGTGTGACGTCGATTTTGCGGCGTTGCAGTTAATTCCTCCAAGTATTGCGTTCTCCTTTCTCTCTTGTATCTCTCTCTCTCTCTCTCTCTCTCTCTTTCTCTCCCTCCACCACGTTTTTACCACTTTTATCGGGCGTTTCGCTGATTTTTTAAACTCTCCCTCCAAGGACTGTCATCTTTTTTCTCCATCACCAGCCTGGCCCTAGACGAGGCGATTTTTCGCTTCGACGATACAGGCTCTTTTTTTCCAACTCGATTTACATTTCTCACGAGATTTTTCCCTCTCTTTCTCGTAACGATCGGGGAAACGATTTTACTCACGTGCAAAAACGAAGGGTAACGAAAGAAAAAAAAGGGATTGACATCATTATGAGAATAAAGAAAAAAATATTGCTCAACAAAGAAATGCTCCACCAATTAGTCTTACGTGAATGCGATCGACTTTGGAGCCACGTGTATTTTGTGATTGAGGCTAAACAGAGCGAAAAAAAATCCCTCGGCTAAACGAATTCATTCACAGGTGGCCAATGAAAATTTGAGATTAAAAACATTCGATTATTCCAAGTATTCGTTAGTCCAAAGTAACAGGTAATTCTCAAAATAACCCAATATTCCATTCGTTAAATAAATAATTCCTTGGCATCTCCCAATGACGGCTTCGATCATCCGAAGTCATTTTACGCCCGTATTTTCTCTTTTTTTATCCCTTTATTCCAGCATGTTTCTCCCTTTGATACTTTCGACACGTAATCACCGCGATTAACGAAAAAAAAAACGTTTTCTTTGACGAAGGGTAGAAACTTTAAAAAAAAATAACAAATGAAAAAAAAATCAGTTTCCATCTCCGCGAAAAAAGCAATTCAGTAGAAACTTGATGGATAAACTCGAATCAGCTCGATAATCCTAGAATTTGACGCATCGAGACAAACCCCTCCCGTCTCATACGACGTTCCTCTGTGTACTCAAGGTTTGTGTGTAAGGGGCCTTGAGGGCCCTTGAGGGAGGAATGTGCGGTATTATGACACTTTTAAAAACGTACAAAACGCGCGAAGATATTTAGACATCGGTGAAACAATATAAAGCGCATCCGTGCCCAATGTACAAACAATAAAGTATTTCGACGCACATACACACCCACACTCGTATGCATATACATATACATAAAAGTGCGTGCGTATGTGTGTACGTATGTATGTATATGTAACCTAACTAATATTCTCAACGTTATTTTCTTTTTCATCGCACTACATCCTGCCTAAAAGTTCATATCATCATATAATATCATATAATAATATATTTATACGTGTCTCTCTCATCTCATTTATTCCATTCTTCTGCTCATCCTTCCCCTCTTTTCCTCTCTCCTATCAGCACTCTCCCTCTCTCTCTCTCTCTCTCTCTCTCTCTCTCTCATTAGTGTTTATAATGCCTATGCCTCATTTACATAATAATAAATTCTTGTCGTACAGCTTAAATACTCATATAGGTAATTGTAGTTGAGATATATTAACCTCCTATTCACATATTCAACTATATCAATATGCTGGTGTATATAATCATTCTAGGTAATATTTTTCTTTTTTTTTTGTCGTTACTTGCTGACTGTGTCTGCGTGTGGGTGTGCGTGTGTGTGTTGGGGTGTGTACGGGTGTCTTTTTTTCTTCGTATGTAATATATATGTATACATGTATATACACAAACACACGTACACACCCATTGGGATATATATATATATATATATATATATATATATATATATATATATATGCACACACACACACACATACACACACGCGTGCGCGCGTATATCATAGAGCAATTTTTTGTGTGTGTCTTGTATGTATTTACAGCGTTGACGATTATTTTATCACTCGTTCTAATCGTTATCATTATATTACATTCGCTCGCACTCTTTTTTCCCTATATATATAAGTGTGTGTGTTTGTGTGGGTGTGTGTGCGTATATGTGTATATACTTATATTTATATTATACCGTGTATAGTACTAAACTATTAAAATACTAGTATAAATATCTCTTGACATATAATATATATTTTGATATATATAATATATATATATATATTTTTTTTTATTTGTTTATTTATATATGTATAGTGTAGCATATGAAACGGAGTCGAGTTAAATGTCAACGGTCTGTTCTTTTTTTTTTTCCAATTCGTTTCTCTTTTGTTCATACGTAATGTGCAGTACAAGAGTTCACGAAGTTAGCAACATTGTTACGTTGCAATAACTACCGCTGCACTTCGACTATTGCATCGTTATCGACGTTTTTTTTTCTTTCTTTCTTTCACCCTTTCATACGTTTATTGCTATTGGATTCATTGCAAAGTAGGTTCTCTCGCGTGAACTGATATACCTTTATGTCCCCTACGATTTTTACCCCCCCCCCCCCCCCCCCCCCCCCTCACCACAGGAAGCGATTGGTGCTAACGTCAATGAAAAAGCTCTGAAGATCTTCCTTTTTTTTTGGTCTCTACGTGTAATCATAATGCTCGGTGAAATATATATTTTTTTCCTTTTGCATTGAGGATGCAAATGCCTTGGCGATCATTCTAGGTGTACCTCGGACCCCCACCCCCCTCCCACTCCACCCCCCCCCCCCCGTGCGATTTTGTAGACGAGAATAGTGATAATGAACACGATTTTTTTTTCCATAAATGGACGTCCGACCGCGATCGCTTCCCGATTTATTAAAACGATTACGTCATTTCCTATTTTTCTTTCACCCTTATATATATATATATATAATTTTTATCGATAAGTCTATTTGTGATAACTATTGTTCTGTCTCTCGCGATTCTCTCCCCATTTTAACAGCAACTATACTTAACGTTTCGTGTCGCTGCTTCACCACGCGCGGACTCTTCCGCGAAAGTTCTCGAAGTGAAACTTGCCAAATTGTTGACGAAAATTCTTTCTTGTTTTATTTTTTTGTTCCTTGTTAATATGTTATATTGCTTTTTGTTATGAATTTCATCTGGTTGTCTTACGTATGAGCAAAGCAATGCTTGATTTTTCGCAATTTTCATTCTCTCGGTACACGTGAAAGGGAAAAAAAGTAACGAACAAGGAAAAAGGCAACGGTCTTTTTTTTTATAAGGAAGAAGGGTTTCTTGCTTAGTGGTGAAAAAAGAACTCAAAACTTGAGTAAAAAACTTTTTTTACTCAAATGATTTTTACGTTTTCAAGGGTAGAGAGGTTCTGTTTTTTCCTTGTTTGGCTCTCATTAGAAATCTCAATAGAAGTAAAAAAAAAAAATACAAATAAAAATATGACGGAAGGTAAATAATCGGCGAGCCGTAGATAAATCGGCATTGAAAAGTTTATTTGAGTCGGGAGACGATCGAGAAACGAGAAAATTACTTTGTGCGACCGTTTTTTTGGCAAATTTCACCGTGAAGTTCGTTATATTTTTGTTTGACTAACGATAGCAAATAAAAAATGCGTCTTTTTCCGACTCGACGACGTAATTGGGTCTCAAATATCGCACGTTCTACCCTCGATCTTTGAGCCACCCCTGCTACTGCTCTACACATGATTCTTCACCATAGACTCCTGTTACCCAATAATTCCTACTCGTTCCTTCCAAAGATTACCCCATCCTCCATTCTTGGAGTTTCTCGATCGCGAATTACTTTACCCGTGCGCCTTACGCATATTCACCAAAGCCCAAGATGTTTTTCGTTCGACGAAAAATTCCGAGTGCACCAGCCGTACGGATTCCCTTTTCGTATGTCTCTCTTTCGACAACACCGAGAACACGCTGCAAAAAAATGGGAGAATGACGAAAAAGTCGTGGGGTGAATGGAAAAATTCGTCTAATTGAATGATTGAACGAATTTAATGAGAAATCGAATCGATTCGGCGAAAAAAAAAAAAAAATATCGCTCATTGATCGTGGAGAAAAAAACGTATTTAGTGAAATTTCTTTTATTCAATGAAATCATAAATAAAATTGTCATTCGTTCGAAAACGGTTCGATTTCTTTGAATTTAGCTCATAATGGAACGCCTCGTGCATGTATATGCTGTATAAGTCCCGGGGTATAATTACTAGAATCAGCTCGTTTTCAACGACGTGAATTATCGTGCTCGGCGTTTGAGTCCCTCCCCTCCTTCGAGTGGGAGATGCGGGGCGAGCCGACTTCGACAAGTGCATCTTGTATCAGCGAGGCGCCCTACTTGTCTGGATGGGCTGCAAATCGATACACTCTTACGGCCGCGAGCTTCGAGGCCATCATAAGAGGTATATACGATATACATGTGTATCCGTATAAAAATTATTTTTTTGCGAATTCGTGATCGGTTGGCAGATTTACATCAGCCATTTCTGTGTCTCCGAATAGTGACGCGTCGACTCTGTACTAAAAAATATCTGATTGTGAATTGAAATGAACATAACGCTTCCTGGCTTTCAGAATTGAAACGCCCTGAAAATTAATTTTTCCACTGCCCACTTTTTTTTTTTGCAGATCAGAGCTAGGAAAATCACTCGTTTTTTTCACATCCTCATCTACAACAGAAATTAGCAAAAAAAAAAAACATTTGTGGATAATAACAAAGATCTACGTTGGATTTGGACGCTGCTAATAGTTCAACGATATAAAAGAAAAGTTCGAGCTCAGCCTCAAGCGATATGTCATCCTTTTCCTGTCACTCTTTTTCCGGGCATTAATTTCGTAATCACCGAATTTGCCTATACATTCGAATTTCGACTGCGATCCCGAAGCCAGAGACACGCGTCACAAACGCCGAGGTAAAAATGTGTATACCTGTGCACGGAGAGAATTAAATGTTAAAAATTATCGTGCAGTAACGGTAACCAGATGACAATCCTGAAACTTCGCTTATTATTACTGAGTAAAACACAGATTTTCACGAAAATAAAATAAAATTTCTTCTTCAGATAGAAACATTTTACCAGATTTTCTAGTAAATTTTCATGTGTAACAAAATACGCAAAACTTAAATTTAAAAAATATATGATATCAGCGAAATTTTACTGTGCATTTTATTATTTTATGCCTTTCAAAAATGTCTATAAAAAAGTATCGTCTTTATAACAGTTATTATAAGATTTATTATAAAATTTAATGAGTGTTATAGAAAAATGTATTGTGCTCTCGGTAAAAATTATCGTGCGCGCTGCCCCTCTTGTATAGTAAAATTTTAGCTACGTATTTGAAATTTTCTGTAACGTGAGTTAAAAAAAATTTGTCGCATACGAATTATTATGCTTTTCTCACTTGTCACCACATTGAAATATATCACGGTAATTTTTACCGCGAAATTCACGACAAAAATTACTTTTTAATTCTCTCCGTGTGGTACAATGACGCTCCGTGCGAAACAGCCGGATATCGCGTGTCGAAACTAAAATATCTTACAACGGGAATGTCGATCGAAAATGTCGTATGGCCAGAGTTATGCTCGACAAGCTCTTTTATTATTCAAACCTGATCATAATAATGATTAGTGCTCTTCAAGTATTCATCGACATTCTCTATTCCTTGCACTTCGATTAACCATGGATCGGCTTGTTTCGACGAGATATCCGTCCTAAATTGACTTGTTTTTTTTTTTTTCACCATAATTTCAACCACGTATTCCGTGAATAAACTTATGCTAATGAACGACCAGATATATATTTTTCCGCGATAAATATGATTTTATAACGTTTCACGTCGATTCGCCAATGACAAGAACGCACTGACGTAGTTGTCTAAGGAAAACCCACGAGATACGATCGCATTTGGAATAAAGTGCGAAGGAAATAATGGGGAAATTCGATTAATTGGATGGATGCTACGGAAAACAGAAATTTACGATGAACGGGTAACAAGTAAAGTGCTCGCTCAACTTATTTCGGTGTTTCAAAATAGGCGCTTGTATTTAATAATAATAATAATAATAATAAAATAAGTATTAAGATTAATAATCATAATAATGTGTGAATGATTAAGGCTATATTGTGTATAGTAATAATAATAATAATTCAAATAATAATAATAGATACATGGATAAATAGGTACTGCGTATATTATGGTATTGTTAGAATAACAAAATAAATTCTAATCAACTAGTATTCTAATCAACTAGTAGTAGTTTTTATTATTGCATGTATCGCATTATTGAGATTATGCTGAAAATCAACTTTATTGTTAATTATAAATAATAATAATGATAATAATAATAATAATAATAATAATAATAATAATAATAATGGTAAAAGTAGTAGTAATAATAGTGACATAATAGTGATAATGAGAGAAACAAAGCACCGTCATCACATCGGGGTGGCGTCATCAGCAGTTTCCTTTTTTTTTTTACAATTCTTTTCTTTTTTTTTGATACCGGCACCAAACGCGATCACCCTCAAGGAACTTTAGTCCAAAACCGTAACGTAATCTTAACTAATAATA
Source organism: Ophion ventricosus (assembly GCA_963932345.1). Taxonomy (NCBI): domain Eukaryota; kingdom Metazoa; phylum Arthropoda; class Insecta; order Hymenoptera; family Ichneumonidae; genus Ophion; species Ophion ventricosus. The sequence goes on from OZ010712.1 coordinate 20,329,715, forward strand.
ATAATAATAATAATAATAATGATAAATTGTCTAGTTTCATTGATAGATCCGTGTACCTTAGACATCCGTTTTGTGTGTTTACGATATTATCGCATTTTCCTCATTATTTTTCAATACCGCGAGTATAACTTAGAATTATTATATTACACAGATGAAACGCGCGTACTTCGCCCTCCCATTTTTGAGAACGAAAAAGGAAAGAAAAAAAGAAGCACTCCCTACGAGGAACACAAATTGCACTTGTATTACGAAATTGAGACTGACGAATGCGCGCTCCGATGTGCGCAATGCTGTTATTCGTGGCAGTCGATACAATTGTAACAATCGTAATGATAATAATAATAATTATAACAATAATATAATAAACAACGATATATCGAAACAACAAATTATTACGCGCAACTGACCAATTATTTTTTCTCATCGTGAATTTATCTCTCTCCGTCTCTCTCGCTCTCCCGCTTTCTCTCTCTCTCTCTCTCTCTCTCTCTCTCTCTTCCTATTGCTTTGTATGCCCGCACCGATCCTTCTCTTTTCTTCGCACCAATAAGATTAAACGAGCGACGAGAAGCGAGACGCGCGAGCGTGTAATTTTAATACTGAACGCGGGAATGATATTACAATAATAAGTATTGTCCTTACGAAAAAAAAAAAGAAATATGATAATAATTATAAAATGGCGAAAAAAAAGTATAACAGGACTATGAAATTTCGTCGATGGATGTGGTGTTGATGTTTGCGTCATTGGAATACATGAAAATGGTTTTTCTTTTTTTTTCTTTACTTCTTCATTTTTATTGTTATCTAAAACCAGCGTATATTGATTTTAGATCACGGATGAGGATCGTTTAAAACTGTTCCAGGTGGTGCAATTAAAAATATTAATTGCTCTCCAACGATGCAAACTTTATCATCGATAAATTTAAGCGAAAGATAAACAATAAATGATATCGAGATCGAAGTAAAAACGAATGGAACGAAAAAAAAAAGTTTTCAAACCCCTACGGGATTAATTAGTGTACGTAATTATTAGTATCGTATTGCAACCGCGACGTTCTCTTATATACAATCATCATCAGGAACAATGACTCGAAGAAGAAATACTGTTAATTACGACGGACCTAGCAGCCTAATAGACAAATTAATCATTAAAAAAAAAGAAACACAAGAAAAACGAAATACGTGTTGTCGTTTTCCAGGAAAAAAAAAATTCTTCTCTATACTTGTCGAATCGTAGGAAATATTGAAGCCTAACGAAGACTATTTACAAGATTTTACGACTACGACAGTAAAATAAGATCGGCTAAAAACTTGTGGCTGTTTTATGGTTTTTTTGTCAATAGCTCGGGATGCGAATAAAATTCGCCACACGCGCGATCGTACAATTAAACGAAAGGATACGCGACGTGTTTGAGGAACCGACGATTTTTTCTTTCAAATGAAATATCCATCCGATCTCTTGAATCGTCGAACTCGAACTTTGCAACGTTGGGTCGCAATGAAAATACTTTTGTCTCTCTCTCTTTTTTGTGTTATCATGAGAAATCCGTTTGCTTTCAGATTGTGCATGAATCTCGTTTGAATTATTCTCGTAACATTGATTCGCCAAAGAAAATTCAGGTTATTAAAAAAAAGGCATTTGCATTGCTTTCCAAAATTACAAACTTCGACACGGTCCAACAAGACGAAAAAATAAATTCGATTGTACACGCTTGTACATATACTATATAATTGACAAGCTAGAGAGAGAGAGAGAGAGAGAGAGAGAGAGAGAGGGAGAGAAATTGGGAGAAAGATAAAAAGAGAGCGATTCCCACTGAATCCTCACGTGCATTACGAAAAACATTAGTTTAATTGGAACTTTGCTACTGAACGATTGTACTCTAATTCAGAGGTGCATGTCGTGGCGCCTTTCTGCCCCCTTCCCCCCTCTTGATCGACCTTCTCTCCCTTCTTCTTTTTCTCCAGAATATCGCACTTTTTTCATCTTACTTCCGGTTGAAAGCGAACCTCTCGTCCAAGTGGCAAATATATCATCGAATGGTTCATATAATTTTTGAATAATCGTGCAAAAGCGTATACGAGAAAACGAAACGATGAATATTCTTGCGAGAAAGTAACCGAACGATATATATATATATATATTTATATACGTACGAGCGAATATGAATCTGCAATCAGTTGGGACCTTTGTATAAGAAGCCAACATCTATGTGTATATTCAAACGTGCACGTTTTTATGTATTTAACAAAAAAAAAACACTCGGGTTGCCTGGGAGGGTTTTCGCGCGAGTTGTCAAATAAATTAAATTAATTAATACTTCTGGCAATAATGTCCTTCCGTGATCGATCGGAATCAGCGTGGATCGATATACCATTTTTTGTCCCCCATGAATTTGCTTTTTCATTTACTTTCGATTGCACTTTTTTTTTTTTTTCTCGAAACTCTTAAAAATTACGGACTTTTCCGTAATCGGCATGATCCACGATTATGGGGAATCCCGACTGATCTACGAATCTCCCCAAACATATTGATTACAGAGGCATTGTTATTATTTACGAAAGATAAAAGAGAGAAAATAAATATTTTTAAAAGAAAGCAAATTACGCAAATTCGTATGATCCACTTCCTCCTCTCCCGACCCGCGCCGTTTTTCGCTGATCCACATTTATGGTGGAAGCGTTACTTGAGTAATTTTGAAAAATGATAATAAATTACTTTGATTGGACTCATGAATCAGAATAGAATGGGAATTCGTTTCAAGATCTTATAGACGAGGGTCGTAAATAAAAAATGTCAATTGCCATTCGACAGTCATGCAAATCGAAATCGTGAAAAAGTTTTTGAAAGTAAAAAAGAAGATCATTAGGATTAATGAATTTTAATTCATTTTGAGGGACAATGACCGCCGGTCATTCTATAATCAGGCTGAAAGAAGCGAGCGTGGGAGTGCGCCTATAATCGGCGAGCATCGTCATCGACTTGAAAACAAATTTAACAAAAAAGAAAAAAGAAAGAAAAAAACGACGACGCGAATCTTAGAACGCCTCATGTCCGAACAGCTGTTCAAACTTTATACGATAATTTAGATACATGCGCGAGTCTCGTGTATACACATAGGACGGGTGTCGAGTTAACTTCGACTCACAGTCGCGTCTAATATTCGCGATTTTTTCGGCATGTTTGCAAATTGTTAGAAATAAGCTTTGAAATATTTGATTTTACGAATTTTCGAGGGTCACAAGCTCCGATCGATATCAATTTCACATTTCAACGAGTTTTTCTCAACGATTTAACCAACATTTCAGAAAGTTCGCGACCGGACATTTTTTTTAAGTCTCGAGAATCGTCAAAAGTTCTGCGACGTTCCGAAGCGAAATCGTATTAATCCTCGACAAAATTTTATTGCTGTATTTTGACCACTCGTGCTTTTTAATACTCTTGGGCGACTGTGAAGAAAAAAAAAATTATTGTAAAACACGAGATCGGTTCGTGCTCGTTTCCGATACTTTTATGAATAGCTACGTGAACGAAGAATCGAAAAATGAACGGCTGACACACGTCGGGGATTGGCCCATACATCGCGTATGACTCGATCATCGCGTTACGTAACCCCCGAACATTGGCGACCATCGTTTTTTTTTTCTCTCGGGCATTTTTTTTTTGTTACGATATAATGAAATATGAGAAAGAGCGAGCCACAGCGGTCAATTGTGATTAAGAAAATCTCGAGAACGAAGAAAATATAGCTCATTATCTTCCGGCTGGGGCGAGAGGAGGGATGGGGGCGCGAGTACCGAGCTCTTTTAAAAATTTCCCAACTTCGATAGGATCGATTCCCTCGTTCTTTCTCCCGACCGAGAAAATCACAATTTCAATGACAAGAATATCAGCGACAATAAATAATAAATGGGAAATCACGAATTAAAAACATTCAAATTGGCTGATCACTTCGTTACTGTCTCGAAAAATCGCGAATCAACTAAGAATTCCCACAGACGCGTGAGTAAAAAAGAAGCATCCAATTTTTGAGTCCATTTCCCCAAAATCCTTCAAAATATTCGCTCTACCTGCGAATAGAGTAAAAATAAAATACTCAGTGAATTACAGCAAAAAAAAAACGGTTCAAAGTTTTTCATCGATGAATTCGTGCACTGGAATTGACGACAAAAAAAAAAATTATAAAAATAACCAATAATCCGCAAATATTTGAGGAAAAAACGTAGGTCGTTTATTTTTAAGAAAAAAAAAAAAACACTTTGTTTTCTATTCTCAGGATAAAAATAAAATAATCACAGCACGTGTGGAATCGAGGACCATTAAAATAAGAATCACAATGCGTTTCAAGTTCTTTTCTTTTTTTTTTTTTTGCGGCTGAATCGAAACGATGAGACGTGAGTGCGTGACCTGTCTGATAAATGACGTTTCACACGATACTTCGCCCCTTCCTATTTTCGTTCTCGGTGCGAATGGAAATTCACGACTTTTCCATCGTAACCTACACACAAGCACGCACACATACGTCTTTCGAATCTTTCAATGCGGCATTAAAATTTCGTTTTTTTTTTTCCAAATTGATATTGGCCTCGAGAATCTTATTCTTTATTCTTCCCTTTCGCGACGCTCAAGTTTGCATCGTTGGAACGCAACGAAAATTCATTTATTCGAATAGCTCAAGATTTTTTTTAACGAATTGAGGGCACGCAAATTACTCGAACGATTTTCAGGATCCTTATGAGAGATCTACAACTTTTATTTGCAAAAAAAAAATTCTATAATAATGAAAATAAATAAATGAGAGAATTAAAAAGATTTTTCATTGCGTTCAAACGTTGCAAAATTCTGCGCCATCATTTCGCCTCTAAAAACCGAATAGATCGATAAAAAAATCCTGATATCGCGGAAAATCAAGTGGAAAGACTCGATCGTGTATTTCTGATTTGCGGAAACGAATTTTTGCATGACTTTTGGTTAATAATCGCCTCAATCAGCTTCGAGCTTTCCTTTCATCTTTTTTCTCGGCATACTTTTGAGATTTTTCGCCAGCGCGTAATTCCTTCAAGTCGCGAGGCCAAAGTGAAGGCGTCTCTATGCACCAGAAAGAGCGCTGCGAATGAATATTTCAACGATCGATCGATTCCTCGGTCTCGTCGGAGAGCTCTCACGCGAAAGAGACAGCCGAAAAAAAAGCGCGGAGGGACGACAAAAAAATAGACACGGATTTGTGCGAGGCTGCGTAGTGTCTCCGAAACGCAAATATATAAGGTCGAGAAAATTGGTCGGGAAAAAACTGACGGGGCAAAAACTTTATACTTTTTTCCGCTCTACGAGCCGAAATATATTTTTGTCTTTTATCCGATCCTGTCCTTATTGAATTTTTTCGTTTTCTCGTATATAATAAATTCACAGATTTGCCAAAAAAATAAAGAAAATTAAAGAAATTTAAAAAATTTAAATTAATCTTATTTAAAATTGAACTTGAAGAAATTGAGAATAATCGTTTTAAAAGCTTTGTGTTTGCTGATGAAAACCAAAATTTTACCAGCGATCTGGAAAAATCTTGTGAACGTGAGAAAAAAAGACCCACACGATAAAAGAACCGGCAACTTTTTTTCGCGATTTTTTTTAAATTCAAACTTCATGCCCGATCGATTCGATTGGCGTTAAATTTCATTATTAATCGTTTGTGTACATAATATTTGATTCTTTGCGTGCATAAAACACGTAAAAAGCTTTTTCTGTACTCAAATGAAAAACCGACGTAAAAAGATAATACTCAAAATACTCGTTTATCGCGTAATGTATACGTGTTGGCATATCGGATAAATTCGAGAAAAATCAAGCACAAGAATTCACGCTGTATCAATTATTCACCCCTCAAGAAAAATGAGAAGATCTACGCCTCAGAGATGAATAACAAAAATTTTATATATACACATCAAGCTATAGACTCGAGTTCCGTCGATAAAACGTTATTTTCTCCATTAAGTAAATTTTGATACTCAAAATCTTTCAGTTTTGTCTGTCTCTCCCCTCCTTTTTCTTCGATGTTTGTTCTTGCGCATCAGTGACCCTCACAGTCAAGAGATCGGTCGTACATTGCCTGTCCGTAACGGTGCTATTCATTTGAAAAAACGTTCTCGTAATTAAAAATAAGGACAAACTTTACGTCTACATGAATTTTGATTCACCGTAGTGATTTTTTTTAATTGCACATAGGAATAACGAAAAATTTAAGCCGAGAATGAGAGAGAAGTGGAGGGGGGCCATATTGGGGGCCCTTTTATTGCACACTATTTCAATGGCTATTGCATATTCGGATGTATATATATATATATATATATATATATATAAATTGTACCGACATTTAAATCGCTTCGACTTGGTCTGTCTAGTAACTTGTACGCACGTGTGCGATTTTTTTCTCTCGTCCACGTTAATGCTCTCACTTCATATTCACTTCTCATCGTCCGCTCCCATTTTTTTCATTTCAATTCTCCATTCCGACCGAAAAATTGCAAGATCTTCGTACTCCAATATGTGACGAGTAACGAGAAAATTTTGGGGAGCCGTACCCTGCCGGCGCACTCTTGAAAAAAAAAATAAAAAATAAAACGAACAATGTAGTAGTAGAGCTTCCTCTCTTTCCCAGGTAAGAAAACTCGTGCATCGAAAATCAAGTTTACCAGACCAAGATTTTTATGATACTATTTTTGAACGGCTTCTTCTTTTATTTCGCTAAAATTTTGTTTTCTTAGACGATAAAATCAAATGAACGATAATACCGCATATCTTTGTTTGGGCGATGACCGTGCAAGAGAAAACAAAGGTTCGCGCCCATGTAGGAAAAATTATGCAGTTCTTTTTTGTGCACATTTTTATACGTTTTCGAAAAAAAAAGCATCACAGCATTTTGTTCAAAATCTTGATATTCATCTCTACGAGTCTCAAACATTTTTTTTTAACGCCCGGAATTATCGATTTATTCTTTTGCTGTTGGCTCAAAAATATTATTTAAACTTCCGGATTTCGAAGAAACAAATTTTACGAATACTCGAAAATTTGATAATATTCAACGAACAATGTAAATTTAATTTAATTTTTCTAAATATTTCACCTCGATGCGGCCGCGCGAGGTCAACTCTATCGAATTATTTCCGATGAAATTTAATTTTGACGAAAAGTGAACTGGAATAATGGTTGCAATCTCAGCCTGATAAAATTGTTTTTGGATAGTTTAATCCTTCTCATACCTAGGCATATCTATCCCACGATCTTTTACGTATCAACCCTAAACGATTTTTTAATTATCTTTCTTTCCTACCGTGACCTCTTCGCTGCGCTTCTTCCACACTCAAAAAATAAATGAAGTTCCATTGTGAGCCTGTACACGATAATTTTCCCTAGCATCGTCGTCGTCGTCGTCGTCGTCGTCGTCGTCATATTTCTCTATTCTGATCCTCGAGAATCCTTACCGCCCCCCCCCCCCCCCCCGCCCCGCTCCCGCCACGGCCCTCATCCTCCTAATCTTGTTTCACTCACGTTTTCAACTGTATAAAATATTCTCAATCGTATCAACAACAGTCATCGTACATCGCGGTACAACTTTTAGTACATTATTACAATAGTTATAGTTATCGTAATCAATATAGTATTCACAGCATTTTATCAAAATCTCTTGAAAAGCACCAACCGTGGCGACCTCGAACTGCCTTCACTCTCTTTTTTTTTTCTTTCAATTAACCCCCATCCGTCCTCGATTCTTCGTTATTTTTACTTCGTCCTCCTTCGCCTTTCCCCTAGTCGACGCTTGACGGATCCTTTTGTCGGCGTATGCATACATATATTAGGTTGTGTCGAAAAAACGAATGATGTTCAAGTCTTTTGCCTTTGCCAATATTATGAGATGTAAAAAAAAAAAATACGCCAATTTTGAGCTCTCCAATTCAAATCCGAGTGATTGGGCTGGATAACGTTTTTTTCCGACCCAAACAAACCCGAACAATTCGCTCTTGAAACTTGAAAGGACCCAAGTAATGAATATTTCGAAAATCCAGTTGAATATTCTTCAAAATCTCTACATCGTTATTTTTTCCATTAATTACGGCTATTTGAAAAATGCGTGTATTCCGGTCGAAAATAAAAAAGGCATTTTTCAAAACCCTGTAATTTATACAATAATGATTGCGTAATTGAAAAAAAAAACAAAACATCTCAAAGCTGTAAAGAATGTTGAACGCCAGCTTTTTAATTGATTCATTGTTGGGTTATTCAAAATTGAACGGTTCAATTTGCACGCAAGTAGTCCGGGCCAGTCGAACGGGCGTAAAGAGGCATCCAGCGCTATTACTTAAACATCAGTTCAAAGGGCTCAATTCCGACGTGGATTTTTCATACCTACCAACATAGTTCGAAGGGTTGAGTTGATTTTTTTTTCTTCACAACCCGATATATACAAGTAAATCCGCAGGACACGTCGATTATGAGTCTATTACTAATATTCCCAGATTGTACAAGTTCTGCGTAGCTTTAGAAACTTTTCTTGCCTCGTATCATTCTCTGTCTGTCTCTCTCTCTCTCTCTCTCTCTCTCTCTCTCTCTCTCTCTCTCTCTCTCTCTCTCCTCTCTCTCTCTTTCAACCCTTTCCCCGTGGTCCTTAGCGTTTTATTTGCATGTCCTCTCACCACATTCGGCAACTTTTATTCTCTCTCTCTCTCTCTCTCACACTCCCTCCCTCTCTCTCTCTCTCTCTCTGTCACACTCCCTCCCTCTCTCTCTCTCTCTCTCTCTCTCTCGCTCGAGTCACTTTTCATTCCTACCTATCCCCCCATTATTCTCGCTCAATAATTTACCGTTATATAAGTATGTATAATTAAGCTAAACCTTCTTCTTTTATTTTCTCGCGTTTTGTTTTTTCCTTTTTGCCATCGCCTCCTTTCGTATTCTTTTCTCTTCTTCTTTTTTTTTTATCTTCATCATCTTAAAGCACTGATTAAACGAGGGAGCTCGTTTTTAACGTGTCCCTCCCCCTGAACACGCGTACACACGCCACCCAATCCACTAACCAAAATCACAGGACTAACTAGAAATACCTTTCGGCTTCGCGCCTCGTCGCCATCGGTTCTTCCTCCTTTCTCGTCTTTGTTTTTTTTTCTTCTCTTCTCTACTTGCCCTTACCGCTGCTCGATTTTTTTCTACCTTTTTTTTTAAATTTTTACGCCCCTTCATTCGCACGCAAAACAAAGCATAAGAAGCATTCTGACTCGCGCAGGCATCGATATCGAGACGGGACGAGAGAGAGATAGAGAGAGGGAGATTCGATTTTCTCTTTTCCCGCGGAATTGTTGTCGATCGAGAGACTTCCGATTATCAATGTAGAAACAAAGGATTGATTATCAGTGTGGAAATATTGATAATCGATCCTCAAAATCCATCGCCCTTTTGTTCAAATGGACTTATTAATAATAATAATAATAATAATAATAATAATAATAATAGTGCGTTGCCGGAGCATTAAATCGATTATAATAATAAAAAATAAAAAAATAATAATAATGTACGTACGTACTCTGATTCGCGGATGTACGTCAAGCTTCACAATTTCTGGGGAACGGTCCGGACTTTTGAATTCAACGCTCAAAGAAACGAATTGACGATCACCGCGTTTTTATTTTTGTGGTCGAAATAAACGAATATAGATTCAAACAACGAGCAAAGAATAGAGATGATATAAAAGAATAAAACTTCCCACCTCTCTCTCTCTCTCTCTCTCTCTCTATCGTGTTCTCGTTTTTCTCTGTTTTGGTAAGCTCGCGAAGGCCCCACGATATCTGGTCATCGCCGGAAGAACCGAGCGCAGGATTAAGTTGCGACCAATGCGGGGCTCCACGACCAAACGAATCGCGATCGAGAGTTCATCGAAAAAAAAAATCGGGTGGAATCCGATCGCGAAGTGCCTGCTAAAAAAGCGTGCGCTCTCTCTCTCTCTCTCTCTCTCTCTCTCTCTTTCTCTGTCACGGTCGGTCCCTCTACGTAGTTTGGCGAACACCCAAACGTTATCCTCCTCCGATTTCCTCCAGTCCTAAACTCGAGTACGCCGTATCGTTTTCTCCGACGTTTGTCGTTCGTTTCGTAACTCGTTTAACGCGTCCCGACCGAAGCGTTCGAGGATCGAACGGAGGTTGAGAGCGGTCGGGGGCTGAGGATCCCCAAGAAGGATGAATAAAGAGAAAGGGTTGGAACGCGAAGGCGAGGGGGTGGGGCGGTTCGACTCAGTGATGGGGCGGAGGTGGCTGTGGCGCCTCTTCCTCGGTCTGGTCAACCGGGCTCGGCGACAAAAACTTTCTCACGTATTTCGGATAATGGGTCTTCTCGTGGGCCTTCAATATCGTCGAGCGGGAAAAATTTTTGCCGCAGAGGGTACACCTGAAGGGTCTCTCGCCTGTGTGGACCCGACAGTGGTCCTTCATGTGATGCCTGAGCTTGAACGCCTTGCCGCAAAATTCACACTTGAATGGCCGATCGCCCGTGTGCGCCGGCAAGTGTGCTATCAACGCCCCAACATCCGGATAAGATTTCCCACAAAATTTACACAGTACAACACCGGACGTTGGATCCGAGTGTCCGGCAAGCTCGAGGTCCATCGGCTCTACCTGACCGACCGTCGGATAGTGTCCCTCTTGTGGCAGATGTATACCGGTATCCAGGCCCAAATGTGCCTGTAGCTGTAGATGTGCCTGTTCGCGGTACTTGAGAGACTCGAGGCTGTGCGACAGGATGTGACGTGTCAGCTTGCTCTGATGTAGGAACGAGGCACCGCAGTACATGCACGCAAACACCCGCTCATCCACACCCATCAACTCCTGCAACCAAACAAACAAGAACGATCAACTTCTTGCTCGAGCCCGGGAAATTAACGCAAATTAAAGAAAATTATAAACTTTTTTATCTTTCTCTCTCTCTCTCTCTCTCTCTCTCTCATTTTTTTCTTTTTGTCTCGCTCTCTTTTTCTCTCGCTCTCTCGTTCTATTTCTTCTATATATTATATATTACATATATAGGGATATATATATATATATATCTTAGTTTTTATTGCGTGTCTCTCATTCTCTCAGTCCTCACAGTCTCTTTTCCCAATTTCTCGTCTCACCGCGCGCTCTTTCGCCCCTTCTGCTTCTCGTTTATGAGGTAAATTTACGAATTTCGAAACGATTGGGAGATCGTCCATTCTAAAGTTGCCGAAAATTAGGTTTTCTCATGTCTTTTGCAATATTCTTTGAATTTTCCTTTTTTTCTTATACAATATTATTTTATTTATTTCTGTTTTTTGATTTTTAACAGCGGACCATTTTTTTCAATTCAAAGTTTCGCGTACTCGCGGGGTCAGAGACGCAGGCACAACCATTTTTACTTGGCTGAAAGAAAAAATATTTCTTTCAGTTACATCTCGCGTCTGTAGCAATACGTAAATGTTTTTTCGTTATTTTTTTTTTAGCTTTTTTCAAGACCGTACATTTTCAGGCGGCTCGAATTTTCATAAGAGTCCGCAAAAATTCAAAGATAGTGCAGAATTTTCATTTTTCGAAATGTTTAAAAAAAACACAAGTCCGTGTATTGCTCGAGCTGCTATACGTACGAGATGTAACTTTGGAACTTTCTTGTTTCAGGCAAGGCTTTTTTTCGAACATTGCCTCTATTTCATTCCCGCATTTCCGGAATGTTGCAATATTTTTTGACGAATAAATTGCTGCAATGACTCACCAGAGTTTTTTTTCTTCGTTAGGCGAATTTATTTGAAAAGGCAAATGCCCCCAATGTTCATTTTCCTCTATTTTTTTAATTATATTTTTTATTACATTGCAAAACTAATCAGAATTATAGCGTTTTTTGTCAATTTACATTTAAAGTTTCACTTAAATATTACAATGCAAATTGAGAGGATAGTTCCACCCCTCAAAATTCCATGATACCGATTGCTGTTTTTTTTTTGTTATGTTCTGCCTCTTTTTTTTTCTTTGTTATTACGAGACAAGCGAGATTGGGAAAAGAGACAGGAGCGAGTATTCAATGCTCGATTACAACAATGATTCAACCTAGATGTTAATCATTTTCTACTTAAGCTTTCGTCCACGCCAGTTATGTGGTTTGACCTTTACTTATTTTATTTCATTTATTTATTTTCGTGCACAAGTCTCTAAATCTAACTATTTGTATGGCTCTATACGTTTTTTTATTTGGCTCTTGTCTCGAGACAATTTTTTTTCTACTTAAACTTTCTGCAAGTACACTAGAGATAGAGTGGTGTTTTTTTTTCTTTTCTTTTGGAAAGCGCGTTCAAAATCGTCCGAGTAGTTCAAGACACTTTGAAACCGGGAATTCATTGAAAAAAAAAAATTAAAAATATATCGTTATGTATCATTATCATCATCATCATCATCATCATCACAGAAAAACGGCAGCACAAGAAGTTGACGCTCATTTTTGTTTGGCGCGCCCCACCCCCTCTAATACCAAAAACTATGTGGAGTGTGTATATTATAATAATAATAACAATAACAATAATACAAATAATAATAACAATATCATTAATAATAATTGTAATATTAAATATTAATAATAACCGTAAGGATAATAACAAACGCAACAAAAAGAATAACAATAAGAATAACGTATGTTTAAAGCGTAAAAAACCAACAGCAGCCGTTCATTTTTCTTATTACGTTTTTTTTTCTTTCTCATCATTGAAACTTTCCCCTCCCCCGATGTCGCGAAAGGACGCGTGGCTCATCGTAATTTTTCGTTTGCGTTTGCTTGGCAATTTCTTTTGTTTTTTTTTTTTCTTTTCCAACAAAAGAAGAAAGCGCAGCGCACGTCGAAACAATGCGTCGAATACGAAGAACCGGCAATTTCACGCAAACGAAATCAATAATCGAGTTGGATATTTGTTTCGACAATAAAAAAAAATATATATATATATGTGTAGAGCGAAAATGAAGTTTGGAAAAAAAAAACAAAATGCAACGTGTAGCATATGGAGTATTCTTGAATGATCGTACACAATCGTATATGTGCTATATATATATATATATATACACACATATATATCTGAGGCGTTCTGTTTTTACTCAATAATTCAAAATTCCGTGTAACTCACATTTGTTTCTTGCTTTTAATTTTTTATTTTAATTTTCTTTTTATTTAAAAAATCATCGATATCACGATATATACATATATGTCATATATGCGTGATACTGCGCGTTTACGGTATTGTAATACTTGTAATAATCATGTACACATAAATAATTGTGTGTACATGCAAATCGAGAATCGGGACCTTCACTTTGTTTCTTCCGCGTTGCATCGGCATTTTTCGTTTCACGAAAATTTCATTCGAACAGCAAAAGCTTGAAAATGGCTCTCTCCCCTATGACTTTTTGATTTGCCCGCGAGACATGAAGATCGTAAGTGCAAAAAGTCGTTTGCAATTGGATCGAAAATTGTCTGATTCGAGGAACTTTTATTCCCGATGAATTTAAACATTCACTGTAAGAGTCAATTTTCTTTCAATTCATTTTCATTGCAATTATTCATACATTTGAGCGCCCCCAAGAAGATTTTTTTCGCGGGACGTTGCAAGCGTAAAAAAAAAAAGATGATAATGAAATCGTCATACGAAAAGTGAGCGAGTTCGCAAGACGACGATGCGCGACGAGTAGAAACGCTCCGCGCGGATGTCAACACAATTGCTGCACGATTCTCCAGTCATTTTGTACACACAAAGAATGTAGTATAAAGAATAAAAAAATTAACGACAACCATGGCCAAAAACGAAGGTCAACTTCTCGACAGTAAGGCTAGCACAAGACAGAGGCTTCGGCAGAGAAACGTTTGGGACGAGTGGATTAAGGCGTTGGGACATCACACGATCATGAAAAAATAATTCATATCGTACGAAACTTCGTTTGATTCGAAAATATTGACACAGGCAATTTCGCCCAAAAATAACAAACCGCGAACATTTTTCTACTTTCCATTATTTTCAACAACGAAAAAAAAAAACAATTGTTCGACAATTTTCGTCACGATTATGAACGAAACAAAAAAAAAAGAGAGAGAGTTTCAATGTTGGCACTTTTTGAGTTTTCTCGTAGTCTACGGATATGCGCGTGTGAGCGATCGTGGATTTTGATTGGAGGAGACTTAAGATTTCAGAGAGCAACAGCGAGCAATAAAGAGAAGCCAAACGGAGCGAGAGAGAAAAATAGATGGACAATTATAACATGTAGTGTATATATATATATATATATATATAGGAATATAGTAAAGAGAATACATATATACACGCAAACACATCAAAGTCAGAAAGACAGAGAGTGAAAAGTGCAAATTTCCCTTGGCTCTATAGCCAGAACACGAGAAAAGAAAGATCGGAAATGGAAAACACGAGAAAAGAGGAAACGATCGGGAGGGCTGGATAAAGTGAATTTTAATTGGTAAGTCGAGGGGAAGGGCAAGATGGGAAAACATGAATGTATATAGGGCATATTCGTCGGTCAGAGTTTTTTTTTTTTTTTTATAATTCAGCATGCTCGCGCGCACTTGGATCACTTTTAGCATACCTCACGGTACAAGTTATTCTCGTCGAAAATCGCAACTTTGAATACAAACGAAAAAAAGACACCGCTTTATTCTCTCTGCTATATCGAGTCGAGTTAACGTAAATTTTTTTTCTTCTTTCTTTTCTTTTCACCGTCGTTGCAGTCGATAACGAACCGAAATTTTCACGGCTCTTTTTTCGTGAGAAGAGAAAAAAGAGAGAGAGAGAGAGAAAGAGAGAAAGAGAGAGATAAAGAGAGAGAGAGAGGGAGAGAAAATAAAAACCCGCGAGATTGAAACAGCAAAGCATTCTGGGCACATGCAGCAAGCCCACATGCAATGTAAATGAATTATCAAATATTTTTTTTATAAATAAAGCGCCCGTTTCCGATTCAGCCTGCGATCGATCGAACAGAAAGATCGATACGTCGAGTTTATCATTTCAGCAATTTCTTTTTTTTTTTGTTACTTTTGTCGGAAATAACGGAATTGAATGGAGATTCGATTTCTCGTGGACAATTTTTTTTTCTTGCACAAAGCTTCGCTCGAGCGTACGATAATATTAATAATTTATATATGGCAATGCACAATATATACATATATATATACATATGTATTCATAATTGATGTATATATATATATAAATATATACACGAAATATCAAGAGATAATAATACAATAACGAGAATAAGTATAATAATGAAGTATCGAAAAAATTCATACCGAAAATAGACTCACCGGATCTGGTGGGAGTCTGTAGTCCGTCGATATTTCGCTGCTCGCGCAACGCTCCTCGCTCGGCCTTTCCCAATCCACTTCCTTCTTCAGCGACTGCAACGATATTGCAGAAAAAAAAAACCAAAAAAAAAACTGTCATCAATTGATCCACCAAAAGTACATATATTCATTAAAGATGATAATTTTGGGCCATTGATACTGCGGTGTGACTACGATATTGCGAATTTTTTAGTCCAATTGTTAACGTCCTCGATGTCATTCCGGTGAAGAAAATAGAGTCTGATTTGTTTTTTATTGGTTTTAAAATCTTCTCTCTAAGGGCAAGATTTGTATTCGACATATATCGAATTTCAGTGGTTAAATGTTACGATGGTTTAAAGGTTGAGCGATGAATATTGAAGGATACTGATTTTTTTATACGTGGATAGCTTAAATGAAAGTTCAACTTCAAAGTGTTAATACGCTTCAGTGTATCATTTTTTTTGTCGAAGATGATACAGTGAAACTTTGTTCTCCAAATATGAAAAAAATTGTTTTCTAAATTTTAAAACTTATTTAGAATTTTAGAAAAATTGTAAATTTAGGTACGGTTGATATTTCTTGTCTCATAAAGAAATGATGATTGATTGTCCACATTATAATCATTTTTTTTTTCTCGAAACCAACGTAGTGAAACTTACGGAAATGTCAATGTTGAACTCTTATTGGATGTCTAAAGAAATATGATTGAACGTACAAAAAAAATGTTACTGCACGTCTAAAAGGAAGTTGGATTGAAATTTTGTTGAATTCTACAAAATTTGGATTCCACGTTTGTCGGACTTCTAAAAAAATGTTTATTAGACATTGAAATAAAAAAAGTTGATGGAACTTCTTCGAGACGTCTCAAAAATGAGAATCCTTCAACAGCAACCGGTGCAACGTTCGACCCTCCTCAATTTCTATCTAACAATAATGCCCGTTTTATGTAAAAATTACAATTTTTTTCTTCACTTCAATTATTTTATTTATCAAAAGCGTATTAAAGATCTCCCTCTCATAGCAATCGAAGCATACAAATTTGATTGGGAACCTTTTTGCCGTAATGATAGTTCCTAATGGTGGTTGACCATTGAGGACACGACAGATGTTTGTAACTGGTGAAAACGGCCACAAAGGGCCGAAAACAACCGAGCGAGAGAAGGAGAAAACACGTGGGAGAGACGGAGAGAGATGTAGAATACTTACGAGAGGAACTTGTTGAACCGGAGGTAGTCCGGATGGTCCGGCGAGTGGTTCTGTACTGTGTGGGGACGGAAGTCTGCTCTGTGGTAGATTAAGTGGCAAAACCCCGGTGGCATTGGCATTATTGTTACTAAGACTCATGTCGCTTGGTCCGCTATGAACGGATATTGGGCTAAGTGAACCTCTGGTCTCTTCTAAACTGACAGCGTCCTCGGAGTCTCGCCTGGGTCGGTCAAGGGCGAGGGGTCCGGGACAGGGGCTTGGGGGGCCGATTGGTGAGCCTGGACAGTCGGTCATGTCGACGGCCTCGACCGTTTCGCTACTCGCAGCGGCCACCGAAGCCGCGAGCGCGGCAGTTTGATGTTGAAGGGCCAGTTGTTGTTGTTGTTGTAAGTGTTGCTGAGGTTGTTGTTGTTGTTGTTGTTGGTGGTGATGGTGATGGTGGTCGTTACAGTCGATAGGATTGGTAGGATTGTTTGAGGACGACGCGGCGGCGGTGGCGGCGGCGTTGATGGTGGTCGTAGTCGTCGTCGTGGTGGTCGTCGTCATCGACATCGACGCCGCCGTGCACTCTTTCTCTCTCTCCTTCTCCTTCTCCCTCTCTCTTGCGCATTCCGAGTGTTGTTGGTGAGGCATCTGTTGTTGCTGATGCGTCGCTTGAGGCTCGTCCCTCGTCGTCGAGCAGCCCGAATTTATGTTCGTCATGTCCGCAAGGCCCTTGACCTTGAGGCTCTCAGCGGTCTTTAGGAGGGCCGACAACTGGCAGTACTCGACATTAACCTCCCCCTTGTACATGAAGTCAACGAGGGTTCGCAATTCCGTAAAACGCACGTCCTTCAGTATTACGATGGGATGACGATTCGGATGATCGAGAAAGAGCGCCTGAAAGTAGCTGGAGCACGCGGAGAGGACAACCTTGTGAGCTCGTATCGAAGGTCCCTCCGTGCACGCCAGCGTCACGTCAACCAACGATTCCGACTCGAGTAGCTGACTGAACACACCCAGCAAGTTGCTCTGATGATTGTTCCACCTCAGGCAGTAATGCTCACTTCCCATGTCTGAACTGCCCCGGCAAACCCTGCTGCAATGTTTGTTTCGTTTCTTTCCTTTATATTTCTTTTTTTTTTGCGCTTTCCGTAAGCAAACGAGAGACGAACGAGACCGGGACTCGTTCGATCTTTCGTAAGCTGCGTTAGTGGGATTTTATCGGACTTGTCTCGTGGCTTGTGAAAATGGGGGGGAAAACGCCTGGGGAGTTAGTGATCGCGGGACGATCGTGGAAGGTATTTTGGTTAAAAGGCTCCGCTGTCGATATTTAAACAAGTTGACACTTTTTTTCGTACATCGTCGTTTTAAGGTCTTGTTTTATTCCACTTTTTCTTTTTTTTTTAGTGAATCTTTAGTCGTATTTTTTTTATTCTTTCGCGTCGCGCAATCTTTTAACTCGATGCTCCTGTGCCCTTCTCATCGATCTGACGGAATACGCGGATCTTTTTGGCGAATCTTTGCATTTTGCAAAGTGGACGGAGAGGTGAGCGAAAAAATGAATAATTTCTTACGAGACTTGTGGCAATTTTTGGAAATGTTTCCCTCTACCTTGCGTAGCGACGATAAGGCACAATAGCCGGGACATCGCTGCTTATATATATATATCCGCGATTTTTCTGATACACGCGCGAATCGTGACGACCGCCGCGTTATTGGCTTATCTCTCGCCGTTTCGCGTTCCACATGATTTATCAGGTACGTACGAAAAATATCACCCGCGAGCTTTCCGAACATTGTCGTTCGCTCGATGAGGAAGGACGAACAGCGCGAGACGCAAGGCCCCCGCTTATCTCCTGAGGCCGGTGCGAGTCTTTGCGCGTTTCTGTATTTCAATTTCCCGACGCCGTGATGTCACAAGTCCACGCCGTTTCGCGATGCAAATTATGTAGGACTAGCTTTTTCCCGCGACTTCGTCCGCGTGGACTTTAGTATTTGATGCAGATAGAAGATAGAGACAAAAAGTAAGAAATAAAGAAAGAAGGTAGAGTGCCACATTTTTCAGGCAAGGTGGTAGACTATTTGACTGACAAGGGGACCTTACACGCTGTCACTCACGGATTTTGATAAGTCTCAGATATGTTGTAGAGGGACCTACCCTGAGTACCTGAGTAAAGGGATTTTATACAACGCTCTTTAGTTTTCGAGAAAAAACGTTCGACAGTTTAGCTCGTAGCTATCATACCGGTACGGTTGCATTTTTGTCGAACCAGCGGGCGTGGTCCAGTGGGCAAGATTCCCGGCTCTGACGCTCGAGGTCCAGGGTTCGAGTCCCGTGATGGCGTTTTTTTTTCCACAAAATATAAATAAATTCGATGGATGATGCAAAACCGTCTAATTATTTATTATTATTTTATTTTTTTAATTTTTTTATTCATTTTTTAAATTTTTTACTTTCCTTTTTTTTAAATTATTTATTATTATTTTATTTTTCACGCAGAAAAAAAGAGAGGAAGAAATTATAACATCCTTCACAAGAAACTGCAGTTTATTATTTTTCATTACAATACACAGGTTTTTCTTACTCGCTATCACTGTGGTCGCTTGTTACATCAGAACAATATTGCGGGTGGTATTTGTCGTAAAAGCAAGCAAAACACAAGACCAAAGAGCAACGCGCACATCGTATAAAAGCTATGGCCTTGCAGGCGCACGGAGTTTTGAGCAGCGTTATTGGAAAGCATACTTGATTGACATTTAAAAACAGCGGTCTTTCCTCAATTAACATCGATGCAAACCACGCATATTTAATCATCGGCGCGAAAGCAGGTGCGCTTAATTGATGAAGAATCAAAGAATGAATTTGTATGGAATCTTCCCTTGACGCAATACCACCCGCAATATTGTTCTGATGTAACAAGCGACCACAGTGATAGCGAGTAAGAAAAACCTGTATATTGTAATGAAAAATAATAAACTGCAGTTTCTTATGAAAGATGTTATAATTTCTTCCTCTCTTTTTTTTCTGCGTGAAAAATAAAATAATAATAAATAATTTAAAAAAAATGGAAAGTAAAAAATTTAAAAAATGAATAAAAAAATTAAAAAAATAAATAAATATATTTAGTGAAAAAAAAAACGCCATCACGGGACTCGAACCCTGGACCGCGAGCGTCAGAGCCGGGAACCTTGCCCACTGGACCACGGCCGCTGGTTCGACAAAAGTGCAACCGTACCGGTATGATAGCTACGAGCTAAACTTTCGAACGTTTTTTTTCGAAAACTAAAGAGCGTTGTATAAAATCCCTTTACTCAGGTACTCAGGGTAGGTCCCTCTACAACATATCTGAGACTCATCAAAATCCGTGAGTGACAGCGTGTAAGGTCCCCTTGTGAGGTAAGGGTTGGTAATTAATGAAATAGTTACATAAAAGTGCCAACCTTCAACTCCAGTATCATACAATGTCATGGTTGTCTACAAAACTATATGGCTTCGCAATATACTTTTATCGACAACGTTGTAAGATTTATGGTTTTCGGCAAGCACATTCAAGTTTTGGGCACCTCGATACGCTCGAACAGCCCACATATAGTTGACCATGCGAGAAGCTAATCCTGTCTTAGAACATCTCTACGCCCTTGAAGGAACATATCTTCCAAATTTCATTGGGATAAAAGTAGGGAATTCGATTTTTTCATATAAACTATAACACCCCGTTGCAGTCCTAATGAGACGTTTTAAAAAATCTTAAAATATGCGTTTTATTATTTGTTTTGAAGAATATTTTTACCAAGTTTCAAGTTGATACACGCAAGGAATACAATTTTTCCATACGAACTTTTATACCCTATTTCACCCCCTTAACAGTTGATTTTCGAAAAATCCTTTCTTAGTGCACCTCTACATTTTTTAAGAAACATATTTTCCAAATTGAATGTTTTTGTCTCCAGCAGTTTAGGCCGTACGTTGTCTATAAGTCAGTCAGTCGTTCAGTCAGTCAGTCACGAAACTGTTTTATATGTATAGATAAATTTTACCGGCTTTTGACATCAGTTATTGCTACATCCGGTGTGCAAAGCTTTTATCCTCACGAGTTCTACACAGATTCCATGTGCCCTCGTGGGAAGAATTCTGTACGTAGTGCATAAGGAAAAAAGGATGTGAACAACAGTCCGTGGTGGGTCACCGTACTGTACAAAAGCCCATTTGCTCTATTAATTCCACAAAACTTTATTTTTTTTTCTGTAACGGCCTCCTGGGTCTCGATTTGTTTTAATTGTATATTTTTTAATTTGTGTCGAGTAATTCTTGATGTAGGGGAGACCGAGGAGGTTTGTGACAGAGGAGAGTTGTGACAAAATCGATTTCTCGCATCCTATGATCGTTAGCGAACTAGCAAGTCGCGCATTTATTGCTTTTTAGACGTGCCATTAAATGCAGTACGCGCCGACGGCCCACGCGAAGTGGTTGCGGCTATACAACATCTGCGTCCAAAAAAGTGCCAAAAGTAAGTTTTCGACCAAAATTTTGATATCCTATTTTTCGATACGTATTACGTTAGCGTTATTGTAATATTTTTTTAAATATGCATTGGCTTTTCAAGTTTCATAGCATGATATTTTGGGTTCGCTTGAGGTTTGGCAGTTAAGAATTATTATTCTGACCGGAGCACGATTTTTTTGCACCTAGGAGAATTGTTACAGCTTGTCACAACTCTCCTATTTTGTTTTTCTTTTCTGGCAAGATTGTTTTGCGGTGTGACTTCGGATGCTGAATTTTTAATTCATTGTTTCAGAATGCCTAACAAATATATGAGGAAAGACTAAAGACCGAAAAAGACTAAAAAAAAAAATAACACCGATGACGAAGAGGACGAAAATGCAGAAAATAATTGTTTCTGCTTGTGCTGCCTCGAGCCCTTTGCCAATGCCAATAAAAAGAGAAGTGGGTTCAGTGCATCGAATGCAAGGAATGGTCACATGAAGCTTGCACTGGAGGAGAGTGTCGATATATTTGTCATAATTGCTTGTCCGGCTAGATTTCGGACGGAACTTAATTTTTTACTTGATTTTAATTCGATTAATCTAACACAAATGCCATATTTTATTATTTTTATAAGATAACTAATACTTTTTATGTTGATAATTAATATTACATGTTATTTAAGGGATTACATACATCTGGGTAGGTCAAACAGATCGATTTTTCAAAAAAGGTGCTCATTCGAAATTACTATCCTTTGAGTGTCTACCCTGAAAATTTCATAAGGAAATTTGCAGTAATGACGAAGTTATAGCGTTTTGTAACTGCCCGGGTGAGCAACGACTAACGGTTGGGGCGCAGGTAGACGCGGCCTTTGTCATCTATTTGACTATGAGTTTGACTATGAATGAGGTTGACACAGCAAAAAAAGATCTAATGGAAGCATCAACATCTAAGGAAGATCCGTCATATGGCCTAGGAATCGACTATTTAATGTAAGTTTTAAATAAATCAGTTATTTCAGTGTAAAGTGTACTCAAAACTTTAAACGCGTTTTACTCGAAACAGTATTTTCAAAATCGGCAACAGAAATATCTCCGCAACTACTGGACCGATCGGGATCAAGTTTTGCACAATTATGCTTCACACAATAATCTAGTACTTATCGAGCCATTTTTACGATGCTTGGCGCAGTTTTTTTTTAATCATGAGTACTGAACAATTTTGAGGCGAAAAATCGCCTGTTTTATTCCAGTGCCTGCCATGACTCGAAAAAATTAAATTTTTAAATTCCGGCTCGATAAGTACTAGTTTTATCTATCTACTTTAAGAAACAAATATTTTTTTTAGATAAAAAAATGGCAGAGGCACGTCTGGTACCGCAAACGCTGTCAACAAAAACACGTCCCAGGAAAACGACTGTAACTTTTTTACCGTTTGAAATTTTTTAACCAAATTTTCACACAATGTAGATAAAATGTCATACTTAAAAATGTATATCATGGTTGTTCAATGAAATTCAGTTTTACACACAAAAAAAATTCTCAAACATAACCTTAGTTTAGCCGTCTCACGTGTATGTAAACCCTTAAGTTCGTAATGACGTGCTAAAAGATGATTAAAGGAGTCTAATTAGTATTGAAATAAATAGGTAGTTATTGTTGGTTATAATTACATACCAAATCTTGATTAAGGCAAAACAAATGTGTATTTATTTATTATCAATATAAATGTTTCTTTTATTCGCCCACAGCAGCGTTTGAATTAAATTTCTTTCCCCAATAATCACCAAATACATAGGTGTCACAACTTATCTCGACCTCAGTCACAACTTACCTCGGTACTAAGAGAGTTGTGACACGGGGACTTGTTTCGGTTTTTGTCAATTTTCTCAGAAACCTTAATATTTTTATTTTTTTAATGCTTGTTTCGAATAGAGTATAGAACTAGCTATGTTAAGTTATAGAAGTCATAGATGTAGGACTTTTTTTTTGTCTCGGATATGCTAGTTGAAGTAAAAATTGTCACAACCCTTCTCGGTTCCCTTAGCTCAATTAAATTCACGTGTTCAAGGATATATATATTTCAATTTCCTAACTTCCAACGTATACCCTTGCGGGTTTCTACGTATTACCCTTCCCTAACATTCCCTACTCGCCCTTCGCTAATTTAACCTAAATTCCGTTGCGTGTACAGCCGCCTTAAGCTACGCTATACCGTATTTGACAAGGGTATGGGGAAACTGTGGAAAACCCGTAACGCTTCCATTTCCTCCTGATTCTCTGGTGCGAATACTTTTATTCAAGTATCTGCACCTAGGTATTAGAAGTATTGTCCTTCCGCTCACTGGTTGATGCGCCAGTCGAAGCCGAATCCCTACCGAACATCTACCAGTTTCGATCTTACAGCAACAATGTATATTTGTTAAATTTTAATAAAAGCAATTATATAGCTCCATTTTTCTTGTCTTATAACAAAATTATAAGCAAAGAAAAATATACATTTTAAGAAAATTTTACTTACTCTTTTCCACTTTATTGAAAGGAAACACTTCTTGTCGTCTTTGACCAGACAAATTGATTTAAGGGGCTATTCTACTGTGAGGGCTCAACAAATAAGCAATTTTTTAATAATTTTTTTTTTTTGTAAACCGTTGCATATATCGGTACAAACTTTTTTTTCGCTTAAAAGTACACTCTTATAGAATAGAAAACACTTTTTTTGTTGCATATAATTGTATATTTATTTCATAATTTATAATTGTGTAAAGGCATGAAAAAAAAAAATTATGGCGCTGGCGTTGAAAAATTCAAAAAGATTCTTAATCTGTATGAGTGTCACTATCGCCCGAACTAGAATTATTTTAAAATATTAATCTTTGCTTATACTTTCGCCCGAATTATAACGAAAAAAATGTTTTTCGAACACTTTTGCAAAAAAACGACGCCATTTTGTTATTTTGCAATATAAAAGAATAATTCTAGTTCGGGAAATAGCGACACTCATACAGATTAAAAATTATTTTGAATTTTTTTGTTTCAGATTACCTGGAGAGCGCAAATCATCAACGCCAGCGACATACTTTTTTTCATGCCACACGATTATCAATGGTTAAATAAATATACATTTATATGCAAAAAAAAAATTGTTTTCTATACTGTAAGAGTGTACTTTTAAGCGAAAAAAAGTTTGTACCGAAACATGCGACAGTTTTCGAAAAAAAAAATGATTAAAAATAGCTTATTTTTCGAGACATGACAGTACAATAGCCCCACAATGTAAACAAATTAAATGCAATTGAGGCGTGATTCTAATTTTTATAATTTATCCAAATATTATGAGCAAAATCATAGATTTTTTGGCTTTTGACAGAGCCAAATAGATGTTGGCTTTTGACAGAGCCAACAAAAAAAAAACGAACGCTACGCGGCGCTAGTGTTGCGCACGAAGCCAATAGGGATGTGGTAGGATTTGGAGACTCCCCAACAAATTACTGCACGGATTTTTGTACTGTCATCCGAACGATGGAATCATCGCGAAAGTAACCTGCGATAAAACCAATTTCGAGACATTATATTCACTCAGTGAAAACGATCTCCGACGAATGTGACGAGACATCGTTGCCAATTGAACTGAACGCGTACTGTCTCTGTGCAATGTAATT
Organism: Ophion ventricosus; assembly: GCA_963932345.1. Classification (NCBI taxonomy): domain Eukaryota; kingdom Metazoa; phylum Arthropoda; class Insecta; order Hymenoptera; family Ichneumonidae; genus Ophion; species Ophion ventricosus. Next base: position 20,354,405 of record OZ010712.1, read on the forward strand.
TAGAAATGCAGCATTCGCGTTCGACCGGGGCGCATCCTTCGCGCCCGTATAACGACATTTTGTTTACAAATAACAAATAGCGGGACTTTCGCGCAGCTTGACTCCTCGACTGTCGTGACCTGGCTCTGTGTCCCTCACCCGCCAAGATCGACGTTCGATAAGCTTCGTAAAAATGTAAATACAACTTGCTCGCATCCTACACGACAGGTTGAGTTTCCTACGTACATACGTACGCATTATCATCCACGAATCTACGGCTAGACCGTACGAAGAGTTACGCGTCCTTCCCCGCCGCCTAAACCGATCCGGAGCTCGTTCCTAAGTGTATCTCTTCTCGCAGAGGGTACTCGTACAATACGCGCGCAAGCTCGTTTCGAGGGAACGGCGGGCAGAGGCGCGCCCGCTGCCTCGCCAAAGTGTAAATTCACTCGGATGGTAATAAATAACTCTCGTCGAAACTGTAAAAGAAGCAATAAAAGATGATTTTGTGCCGTCGACTGATATATCTGTCATCTATGTACGTGCGCTCGCGGGTATCTGCATGCGTGTCTGTGCGGATTTAACTCGCCACGTGTCGACCGAACGAGTGCAACGAGAATCAATAATCATTAGTCGGAAGTGTGTTGGATAGTTTCGCGACGACGAGCGTCACATGTGTACGCGAGACTGCGTGAGACGTAGGAATAATAGACATGGGGAGGCCTTTTGTCTCTGGTTTTTTTTTCCCCCCTACCACTGCGCTGTTATTACGGCTGAACACTTAATAATACACGGAGAAGAGTTTGAGAAAAATACGATATATATACAGAGTGAGGCACATGAAGTGTTACAGAGCGATAGCACTCAAACTATTGATCATATCGAAAAATGTTTCAGACAAAAGTTTCACTGTTCGAGAAGGCCGTCATACTGGACCACCCTATTTTTTTTATCGGTGGAGGCGCTGAAGCTACGTCAAGGTCAACTTCACTTTTTTAAATGGAACCATGGATTTTTTTTTCGCCTGATATTATTACCGATTTTGAGACGAATTCGGCGACCTACAACACAGGGTCATTCTAGTCACGCAAAGTACGAAAATAGTCGAAAAATCGAAAAATATCGGAATTATCACTTTCGAAGGACCCACTAACCTTGGTTTGGGTCTACCTACAGAAGATGCTCGAAGTGATGACCCTCGACTTGTAAGCACTTGTTTGATCGCTGTTTTCATTTCTTACGATTCCAATGTTTCTTATCGGCAGCAAGTGGCAGCAAGTGGCATGCAACGCGACGGTGCACCACCCCATTATGCTCTGTGTTCAAGACAAGTGATGAATGAGATTTTTGGTGAAAAGTGGATAGGACGAGGCGGCCCTGTAGCTTGGCCACCTCGTTCGCCAGATCTAACATCGCCAGATTACTTTTTATGGGGTTTTGTCAAAGAACGCGTAATGGCGGTAGCACCTACCACGCCTGACGACATGAAAGAAAGAATACGCCGAGCATGTACCGAAATTACACCACAAATGTTGGCTGAAGTTAGACGGTCTTTTCATCAGCGAATTAACAAGTGCTTACAAGTCGAGGGTCATCACTTCGAGCATCTTCTGTAGGTAGACCCAAGCCAAGGTTAGTGGATCCTTTGAAAGTGATTATTCCGATATTTTTCGATTTTTCGACTATTTTCATACTTTGCGTGACTAGAATGACCTTGTGTTGTAGGTCGCTGAATTCGTCTTAAAATCAGTAATAATGTCATCGAAAAAAAAATACATGGTTCCATTTAAAAAAGTGGTGTAGCTTCAGCGCCTTCACCGATAAAAAAAAATAGGGTGGTCCAGTATGACGGCCTTCTCGAACACTGAAACTTTTGTCTGAAACAATTTTGGATATGATCAATAGTTTGAGTGCTATTGCTCTGTAACACTTTATGTGCCTCACCCTGTATATATACATGGTGTCCCAGGACGGAATGTCACAGCGATACATATCAAAATGGCGACTGTGCAGCATTTTTCCGATTCCGCTTTTATTTCTGGAAGGTCAACGGCCGGACCAACAGCTCCTATAATTTTTGAGTTATGATGAGACACTAAAGTTTTTTCGATTATATATACGAATAGCTATAGAAGTAGGATTTTTTTGATATATTGTTTTTTTGTGTAAATGGCGCATTTTTAAAACAAAAAGTATAAAATGCCATGAGAAAAACGTCAGAAAATTGTTTATAAAAAAGGAACTATGCAATATAATAAACAAAATCCTACGTAGTGCCTCAGAACATGTAATTCTAAATATACAATTAAAATTTCAAGTGAATCGGTTGAAATTTGTTTGAGTTATGAGCCCGGCCGACTTGAAAAATGTAGTTTTGAGATAAACGCGTTTAAAGTTAGTAGAAAGTCACGACATGAATCAAGAGGGATTGCACTAGAATTCGAAAATGGAGTACTTAGAGATTTTTCACACCCATAATCTTTTGGAATATAATTTTATAGGTACTAAATTACATTGTTAAAAAAAAATCGGTTTTTGGAAAATCCTAGAGTGGCCTAAGGCCTTAAGGACAAAACATGACCCAAGTTCAATCATTCAAGCTCGTGTCATAAGGTAAACCTTATAATGCTTACTTTTTTCTTCTCAAAGCAGCTATCCATTTCTTGCGTTGTTCTAACTTCCAATTTTCCACAGGGAATCGATAAAATTTGTATTTACTATTTCATCCGGTATTTTTGCAATTTATTACACAGCAACTGTCGTGGTCCGTTTTTGATGAAACAATATTTTTTATTTTATTGCACAAATATCGTACTCCGCTCATATAGATTTGACAGATAAATAGCCCAGTTTATTGCAATTTTTGTCCACTGCGGGCGCTGCGTTCGATTTCATTACCCCCACTCTATCCTCCGTACGGAACCAATAGGGATTTCATAGAGACGCCGCGCGTAGAGAGTTCACATTGGAATCCAAGTGGATTACGCGCTATTTCCAGATTTACGTCGTTTGAGCATTTTTTATGTGAAATTCTCAACCGGAATTTGTTGGATCTGCCAAAATGAAGTATTCTTTCACGATCGTAACATTCCTTTATGACGTATGTAATGGTTTGAAACAATTGTTTTGCTTGTAACCCAAACAAACACCTAATTTTGGTCGTTTTTATGTTTTTTTTTGAGTTTTGCAAACTTTACGCACACTCAAATCTTACAATTTCGCGACAAGTGAACTTCGAACGAATTTTGATCCAACTAACGCCATCTTGTTTGCATGAATTGCACTAAAGCACCATAGAACGGTTTGTAGCAGTCACACAGTGATATAAAGCCTTGAGATATACTTTTTTCCAATATTTTTATGATCCACCTATTTTGTATCTATATATATTGTTTAAAAAATTCAACGTACAGAATGCGATGGGATCCATCAAGGATCTTATCCGTTTCTGTTCGATAATGTTGGAATCCTTTAGGAATTCGTATTGGATTCAAACATTCCAATGGGGAATCTCGATTAAAACCCAATGTACGAGCGTGACACGTTTTATTACTAAGAATTGCGATGATCCATTAGATCTCTATCAGAAAGTAAGAACAACTATATGGGAATCCGATTGGATCCCTAGGACAATTTCTACACGGGAATGACTATCCGGCGCGTCTCTCCCGTTCAATATTTTCGGCGAGAAAAAGCCTCAAATAACAATGCCGGCTTACCAGCGAGACGACTGGGCTCTGAAAAGTTCCTTTGTCCGCTTTCGTCACCGCACTCGCGTTCCCGACGAGGTTTAAAAAAAATGTTTATTGTGATACTCGACCTCCGCAGGTGACCCTCAAACACGACGGAGTTCACCTCGATAGTCAACATCTCTCTACGCGTTCACTATACTTCTCACTCGCTAATTTATTTCAACGCCGCAAAAAAGAACGCGACGACGGAATGACGAGATAAAAAACCATAAACGAGCGGTAACTTTCTATGGTGGATGTTGTATTATCAATTTTTCTGCGCGTATGAAAGAGGGATTATTGCGAGGAAGTGGCTCGCGAACTGACGATACGCTAAGTCGACGTCCATTTTCTTTTTATCTCTCATCGACCGAATAAGTTCGAACCATGGGGGTAACACTCTTCGAATATCGTGTTCCCCTTATTGACCCTCTTCCCGAGGGGCGCTAGTAGTCATCCGCGTTATCCACACTCCAGTCGGGCAGTGCCTGCCTTCGAGACGCAGTTGGATTAAGGGCGGGGTAAAGTATTAAAATTTTTTTTTTTCATTTTTTTTAAATTTTTTAAATGAATGCATAATATCTCAAGAATATTGTGTTAAAATTTCAAGTCGATCGGAGTAAAATTGACGAAGTAAAGAAGAAAGAGTTTTGCGTAGACAAACGCAAAAAGATGCTCTTGATCATCTTGATGGAAGCCTTTTGCTCTACGGACCTGGCATCGACGACTTTGAGTGAGTATAAGAAAATTATCGAGTTTTATTTTGAATTTCTAAAAATTCAAAGATAATTGAAAAATCTGAAAAAATTCATACGTATTCAGAAAAATGAACGAATCACGAAAAAAAATTGGGTTACGGGGAAATTTGTTGACTAATTTTTTTTTTTCATCATTTTGTTAATAACATTTTGGAATTATTATTATGCAAAATTAATCTTTTGAGTACCTTTAATATGCATGAATTTTCTCAGATTTTTATGCAATCGAGAAGTGTTCTCAAACTTATGTGCAATGAGCGCTAAGCGACCAAACTCTTCTGCGTTTTTCAAACCGTTTTTCTGAGACTTGTCATATTTGAAGTCCGTGTGCACGATAACTCAAAATCTACTGGACCAATCGCTTTGAAATTTTGCACAGTACTTCTTCACATAATTCACCAGGTATTGTCGAGAGCTTTTTTGTTTTTTTTAATAATTACTAATTTTTCAACAACAAATTAGCCGATTTTTTTAGCGAAAATCGGGTTTTTGGCTCCCAAGTGCTACGCAAAATCGAAAAATCGAAAAAAAAAAAATTCTCCCGTCATTACCTCGAGAAACATCTCCTTTAACAAATGCATTTTGATTTTTTTGTTTCAGATGATTTTGTTGCGAGTTATGGTGCACACCGCAAAGCAACTTTTTTTCGAGGCGCCTCCGGGGTTTAATTTTCACTCGCTCAATTTTGAATATTTTGCAATGCAAATTTAGGAGAATGTTGTTCAAATGTTACTTTATTATATGTAAATTTTTCAATAAACGAACACTATCCGTTACGCCAAAAAAAAATCTTAAAAACATGCCTTTTTTTCGCCGAATTAACTTTACCCCGCCCTTAATGCATCGGCCTATGCGTCCGATGGCTTTTTCCTAATTCCACATCTTCTGATTCACGGAATATATGGAAAAAACGTGACTTTTCCTTGTTTGATTTATAACCCGGCGTGCAGCCAAGAACCATGCACGCAGGTATGGGACGGTGAAAACCAAAGAAAATGTCAAGGTTGCAGAGGTTTGAAATGACGCAGCGAGGCGTTTTGCGAAGTGGCGGTAACGCGGATGACTACTAGCGCCGCATGGTGGGCGGCTTTCCGTTGCGTCAATAACGGGGACATCGACTGTTAAGGCGAAGTAGAAGGTGTACCACGTGACATATGAGTGCGAGAGAGATAGCTAAAATTTTCGATCCGAGATTTCTCAAAGATGAATAATTTTTAGAGCAAAAGAAAATCGTCAAGCTCTGTGTCAGGATATTCTTCAGAGCCTGATGCTTTGTTTTTCCTCAAAAACCTTAACCATTTATGAGAAAACTGGGTTGGAAAATTTGTGAGGTTATGTTGACCTTGTACTTGCCCTTAAGGGAATATATACGAGTGTCGCTCCTCTGGTTCGAACAACGACGAGATCGGTCGATCCTTCGCGAACATTCCGAAACGTCGCTTCCCCGCCCCAAGCCGTCCCGCCGGAGAGGAAACAAAAACACGGGTAACGACGCGCGAACCGATTCGATGTGGAAAAAGTATAACTCGCGCGACTCCCGGAAGAAAGATCGTCGCAAAAGAAACGAAGATTACGAAATTTACGCGAGGCACACGATTCGTTTGCGCAACGTTTTTTTTTTTTCTCTCGTTCTTCTTGCTCTCGGCGAGTAGTGACGACTGGCAAGCCGAAAACTGTGCAAAAAGAAAAATTAACACCCGCGAACTCATTTCCTTTCTCCGCTAGTTCCGAAAAAAAATACTTGACCGACTTCGCTACGCGGTGGCGCCACTCTACACCGGGTGGTTTTTTTTTTCGCGACAGCGCCACGCGGAGAGAATGCGAGGGAGTCGGTGAAGTCGCGCGGGACTGGGATTTTTCTTGTTTCTTGCGTACATTTCCCAAGAGTCTTTTCATGCTTTTATTAAACCGAGCCGCGTATTACTGAACGGACGCAAGATTGAGCAATATTTTCTTTGTCGGGTCGGCGCTTTATCGGAAAGCGGACCTGAACCTTTTTCAAGGGAAAACTCGTTGGGGTAACGTCATCAAGAAACGCTTGGTTCTTGGTTGTGAATATAATTTAGGGAAGCTCGATTCTGAATCGATGTTCAGGACAATCGATTTTCTCGATGAGAAAAATCGATCTTTTGTATCGATTCAGTGGCAACCGATGTTTTTGAACATCCCTAGTATAGGCGAAGGTGGGGCACAGTGTGTGACTTTTTTTCTATCGAATTTTTACTCTCACCGAAGTAGTCTGATTAGAAAAAAAAGGTCATAACCGATTTTATAGACCTTTGGGCGTACAATGAAGCTACCATATTTTTTGCAAAAAGATTAAAAATCCTAAAATAATGAGTTGGAAAAAAATTTGCGGATTGGCTCATTGTGCCCCACGGGTGGGGTACAATGTGTCAGATAGGTGGATACAGTGTGTCAAGTGCTGCGAAACGTAGGGTACAACGAGCTGGTTGAAACTCTTATATTTTCCTAACATAAATAACAGATTTTCATACATACCGATAATTTCACAACGGGTATTATTTGCCAATAACATTGGGAGTCGACTCATTGTGCTCAACAACTCGATGACACATTGTGCTCCACACAATTACCCCACAATATTTGACGTTTTCCCGGCAAGCGAAATTTTTTTTTTTCGAGGCTCAAATTAAGTTTATACTTTTAATAATTCTTCGTGAGCTGCTATTGACTTTCTTTCAGGCCAGCCGAAACTTAATATAAATCACGGACCAACACAAAAATTTTTGGAATTTGCGAGCTACAAAACTCCGAGAAATCGCATGTGGTTGACAGTTGTCCGGTACACATTGCGCTTCTTCGGAGCGTCGTCACTTCTTTGTTTCCTCATTGGGAGTCGACTCATTTTGCCCCACCACTCGGTGACAAATTGTACCCCGCTAGTAAAATATTTGATTATTGATGAAAATAACTATTAATTAAACTACAAATGGAAAAACACATATCACTGAGTGCATCATAAATAATAAAACTATCGATTAGGAGCGAAAACCAGAGCCGCTACAGAAAGTGTCGTTATATTTTACGTTGTCCCGGTGAGCGAAATATTTTTTTTCCAAGCCTCAAATCAATTTTTAATTTCCAATAACCCTTTGTGAGCTGCTATCGACTTTCTTTTACGCTTGACGAAACCTAATATAAATAGCGGTCCAACAAATAAAATTTCGGAATTTACGAGCTATAAACCTTCGAGAAACCGCATATGGCTCACTGGGCCCCTTGACACATTGTGTCGCACTCTCCCCTAATTGCATCTGTTTTATTATCAATTTTTTTTTTACACGAAGAACTGGACTGTTTTTGACGAAAGACTTGGGTCAATTTTTTCTTCTGCTTTTCTAATTCCCCTCCCCCGCCTCTGTCTCTTAAAAACGAGCTACATCTGGCGATTACGTGACAAACAAAAGACGCGTGATTGGAAGAGCCCCCCCCCCCCCCCCCCCCCTCGCAGGCCACTCGGCCGCACCCCGCTAGTCATTGTTCGTCCGTGTAGCACCGCGATATTGTTTACCGCGTGCTTCCCCCGAAAAGATACATATTCATCGTCGAAGAACTCGACTCTCGGATACCCAATTGTATCTGACGATCAGCAAGAGAGGCCATTTTGTTTTACATCTCGATCCCGTTTTTTTCGGCACATCCGTCCGGTATTTGATGCAATTGAAAAACAAAAAATTGCCAATTCATTTTTGCCCGAGTACGTTCTCTCGCGACTCGTATAGCGCAGGCGCGACACGGCAAAAACCACGAAGACACACGGAGAGAATTAAAAAGTAATTTTTGTCGTGAATTTCACGGTAAAAATTACCGTGATATATTTCAATGTGGTGACAAGTGAGAAAAGCATAATAATTCGTATGCGACAAGTTTTTTTTTTAACTCACGTTACAGAAAATTTCAAATACGTAGCTAAAATTTTACTATACAAGAAGGCTAGCGCGCACGATAATTTTTACCGAGAGCACAATACATTTTCCTATAACACTCATTAAATTTTATAATAAATCTTAAAATAACTGTTATAAAGACGATACTTTTTTATAGACATTTTTGAAAGGCATAAAATAATAAAATGCACAGTAAAATTTCGCTGATATTATATATTTTTTAAATTTAAGTTTTGCGTATTTTCTTACACATGAAAATTTACTAGAAAATCTGGTAAAATTTTCTATCTGAAGAAGAAATTTTATTTTATTTTCGTGAAAATCTGTGTTTTACTCAGTAATAATAAGCGAAGTTTCAGGGTTGTCATCTGGTTACCGTTACTGCACGGTAATTTTTAACATTCAATTCTCTCCGTGCAGTGAAACAGTCCCCCGTATTTTCGTACGCAGGAAAAATAAGTCGTGAATAAGGCCTTCATAACGATCACGATAAATTGACAATATTTGTGCAACATCAATACCGTTTTTTCTGCACGTGGACAAAAATCGTAATGGAATCGTCGAGAGAGCTGAGGAAAATTTCGATGAAAACGATCGGCGCTTCGTCGAGTGTTCAACGTTGAATGGCCGATCGTCGTACTTCACCGCACGTTCACTATATCGCATCCTCTGTGCTTTTTGCACTGTTGGTGTTACTCATTCGGAAGTCGCGCGAATCGTCAAGATTTTCGTTGGGCGAGGAGGGGGGGGGGGGAGGAGGGGATTCGCCGAATGTCTTGCAGCAATATTGAAACAAAACAATATCGCAATTTTATTTACACTTTTGTAAGAGGTTTCAAAACTTTTGGATACTTAATTTGCCTCGGCGAGTCACACAAACCGAGTTTTCCTTGCACCTTCATAAGAAACGAACTTTACTTTTATTTCCCGCCTAGCTTCAGGGCAAACGAGTATTGCATGCATGTGTTGCGGTTTCTGTTCGATTGATCGCTTTTTATCGTTGCATTGATAAATCGATGTGCACATTGATCTCGGTTTATCGTTGTAGCTATATTTTTTTTTTTTTGAAGCAAAATGATATTGAAGTATGCATCGTTCTAACGCAATGGAAATAATTTTTTTTCTAATTGCCAATTTTCGGTGGTAGAACAAAGCTACGGAAAACTTGTTAAATGATCTTTATTACAGACCTACAACCTCAATCTATCGAGAATGATTTTGGATAACAATGAAAACGTACACAAAAAGGAAATAGAGAAAACAATTCGTTGCATTTCAATGGCCGATGCATCTTGACTATCGGCATGTCTTATTTTTCGGAAGGGTCCTTAAGGGGTCTGCACAAGTTAGCAATTCGAAGAACAATTCTTTTTATATACTCGGGTCTTAACTTTAATTTGCCATGATTTCGTGAAAATAAAAAAAAAACTTATTGTTAACTATCGGCATGTCTGACTTCTCAGAAGGGTCCTTAAGGGGTCTGCATAAGTTAGAAATTTGAAAAACAATTTTTTTTTCAGATACCAGGGTCAACTTTAATTTGCGACGAATATTTCGTAAAAATTCTAAAAATTGAACGAGTCATGAAGATTTTCGTGAAGAGTCGATCGCAGCGCTATGGCGAACAGCCGCTCTGAGATTCACCCGTTTTTCTTTTGCGTTATTCTCGAAACTGTGTTTTGTGACAGTTTCAAAATCTATTCGTCCGATTCACTTTAAATTCGAACAGAGCATAGTTTACAACATTTTCTATCGTATGATCAGATGATTTTTAAAAAATATGTTTATTTATTTGTTAATAACAAATGATTAAAAGCGTTTCTTTTTGGTCAAAAATCGAACTTTTTTTCTACAGCTCGTCATTTTCGTAATTTCAAAAACTTTGAAAAAGTATACGGTCATAAGAAAGTATTATCATTATACTAAAAGTACATTTTTTATTCTTCATTTGATATCAGCCTAGTTACCAAAACCCCATGTACGGATGTCGGAGTACTGCCCGGCATGCCAAATCCCGTTTGGTAGTACTGGCCCAGTATAGATAAATTATTTGATCAGTACTGGGCGAATACTGATGACGAATCGGTTCAGTACTGGGCATAGACTGGGACGATGTTGTGTTTTAAATTGGCTGCGGAGATATGTACCGACAAAGTACTGATTTAGAGTTTGTCTCAAGACTGGCAATAATAACCCAAAACTGGGCAATTGTTCTGAGCCAATACCCGTAAACAGTGTCGAGCCTATTCACGGCACCATGAGTTAACAAACCAAAATTGTCCCAATACTGATTTTGACTTGGGCAAGCCTTGGCCCTTGGTAGACGGTCAGTATTGGCAGCTCTGGCATTAGTACAGTGCCAATACCAAGCCAGTTTGCAGTTCGTACACGGAACCACTTAGACCGTGTAACATGTCAAATGTGCATAGACCATGCGAGCAACGGCGGTACTTTGTTTAAATAATAATAACTTCATTGCTCATCATTTTTATTTCAATTAAAACAAACTCGAACTTGACCGAACCATTTATCAACTGTATGTAAAATCCTAACCTCGTCATCCGGCTACTCCCGTCAGAAGAAATATTGAAAATCGACTTTTTTTATGCTGTTGAAGTTTCCATCGTTGGAATGCCACGGATATTATTTTTTATTTCCTTTTTCTCCGTTTCTATTGTAATCCAAAATCTTTCTCGATCGATTTAGATTGTAGGTTTCTAATGGGGAGCTTAAAAAAATTTGCCGTACCTTTAACCCTTTGCGGTTTCACGTTCTGGCTATAACACGCTGGTCATAGGGGGTCGCAATGACCCCAGCCATGTTTAAACGATTGCCGCGTATCATTCCGAATGACTCATAAAAATACAGGATATTAGTTTGAACATTCTACAATGTGGCATTCTTGGTATTATATTTTTATCGAATTTTAAGATGGCGGAAAAAAATCAACAAATGCCAATGCGTGAAACAGCCCTTTTTTTAACTAAAAAATCATAACTCTTGCAATTTTTTTATTTTCTTTTTCATAATATTTCAGGTTGATACTCTTGAGATATGATATTTTAAGGATCAAAATAGCTCCATAGTGAGCGTTTCAAAGAAGGTAATTATTCTTATATTTGAAGAGCCATTTCGGAGTGAAATAGAGAACGATAATCATGAAAAATAAGCGATTTATTATAAAAAGTGGCCGTCAACAACTTATAGTAATTTTGGCTTAAAGTTGCGCTAGGGGTCATTTTGACCCCGGGTGACCACAGAGGGTTAAACCGCCAAAAAATAGTTACAAGGAAAAAAAATCGTTGCATTCCAACGATGCAAACTTCAATATTATTTTTTTTCTCAGATCGAAATTTGGGCAGATCCGTCAAAAAAAATTTGCACCGCCGTTGATTTTGTACACGGCAGTGTTTGAAGTGATCTGTATATAAATATGTTAAAAATTATCTAAAGCTACTACGAAGAAGGTTCTCGAAGTTGAATGTCTTTAAAATCATCTTCCCGTGTATATATTCCGTGCAATCGAGCGAATCTCATTATGACAAAATGAGTCGTTTCGAGATTCACTTAGTTGTTTCGAGATTGGGATCAAGTGTGTGCGTGGATGTGTGCTGATAAACACACATGCTCGCGTATAGATATATCATAAATTTGATATAGATTTGTACGTTACAAATCGGAAATCTAAAAATATCTCCGGGACCTTACACGAGCGAGGGAATATAAATGGTAATTTCTGGGCTTCTCAGCTCCCTTATCAATTCGAACGAGTGCAGTCTCGGAATCGGTTAAAAGAAAGATGCTATATATGAGCAGATCGATATAATCATAATTGTGTTACAGGAGATGGATCACTCATACAGAGATAACTCAAATTCTAAAAATAAAACTTCGTCCAATTTCGACGAGTAATTTTCAGGTATGTAGGTGAAAATGAAAAATGAATGCACAGAATGGGCGCACATGCGTGAACGAACGTATAGCTGGTAATATGATTGCGAATTTTCACGTGGAGCTAATCATTTCAGTACAATTATCAGTGTACTGAGTTTTTTATTGATTTTTTTAAACCCCATTTGAATGTTGTTCAGTGAATTTCATAGAGTCACAACAATGAGCAGTGGAAGTTTAAAAAACGCGAGTAATAAACAACTGAATAATTAATGAGTTAGAAAATATTAAGTTTAAATAATGGATAAATGTAAAAAAATGTTGAAATGGGTTGACCGACATTGGTAGATAGGTGATCGGGGTTCGGTTTTCAGCGGTATGTGGAGTTAAGCAGCATTGTGCATGGCCGATAATAGGAGCGGTGATCGCTTCGCCGTGCACCGGCTGGCGCATCAACCAGTCAGCTAAAGGCTGACTGTATAAAATACTTCTGAGCCCTTGCTGTAGATACTTGAGTAAAACGTGCGGGCACCAGAGAATAAGAAGAATATTGGGGCAGTCTAGACCGGTACGGGTCTTCCATAGTTTCTCCGTACCCTCGGCAAACGCGGTATAGTGTAGCTTAAGGGGTTACACCACCTTCGCCCTCGGGGAAATAAGTACAGTCGAATCTCGATATAATGAAATCCGAAATATATCGAAGATTTTTCTATTCCCTTCCGATGGACACCCGAAACCTCGATACACACGGAGAGAATTAAATGTTAAAAATTACCGTGCAGTAACGGTAACCAGATGACAACCCTGAAACTTCGCTTATTATTACTGAGTAAAACACAGATTTTCACGAAAATAAAATAAAATTTCTTCTTCAGATAGAAACATTTTACCAGATTTTCTAGTAAATTTTCATGTGTAAGAAAATACGCAATACTTAAATTTAAAAAATATATAATATCAGCGAAATTTTACTGTGCATTTTATTATTTTATGCCTTTCAAAAATGTCTATAAAAAAGTATCGTCTTTATAACAGTTATTTTAAGATTTATTATAAAATTTAATGAGTGTTATAGGAAAATGTATTGTGCTCTCGGTAAAAATTATCGTGCGCGCTACCCTTCTTGTATAGTAAAATTTTACCTACGTATTTGAAATTTTCTGTAACTTGAGTTAAAAAAAACTTGTCGCATACGAATTATTATGCTTTTCTCACTTGTCACCACATTGAAATATATCACGGTAATTTTTACCGTGAAATTCACGACAAAAATTACTTTTTAATTCTCTCCGTGCAACGAAGAAAAACTATAGATATAATGATTTTCAGGTCCCTCAACCTCTATTCAAGGAATTTTTTTGAACAAAACCTCTGTATAACGAAGCGTTCGGTAAACGAACTCCTTTCTTTTCGTTCCGTCCTTCCCTTGGAAATTTTTTAAATTAAACAAACTATTTGTTTAATTTTTAAATAATCCGCTTCAAAAAATAAAAGGTTATCTACATTATGCTCTAATTGCTAATTGCTTGTAAAAATTGCTCTAATTTAAACCTTTCTTTCTTTAAAAAATATCCCTATATTTATAGTACTATTTTTTTTTTTTAAGGAAGAAAGGTTTAAATTAGAGCAATTTTTATTTGTCCTTTTCATTAAAATCTCAACATAACGAATTTTTTAGAACATGACCTCGATATAACGAACTTCTTTGTTCTTCCCAAGGAACTCATTATATCGAGATACGTCTGTATAACATTTTTTTTTTAATTTTGACGCCTCTATTAAATGTATAAAATAATTTTTATCTTTCACAAATACATTATACTGTACGAATAAATTAAGAAAAAAAACGAATGACAAAAAATACAAAATGGCGGAGATATAAGACTAGTAGGGTCTTCTTTTCAAACTAGTGGACAAAATATCTCGACATCAACTCAATCGAATATGATGAAATTTATACCACATATTAATAATATCATCTAGGATAATAGCATAAGATTTTTTTTTTATTGGTTGCTACGTTGATTTTTGATCCATTTTTAAAACTCGAAGTTTTGGTTAAAATCAGAGTTTTTTTTTCAAAGAACTGTCATTTCTACAGAAAAAAAATGAATTCTTTCCCTATGCTACTAGCTATTACCCTTATTTACAAGAACTTCTGTATTTTTTATTTCCCAGTCGATGCCTGACAGGGAAAAAAATTGCACCATCCACAAGGATTTTCGAAAGCGGGTCCTACCAGACGACTCATATCACCGCCATTTTTTTATTTCTTTCGTTTTATTTATTTTTTTTACTATTCAACTATAATGTATTTGTGAAAAATAAAAATTATTTTATATATTTAATAGACGCGACAGAAAAATTAAATTTCTATACTTATTTTTCCGAACGCCAAGTTGATGTAATGCTTTAAGACGACTGTGGACGCAACGGAAGTTAGGTTAGATTAGTAAAGTGCGTGTAGGGAGTGATAGGAAAAAACTCAATTCCGAAGGGCAATACGTAAAAACCCGCAAGGGTATGCGTTGTAACTCAGGAAGTGAAAAAAAATGTAATATTGACAAACGATAATTAATAATTATAGAGGTTTTATTTGCACACCATACGAATATAATTATTCTCATTAATACAAATATGTACTTCTTATTACATTCAATATATTTTTTATTTGTTTGCACATTTTCCACGTTGCCGTGAGAAATGGGTTGATTACGTTTTTTTTTCTCATCAAATTCATTTGACTCCTATATCTAGTAATAATATTACTCACTACGTTGAATATTTTTCGCAGATTTAGAACGAGTTAAATTATTTCAGCAAATTTATTATTTGTCCGTTAATGGACATTTATTTTTCCTCTCGATTTGCCCA
Organism: Ophion ventricosus; assembly: GCA_963932345.1. Lineage (NCBI taxonomy): Eukaryota > Metazoa > Arthropoda > Insecta > Hymenoptera > Ichneumonidae > Ophion > Ophion ventricosus. Next base: position 20,369,549 of record OZ010712.1, read on the forward strand.
ATCGTGATTCTCAATCTTCTCTCCTTCTCTCCTTGACATTCTACTCTGACGTAATTCGCGGATAGCGCTAACGATACGGTGAAACGGCTAGTCAAGAGAAAGAGAGAGAGAGAGAGAGAGAAAGAGAGAGAGAGAGAGAGAGAGAGAGAGAGAGAGAGAGAGAGAGAGAGAGAGAGAGGGAGATACATTATTCACCGATCGTCCTCCCAAGCTGATAACACACTTCTCGCACTCTCTCGTTCACAAGATGAAGCAACACATAGACGCACACCCATACCCCATTAATACCTATATTCTCGTGTAATAGCGCGACTCTCGCAACTGTGAAACGACTATCTCTCCAGGCGAGGATTTTTCTATTTTTTTTAGGGATGTTCGATCTTCTGAAAAAAATCGATTCTGGGATCGATTCTGAAACGTATGTCTGAGAATCGATTCTCCAAAAAAATCGAAACGTAAAAGATCGATATTGCGATAATCGATTTTTTAATATTAGACGGTACACGGAGAGAATTAAAAAGTAATTTTTGTCGTGAATTTCACGGTAAAAATTACCGTGATATATTTCAATGTGGTGACAAGTGAGAAAAGCATAATAATTCGTATGCGACAAGTTTTTTTTAACTCACGTTACAGAAAATTTCAAATACGTAGGTAAAATTTTACTATACAAGAAGGCTAGCGCGCACGATAATTTTTACCGAGAGTACAATACATTTTCCTATAACACTCATTAAATTTTATAATAAATCTTAAAATAACTGTTATAAAGACGATACTTTTTTATAGACATTTTTGAAAGGCATAAAATAATAAAATGCACAGTAAAATTTCGCTGATATCATATATTTTTTAAATTTAAGTTTTGCGTATATTGTTACACATCAAAATTTACTAGAAAATCTGGTAAAATTTTCTATCTCAAGAAGAAATTTTATTTTATTTTCGTGAAAATCTGTGTTTTACTCAGTAATAATAAGCGAAGTTTCAGGGTTGTCATCTGGTTACCGTTACTGCACGGTAATTTTTAACATTTAATTCTCTGCGTGTATAGAAAAAAGAAACGAAAAAGCCCAAAAGTACGCGGATGAACTAAACTGCACATTCTAAACGGAGAAAAGCGTACATCTTCAACCCATTAAGGTTTACTGTTAATCCAAAATGTTATCTGCCTTGGAAAATAATCGGTCGACGATGCAGACGTTACTATAATAGACAAATACTATTTGTCTACTGTAGCAACGCGTGTACCGTCGAAACGATTATTTCCATCTGGTTCCGGCCTGGGATCCGGATGCGACATGAATGCGAAGATGAAGAATCCATTTTGGCCTAGAAAAATCGATCCTCAAAAAAAAAAAAAAACGGACGCCACAGAATCGATATAAAAAATCGTTTTTTTTTTTCATCGAGAAGATCGATTCAGAATGGAACATCTCTATTTTGTATCATTATCTCCGCGATAGCGCCGACTGTTGTGAAAAGTTTAGACACTGTTGCAAAATTTGCAATTATTTGAATGTTTCTCTGAATATACCGAAACTTAAGCACGCCGGAATATTCAATTCTGTAGTACGGTTCGTGCAACTGAAAAAACCGCGACAACAAAAAAAAATATATATCGAAGCTCTCGTAATTGAACGGACCGGAAGTTCTTTTGTATTTTTCCTTTTTTTGGATACTTCCTTTTTTGCTGCGATTTCGCAATTAATTTTTTTCAAATGTTAAAAAAAACTTTATTCATTTTTAATTTACATCATTTCGTTGATCTCTCATCCAATTGTTTTGTTTCCAGATTTACGTTATGATCTCTAAGAAAGATACGACAAAAAAGTTTAAATTATTTACGTGGTCTGTGGCTGCTACAAAAAAATTGGACAACTGAAAAAATTAATTTACTTTGCGTGTCCACCACGCATAAACTTTAATATCGTAAGAACGCCATCGTAAAAAAGAAATCAACAAAGACAGACACACACACACACTCTCTCTCTCTCTCTCTCTCTCTCTCTCTCTCTCTCTCTCTGTCGATCAGATCGAAAATCGCAATGATGGGGATCGAAAACTAGTTTTTTTTTTCGCTATCCCGCGCAAGCGCAGAAAAAGAGAAGACTATTGAATCAAAGAAAGAGCAAGAAAAAAAAAGTATATTCTTCGACCAACGCACAGACTGACGAGCGAGTAGTGAAGAAACGACAACAGCGCCCGAAAAAAAAAGAAAAAAGTCGAGAACACAAACATGCGTCTCCAAGAAAAGTCGCGAGGAGACTAAAAAAAAAATGAAAAGATAAAGCAAAACGAAAAAACCCGAGCTCGCGAGCACGGAAGAAGGATAATGAAAGAATAAGAGGCGTGAATCTTTGGACGCATCCGAGCTCTATGGTACATACATATGTATGTATAAATATATCATACGCACAGAGGACACGGACTCAGGCGCACGTGTGTACAGGCGCATGGATAAAACATGCACGCGTTTATACGGTGTAGTTCTCTTGTGTATTGACGTCGGTGGATTGCATTGCGTTGCGACGACGCAGGTTACATAAGCCCCTAGACCTCCCGCACCCCCCCCCCCCCCCCGGCCCTCCAGCCGTTCGTTTCTTCTTCTCGCTCCCCAACGGAGAGAGCCTTACAAATGTATATATATACGCTCGTCTACAAACGTAGAGAAGCCCGGGGTTTCGTTGCGAGAACTATCGATATCTTTCTTCCTGCGAGTTATTTGTTTGACGAAATAATTGTCAAGCCGAGTAGCACAGATGAAATTTTTTTTTTTTTTCGATGTCTCCAATCGTCTTTATTAATACTTTTGCGTATAGTTCTAAAGTCTCCTAGTTATCTTCTTGTATATATAAACAGTCATACGTGCATATACACTGCCGGCCAAAAGTTTCGAAACACTAGTCGAAATAAGATGGTCTTTGTGGATTCGGCTTCAATCCGGCCAGTCAAGGTTATTCCAAAGTCAGCAATGGAAATAGAGGATGTTTTTACGTTTCGGCCCTCTGGTTAGGGTCCTCTTCAGAATTTTTATTTTTCTCGATGTTGTTGATATCTCGAATTTTTGCTGATCTTAGGAAGGTTGTTTCGAAGATCATTATTTATGGGTGTAAATAATGTTAGGTGAGAAACTCCAATCAATAGAAATGTTATCGTTTATCGGCGATATTTCGTGTCTATTGAGCTAGTTTTTAAAACTTTGTTTTCCTTTCCAAGATGAGCGAAAAAAACTCGAAATTTACATCCGAAATTATTTTATTTACATCATAAAACTCGAAATTTAGAGGATGTTTTAAACGTAAAAACATCCTCTATTTCCATTGCTGACTTTGGAATAACCTTGACTGGCCGAATTGAAGCCGAATCCACAAAGACCATCTTATCATCCACACGGCCGCACACATCTCTGACTCATTTAAACTAGTCGAAATTCCTTACCGCACTAAAAGTTAGACGGCGGACTCAAAAATAAAGATAATTGGGTCATTAAATGATTTTTTTTGTTCATTGTAAAGATCATGTGCGGTTTCTGAAGCAAAGTATTTTTCTTTTTTTTTTTCAACAATCAACAATGATATAGCACTTTGAAATTGTTGTTCTATTCGGCTCGGCAAAAACGCGCCGAGAACATCCGAAGTTACCCGAGCGCTCTTTGACGTCACCGCTTGAACGCCAGTATTATACGAACTACTCGTGTGATACGAGTATTCTATCAACGATGGCAACGACAAAATCGTATAAGCCTTGTTTCGTTCCTCTCTTGTATAAATGCGACGAAAAGTGCCCCTAATAGGTATTTCTGAATGTGCCACAAGACATAAAACGTCGAAATCTGTGGTTCGATGCAGCACGACGTGTCAACGCGAAATCATCGTGCACTTATTTTTGCTACTACTTTGATGTCAGCGTAAACGTGTTATAACACAAACTGTATTGAAATCTTTTTGTTTAATACGTCTTTTTCAAAATACTTATGATACGTACCGGCAATAACTGACACAATTTGTCAAGTCTTTCCTAATCTAAAAATGTTCAGTTATCCACGGTCGGTAAATTACTCGAATTTGCTTTCACAAATCCACTTTCACACATCGTTGCGCGAAAATTAAACTATATTTCGACTTTTTCAGAATGCTCGAGATTTTTCGATGTAAAATGACACAAAATTTTACTTTTGCGTACACTCGCGTGTAAGCCGTATACATAGCCTATTCGGTTGCGTTCGAGCGGTGACGTCACAAGCGGCAGCGCCGATAGCGTGACATTTCGCTACAACATCTACAATTTGAATTATTGTGATATAAAAACAATTAATAATTATCTTTAGAATGATTTCAAAAGAAAACCCTTTTGACATTAGGTTTTAATATCACAAAAGATCAATTCTAAAAAATTGAACATTTTTTTTTTTAACAACTCAATTGAATTGCCTACGTGGCCTTTTAAAGAGAACACGTTTACCTTTATTTTGCTTTTTTGAAAATTATCTACGATTCTTTTTCGCCCCGGTACGAACTTTTGAACGTGGTCATTTTTCGACTTTTTTTGGCCGTCGAAAATTAACTGCAAAGCTTGTGGAAAATTTTTTCCTCGGTTTCTTCCATGGTGAACTTAAAAAGGATATCAAAATCTACATTGTTTTTTAGAAAGTCTCGTACGATTTTTTTTCGCCCCAGTATTGCATGTATTATTATAGAAAAAAAAGACGTCATCGAAAGACTATAGGGTTTCAGAGGAAATATCAAGAGGGTAAAAAGTTGCCACACTGGAGTGGCTAGAATTTTTTCAACATTTTTTTTGGAGATATTTTTTTACCGTTTTCGGTTGGAAATTTGATGTATCGAGAGGGTCCACTTCGGAATTATGGGGTTTAGGATAATATATTAGATGAAGTACAAAGTTCTGAGCGTTTTTTCGCTTTATTTTGACGATGAAATTAACATAGGATCCGATTTAGATCAAATATGCGCCGTTTTGTTCGATAACTTTTGTCCATTTTGAAGGCTATTTCATAATTCCGCGATTCAAGAAGTCCTCGTCCCTATTGGTAAAAAAACTTGACCAGCTCATTTTCACAAGCCTCTCTTGAGGCCAGTTTTGTACCATCAAGAAAATTTTGCAAATGCTTGAAAAGTCGATAATCGCTTTGTGCCATCGGTTTGGACTATACGGCAGGTGCGATAGAACCTCCCATCCAAGCTCTCGGAGCTTCTGGCGCGTCGTTAAAGATGTGTGCGGCCTGGCGTTGTCTTGATGGAACACAATACCCTTCCTATTGGCCAATTCTGGCCGCTTCTGGTTGATCGAATGCTTCAATCAGGTCAGTTGTTGACAGTAGAGGTCCGAATTGAGTGTTTGGCCCGGTGGGAGCAGCTCATAGTGGATGATTCCCTTCCAATCCCACCAAACACCCAGCAAAACCTTCTTGGCCGTTAATCCGGGCTTGGCGATCGTTTGGGCCGGCTCACCGCGATTAGACCACGATCTTTTTCGGCTGTTGTTCTCGTATGTGACCTCTTTCTCATCGCCAGTCACCATCCGCTTAAAAAATGGGTCGATTTCGTTACGTTTCAGCAAAGAATCGCAGGCGTCAATTCGGTCGAAAAGGTTCTTTTGCGTCAATTCGTGTGGCACCTATACATCGAGCTTCTTCTTGAGACCAGCCTTATGCAAATGGTTCCAAACGATTTTCTGGCTAATCTTCAGTTCCTGGGCAATGGAATAAGTGCTCACATGCCGGTCCGACTCGACGATTTCCATGATTTTATCGACATTTTCGACGATTGGCTTACCAGAGCGTGCCTCATCTTCGACGTCCATATTACCAGAACGGAATCGTTCGAACCACCGCTTTGCTGTTGCATTCCATACTGTATTGGGTCCATAAACAGCACAAATTTTTTTAGGCACCTGCTCCGCCTTTTCACCTTGGTCGTAGTGGTACTGAAGAATGTATCGAATTTTCTCTTTTTTTACCTCCATTTTGGAACGCTGTAACACACAATGGGCTTCACCAAACACAAAACTATCAAAGAACTTTTTTTGAAGCGTAATGTCACCTTTAACTCGCCGTATAGTATGACCCGATGCGATGTATACATCGTGAGATATGGCTCACTAAAGACATCTAGCGGAAAACGCTCAGAACTTTTTACTTCATCCAATATATATATATATATATATATATATGCATGTATTACGCGAACGGTGTGCACTGTACTACATCAATGTACGATCCAGTCTTTATAAAGATCGCAGGAAAAAACTAGAACGGGCGTACTCGCGAAGCTTCTTTATTCTGTTTCAAATCCGACTCGTGCTCTCCTCTCTTTCTCTCGCTCTCTGTCTGTTTCTCTCTCTCTCTCTCTCTCTCTCTCTCTCTCTCTCTCTCTCTCTCTCTCTCTCTCGCTCGCCTGGACACACGGAACGCGAGCCCGCTGTAAACGCATAAGAAGAAAAAAAAACCGACTGTGGTAACGTCGCACGTACTCGTTGACTCCGCAGCGCGCGAGACTCGCGGCGACGCGCTCGATCGCCCATCGAACGCACTCGCGGCTTTCCTATTATTATTTCTCTATGCAGCCACGTGCGTAACGGATAATAGGTCAACTGGAATTGACGAAGTCGTAACTCATAAAATAATCACAACAATCAGCCCCGGCTCTGCGACAATCGCTTTTTATTTTCAATGTCGTCAGCGCGTGTTCGACACTCGTTCGATTTTCGATAGCGCATCGCGAATTTTCGACGTTGCCTCGTGTTTTCCCTCGAATTTGCCATTCGACGCGAAAATAATGGTCGAATGGCGCGGTGTTAGATTTTCCTTTCTATATATGTATATACCAGGTGTAGAAGTATGAAACCGGAATTTCCCTATAGATGGTGCTAGCCATCAGTTTAGGGACCGTAAGACCGCTTCTGCAGCGCCATCATCACCCTCTAACAGTTGACGAAGATTTTCAACACACAACAACCCGAGTTTCCTACACCGGTATATTTTTCTATAACCTTAAACATGTCGAGTTTTGTGCCTACGAACTACGATTTGCGGACAGCATTGGTTTTCTGTTATCATTTGAAGAAAACTGCTGCAGAATCGCATCGAATGCTTGTCGAAGCCTACGGTGGACATGCTCTTGGTAAAACACAGTGTTTCGAGTGGTTCAAAAAATTCAAAAGTGGTGATTTTGACGTGAGAAACGAAGAACGTGGGAGGCCACTGAAAAAGTTTGAAGACAGCGAATTGCAAGCATTGTTGGATGCTAAAAACTGGCGAAACTGTTAATACTGAATGCTACCGACAACAAATTATCGATTTGAATCAAGCTTTGCGTGAAAAACTACCAGAATATCAAAAAAGGCAACACAAAGTCATTTTGCTCCATGATAATGCTCCATCACACACAGCAAAACGGGTCAGTGAAACGATCGAGGCGTTCAGTTGGGAAATACTAGCGCATGCGGCTTATTCTCCAGACTTGGCTCCGTCCGATTATCATCTATTCGCATCAATGGGACACGCTCTCGCTAAACAACGCTTCAATTCGTATGAAAATGTACGAAAATGGCTCGACAACTGGTTCGCTTCAAAAGAACTGTTTTTTTGGCGTGGCATTCATAAACTGCCGGAGAGGTGGGAAAAAAATATAAATAGCAATGGAGAGTATTTTGAATAAAATATTTTTTATCATTTTCAAACAACAGATGTGTAATTTTTACAAAAAAATTCCGGTTTCATACTTCTACACCTGGTATATATATATGGAAAAAAATTAGAATAGAAAGGGTTTCGCAGAGATTGATTGCGGAAAGCCGAAAAAACTTTTTTTTTCAACCCTTTGTTGTCCCTGTAGGTCTAAACGACCCAGCGTTCAACTTTAGCGCCAAATATACGTCCTTATTTGGTCTACGATGGGGATTATTTTTTGCATGTTGCCATCTGATTTTTCATATAATAATTTTTTGCACATATTATGCAATATTTAAAGTATGTTCATGAATTTTTTCATGATCATCCGACTAATAGGTTTCGTGGACCAATAGTTTGAAAATGGACTGGGTCAATTTATGTTTCTGCAGGTAAGCGTGACAACGAAGGGTTAATCAAAATAATCATAATACATATTACAATTCAAATGTTTTTGAAGAATCATAATAATACTTTCTTGATGATAGACACGAGAGAGAAGGTTCGAATGGGATTAAGGGTGTACACATAAAATAGGAACTGGTCTGTACGAACAGGAAGGGCACAGATGAACGATAAATAAATACTATAGCGATGGGCGGATTTTTTTTTAACAGTTTAATGTTATTCCACTGATTATTTTTTCGACTCCCACAACAATTTAAATGATTTTTTTTTATTATATAATCAATATGCAAACTTTATTCTGAGTGATTGAATTTACGATATATCATTGTTTAACAATTTTATTTTCAATTATTAATAACGTATATTAATTTAATTAGAGTCATGATATTTTATTTTCATTAGCGTTATAATTTTTTTTTAAATATTGAACAATTTTGTACTAGATCGTTGAACTGTTATAATATAGTGTCGATGTTTCAATATAGTTTTAGGAAAGGAGCTGTCATTTCGGAACCGTTTTGGGCATTGGTGTACCGCTTTCACCCTTCAGCCCGCTGTTGTGTATGTTGTGCGTTCGATCTTGTTAATTTTTTCTTATGGTGTTAGAAGTTCACATAGTTGGAATGCAACGCAAAATCTTCTTGATTTTTTATTTCTTTATTTTTATTATTATCCTAAATCTTTTTTTGCAGCCTTTGCTTATACATTTTTAATAAGCAATTTAAAAAATGTTTCAGCAACTTTCGTAGCCCAATTCGGCAAAAATAATTTTAAAAAATACGCCAATACGAGGAAAATATAATTCCGTTGCATTCCAACGATGCAAACTTCAATAGCAGTGTTTTTTTTTAAATTTATCCCGACCACACTCAAGGTGTCGGAGTTCGTATCATTGTGTCGATTTGTTTTCTCTCTTCAAAATATTTTCACGCAAATTTCAATCGCGCACTTCCAACAGTAATTCTAGAAAATCCTTTGCGTCATTTTCGTCTCGTGAATGTGCCGCAAAAAAAAATGTAGCGTTGAAGAAAAACGAATTTTCGTTTGACTTTAACGATGCACATTTCAACATCGTTGTACATATTTGATAATGATCGTAAAAAGCTCGCCTGACTGATTTTTACGAGAATAAATTCGAGTAAATTGTTTGAAGCCTTAATTTGCTTGAAAAAAAAAAATGTGACGGTGCTAAAAAATGAATTTTTACTGCATTCGAAGGCAACGTTAAAAGTCACACGTTTAACACATGTTTGGAAAAGGAGAGGAGGGTGGGACTGCAGTAACGAGCTTTGCACAAATTCAAACAGGTACAATTGTCGCGTCAACAAATGATGCTGTGCCGACGGGTCGGGCAATCACTAATTAGCCAGGACGTGCAGCCAATTCGTCGCGACGTCTATGTAATAACGCGTCGCCGCGTGCGTTTTGGCGCGGGAGTCATCGCAGCTATTATTGTGTGGCCGCGCGGGTACACACGTTTGCCGAATTTCCGCCTACGTTCTACTGACTTTCCCCGTTTGGTACGTACGCACGAGAGTCGCGCTCTGCTGCATCCGCACACGCCGCGATCTATAAACCGCGAAGTATCGGGCTTCGAAAGTTCACGTAAATTTGTGATTCGAATGCGCTTATAGTTTCGAGAGGACACGAGCTTTCGATGGTCTGTGCAAACTTACGCGAGACTTGTGCACCGAAATCTCGTACGTTGACAATCATTTTGCGGGAAAATAATTGGAAAGGCACGAAGTGGCGAGGGTTCGAAAATATAATAATAATAGTAATAATTTAATTGCACGCGAACGATTAATTAAACTCGTTAATTAATCGTTTGGGAGTGCATGTGGGTACGCGATATCGCTAAACTCCAATTTGTGAGGATCATCGAAAACTATAGAATTAATGATTCTTTGAAATGACGTAGTAGATAACATCGTTGGAAGGCAAAAAAATAATTTTTTTTTTTCATTCTAGCGCCCAAAATTGGAGCTACCACAAAAGCAGTGGAAGGTTTTTTTTTTCAATACCCTGAATAAATATCTATAATAAAAAACTGCAAAAAAATTGTGAGTCGTATTAGAAGTGAAGACAAAAAAAATGAAAAAGAATTTTCGTTGCATCTGAAGGATGCAATTGTTTAGAAAGAAAGTCATTGGGATCAGATTTTGTATCAGGCTTGCGTCAATCACACGAGAGATCGTTTCCTTCGCAACAATTGACATAAAAATGTTTAATAAAAAAATACGATACTCAACTTTTATTCTTATTTCAATAATATTAAGTATTATATTTTACACTTGAAATATAAAGGAATAATAATAAAAATATTGTCTAGCGAGAGGACTTCAACTCGAGCAGAAATCTAATCAGGCTGCCTGCGGATCCATCAGAGCCGGATCAGGGATCAATAAGGCGCCCTGATCAGGTACGCCTGATTTGAGCCAGACAGGGGCCTGAACAGGGATCAATAAGGCGCCCTGATCAGGCACGCCTGATTTGCGCCGGATAGAAGCCTTATCAGGTATCAATAAGGCGCCCTGATCAGGCACGTATGATTTGCGCCGGACAGGGGCCTGAGCAGGTATCAATAAGGCGCCCTGATCAGGCACGCCTGATTTGCGCCAGACAGGGGCCTGAGCAGGGATCAATAAGGCGCCCTGATCAGGCACGCCTGATTTGCGCCGTATAGAAGCCTTATCAGGTATCAATAAGGCGCCCTGATCAGGCACGCATGATTTGCGCCGGACAGATTGGGCCGGAAAGATTGGGACGGTCATCGCCAAAACCGGAACAAAAACTAAACGATCAAGTCAAGTAAAATAAAAACTTAAACTTTAAAAAAATGTTTTCATATGTTTCATATTTTTAATAACGTTAGTAAACTTGATAACGTGTAACTGCGATAATAATTTAATAAATGTTGATCTATTTTTAAACAAAAAATTAATCAAATGATTGAGCCAGATGACACGCATGTCTCAGGCTGGATGAGGCACCTGATTCGGGCCAGATAAGTTGCTTGATCCGAGCCAGATATAGTGCCTAATCCGAGCCTGGTAAGGTGCCTGATCCGGGCCTGACAAAGCGCCTGATCAGAGCCTGATAAGGTGCCTGATCCGGACCTGAATTTTCAAAAGCGTTACATCCCTGATCAGGGCCGGACTAAATTTGCCTGATCCGGCCCGGATTTGCTATTGTGGCAGCCTGATCCGGTCCGGATTTCACCCTGAACAAATGTTTGCTCGGGAACGACAAATCATTTTCGCGAATTTCACAATTTGCCACACTGTACCCGAGCAATTAGTAACGAATAAGTAATTATAACGAAAAATCAAAACTAACGAAAGGTAATAATTCACGATGCGAAGTTACGAATAATGCAAAATAAGTTAGAGGTTTAAACGAATGGAAACAATACTTGTAAAATATAGTGAAAAATGAGTCAAATATTTAAGCATGGTCGTTTTATTTTCTGTTTCGATTCCAATTCTTCTCGATTTGAAACGATCTAATCCATTAATATCCTCGATCAAGCCAACCAGTACAATTCTATCGTCGACAACACAAATACGTTTGAATGAATTAACCGCGATGATCTGGAGGATCACCCTAATTAGCAGCATACATATACTTATCCCATTTATCACGCGATCGTTCATCGTTAGTTATCGGGAGTTGTTACCATTAATCGAGCATGCCACATTAGGAAACACGAGAGAAGTCGCGTGGGACGAAGCCGGCGCGCACAAGTGCGATTCAAACATCTTGCAAAATAGAAGAGTACGAAAAATAGTTTCATTTGTATAGGAAAACGCGGAGACTCGTGCCGGAAGTTATAGTCGGTGGAATACATTTGTATATTCATGATTTGAAAATATACAGGGTGCACGGTCTGTAACTGGCCCAATTGTAGCTAAAAAGAAATCCAACTGAACTCTAACACATTTTTTAGAGTCAGGAAAATTTAGTTAATGATATGCAAAACTGTGTCTTGCTTTGCGCATATGGAGAGATTTTGAACGTTTTTTTTGCTACGTTAAGATTTTTATCAATTTGGTACCGTAAGATTTTTTGTCGATTTTGTACCTTGAGGCTTTTCGTCTTTCTTCCGTGCCTCAAGATTTTTGTTGATTTGGTATCTTAAGCCTGCGTGTGTACACTGAGGCTTTAAAGGAACCGTCAAAATTTCAAACGCATCCGTTTTCCGCAGTTTTTACTACACTTTATTTTTTTTTTATTAACAACGGCTTTAAACTTTTGGCTTTGGTAACATGTGGACCATGTATAGTGGACACTTCAAGAAGTAACCCTGAATTTTTTTAGATTTTGAGGAAGTGTATAAGCCTTTGAAAACCCGACTGTTTCCTAAAAGACCCATGTATTTTCGAGATCCGTGTCTCGGAAAATATCGTGTACACACGGAGGGTTGAAATTTTTCGTCCATTTGGTAACTTAAGGTATTTCATCATTTTTTTTGGGCCTCAGGATTTTCGTCGATTTGTTATCTTGAGGTTTTTCGTCGATTGTTTTGGTGCCTCAAGATTCTATTGTCAATTGGGTACCTCAAGGTTTTTTTATAGCCTCAGCATCGCAACGGATTGATAATTATTAGAACTTGTTTTTTTAACGCAACTCATAGGTATAAACTTAACTCTAGAACTCATGACTAGGGTCCGTTTGCACCCAATTTTTTTAATTAAAAAAATGAGTTTTTGCTGATTGTTTCCGTTCTTCAGTCGTTAAATGTATTTTTTAATAATTAAACGTTAATTAATTCGGATGTCTCGTGCACGATTCTCTTACTTATGAAAAAAACGAAGGTATCCATGTATGATAAAGTCCATTTATCGACGTGCGACCGGTTTTGTGATCAAGAAAATCGTGGGGTGCATATAGACCCCACTCATGCGTTTGAAGGTTTAAAAAATGGGTGATGAATTCTAGGGTTAAAATTGCTTGGAAAACATATTGCAGTCTATATCACTAAGATTATTTTCCTAGTTTTATGCCTGGTGTCTTCAAACTATTTATTTTCCGTTCGAAAAATCTTCCAATATTCCATTTTGTTCAGAAAACGTTCACCCTTTGATTCTTTTTGGCTTTTAGGATTATCTTACAGGTTCAGCATCACAGTAGAACGATAAAAATTATACATTTTTTCTCGAATGCAATTCGTAGGTATAAATGTGAAATTTCCTACAAAATATATTTCAGTCGATATCACTAGATGGCTTTCACTAGTTTTGTTGCTGGTAAGTGTATTAAAACTATTCTCCGCTCGAATAATGTTCCAATATTATAAATTTTCAAGAAAAAAGACATCTTGTACGAAGAAAAATCGACAAAAATCATATTTGCAACGTCTCGAAAAACACTAAACGGACTGCAATGCTTAAGGGGGGAAAACCCTTTAGACCCCGAAAAATGAGTAATTTTTCAGGAATTTGTTCAAAGGTGATCAATTAATCGCATCATTCAAACAATTTGACACTATCTTATTACAACTTTCAAGTGTTCAATTTATTTTTATTTTGTTTAAACCGAACAAAATGGCGGCGTTATAAGGGATTCATTTAGGTGTCTTTTGCGTGATATCGAAAAGTGCTCTATTTGTCTGATTTTCTCTATTGATCTGGAACAGAAATCGATAATATTTTTCGATTATTGACATGTGTGAGGGAAGGATATACCTATAAAAATATGAAAAAGTATAAAAATAAAAATTAAGTATACTTTTTAATCAAATTTTCATATTTTTTACAATTTTCTCGACAATTTTTACCCCAATAAAGTAATTTATTTATGCGATAACCTTAAAACTTTAGGTATATCCATCCGATAATAATATAGTGAGAAACCTCCCAAAATTTCAGCCAGATCGATCAATAACTTTTTGAGCTATAACATGAGCAGTTTTTGAAAATGCAGTTCCGAGATAATCGCGTTCAAAGTTTCCCTAGTTCACAGCACGCGGTCCTGGTGCGCTTTCGACTATGTGCTATAACTCCGTAAATATTTCATATTTCGATTTTTCGATTTTCCAATGTACTCTCAATGTATTATACTTTCGAAATATGTGAAAAAATCAGTTTTTTGAACATTGTAAAGGGTTTCCCCCACTTAAGGTATTCCTTTTGCGGAGGGTCGTATTTTGTAAGCGCATAAGCCACTGCCCCTTTGAATCATTAGCAGTGACGCTTAATAAAAATAAGTTACAATAAATTATTATGCTCAATGATGAACGGGAATAAAAATTTTGCATCATTTTTTTATTGATTTAGACATTTTTACATGTTCTCTGAGAAGTCGCGGTTACGAAAATTCTTCTGCTAGTCACATTTTTCTAAGTTTTATCATTTATATTTTCTTTAAACATCCGGTGACCTCCTGTTTGTTATGTCAGACATTTTGAGTTATTTAGTATATAAATTATAAGATAGAAATGTGGCCTGCACGTCGTCTCCATAAAGTGCGGCATAAATTAGACGATTTTTAAAATCGTAATTAATTGTTAAAAGTTGGATAACTTGGCTTGAAATTTCACTACTTTACTGGGATGAATTTTTACTTTATTGTAGACGAAAATCAGTTAATTGTTGTATATTTGGGTTCGTGAAAGGAATACCTCAAGGGGTTACGTGGGTTTGAAAATGTCAAAAAATCCATTTTTTTATTATTTTGTTATCTAATAGTACAATATGTCTACAATATTCTCTCAAAGTTTTAAGTCAATCGGAGTAAAAGTCTAGAAGAGAGAGAGCCTTTGGGAATTATCCCCCTTGGGAAACACCGGCCGGGAGCGACGCAGATATGCGCATTTATCTCAAAACACTATTTTTGAAGTCGATGGACACGATTTCTCAAAAACTAATGCATCGATCTTATTGAAATGTTGCCCACCTCTTCAAAATAGCAATTACTAGTGATTGAACGAAGGTTTTTTTTTCGATTACAACTAATTTTACAAGGCTATACATAGTGTAAATTGTACCAAAAATTGAACTATTTTGCATACAACTTTGCCAAAAATTCAAATTTCAATTTTTTTTGTTATTCTTCGTTCAATCACGAGCTATACTTATCTACTAACAGAACAAATTTGGTTTTTCAATTTCAGATAAAGCTATCATGAGTTATCTTGACCACCACGAGGATACTTTTTTTTGAGGGGTCTCCTGAAACCGGGTCCAACCAGCTGAATTCCCAAATTTTTGGATGAAATTTTTTTTTTAATATTGTTGAAATGTTGCTCTTTCATGTGCTTAACATTTTGAATAAAATAATTTATATATTTTTAAAAAATAGAGAAAATATGCTGTTTTTGGCTTCGAAATCCACGTAACCCCTTAAAATTTTAAAGGGCCACACTAGTACCGTAGATGAATGATGAACTAGCCGCGTTTACAGTCCGAATACCCTGTATGAACTGGTACATCCTCTTTTCTTCCCAATAGCACAAGGAAAAGACGGATAAATAGATGGAAAATCGCGATATAAATAATCAGAGGCAATTAAAATATTAATTGAGAAGCATGCTCGGCTCTGGTCGACACGAGATGGGCATACGTGCTTCTCTCCCAACCAAGCTTCGTGCATTCACTTCCTACTCTTTTCCGCTTCTTCTTCTCATTTAGTTCGCTATTTTTTTTTCTTCCTTCACTCCTGCGTTGTATTGTACCGCCCATAGAAGTCTCGCGGAAGACACTCCGAAAGAGCGAGAGAGTGAGAGAGAAGGCGACGCTCCGCTTCCCCGATGTTCCGTTCAATTTCGACGCGTACTCGGCTTCGATACACTTTGTGTACAACGATCCGGGGGGTAAAGGAGTGAGGGCGCTCAATTAAACGGAAATAAAATATATTATCTGGTATGTTGACTCTCTCCCCCCTTCCTCTCTCTCTCTCTCTCTCTCTCTCTCTCTCTCTCTCTCTCTCTCTCTCTCTCTCTCTCTCTCCCTCTCTCTCTCTCTCTCTCTCTCTCTCTCTCTCTCTCTCCAGTGTAATTTATTCACCGTCGACAATCCACTATTCAATATGTCTTTGTACAGGAAAACGTTGCTCTGAGTCGCTTCGCAAGATCGACCGAGAGACATTCTAAGAGGCTAGATACAGTAAATTCCCTCGCAATGTCGAGGGATCCAGAATAGATCTATTACTTCTTCCAATCGTTTTTTTTTCAATCGTTAGACAAAGTTAAGACGGTAGATCCCTTTATCACGTAAAGAAGAGCTTATGGCGGAAAATTAATTCCACGAGGAAGCTGAGGGACTACTTTACAGCCCCGGAATGGCAAATTAATCGTTAAGTTCGAAGGCCATTCGAAAGAAAGGATGTTGAAGTTTGGATCGTTGCAATACAACGAAAATTAATTCTTTTTAATTGTTCACATTTTTGTGTTTGCTCTTTTAGGCTGCAAAAATCATTCAAACGTTTTTACGTTTTCTTACTAGAGATTCACGACCTCAATTTGCAAATAAGAGGCTTTGGATAATGATAAAAATGAAGAAAAAAAAATGAACCAAAAAAATCGTTGCATTCCAACGATGCAAACTTCCACGTTATCGAAAGAAATCATTCCAGGGCGTTAGGGAATGACGCATTATGATAAAAATTATTGAGGTAGCACTCTTCGTTAAGTATTTTTTTATTTTTTTTATTTTGCATTTATGAAATATTTTATACATTTTGTAGATGTACCATACAATATGGTAAAAATCACTATAAACATCGTTGCAAGTCACAACCAACATTCTTATCAATGTAGATATATTTTAGTCCTGTTCATTATTAGAATGATGGGGAAGTTATTTTTTGATAGTGTATCCATTTATGCAAACGTATCATATCCCGTGCAGAAATTTCTTAGGGATACCTAAGTTCCGATCAGATCCCGATCGGGATATGATACGGCCATTGACATTGTGAAGAGACACTATGATTTGAAAGAGCCAAAGTACTGTTGCCCCCTCTACTACTATCGTTGCAGTTTGTCAAATATAAGCCCGAACAAGCTACTATTATACAATAAATATGCACAGATTAGTCGTTCATTTACACGGAGAGAATTAAGTGTTAAAAATTACCGTGCAGTAACGGTAACCAGATGACAACCCTGAAACTTCGCTTATTATTACTGAGTAAAACACAGATTTTCACGAAAATAAAATAAAATTTCTTCTTCAGATAGAAAATTTTACCAGATTTTCTAGTAAATTTTCATGTGTAACAAAATACGCAAAACTTAAATTTAAAAAATATATAATATCAGCGAAATTTTACTGTGCATTTTATTATTTTATGCCTTTCAAAAATGTCTATAAAAAAGTATTGTCTTTATAACAGTTATTTTAAGATTTATTATAAAATTTAATGAGTGTTATAGGAAAATGTATTGTGCTCTCGGTAAAAATTATCGTGCGCGCTACCCTTCTTGTATAGTAAAATTTTAGCTACGTATTTGAAATTTTCTGTAACGTGAGTTAAAAAAAACTTGTCGCATACGAATTATTATGCTTTTCTCACTTGTCACCACATTGAAATATATCACGGTAATTTTTACCGTGAAATTCACGACAAAAATTACTTTTTAATTCTCTCCGTGTACAATAAAACGTCTTTGGGCCACTACTTTTACCGTACGATAACAGTTTGTTTGGGTTAAGTGATAAGAAACGTGAGAAAAAAACCGACCGTTATGGGGGTGAAGCCCCAATTCGTCAAATTTAGCATTCTCCCGAATAGACCACTTTTTTTTTTTAGTAGATTTACACATCGAAAATCTCTCGAACGTTTTTTTTTTCGGATTACCTTCAGAGATCAACAACCCAAATTATCAAACGCAAACAAATGGAAAGAAAAAAATGTTGATGACTGTGAAAAGAAATACATAAAGAAGGTACACATCGTTGTATTCCAATTATGCAAGTTTCAGTGCCATCGAAAGTGTGCGAACAATATTCGTAGTCTCCCTACTGGATTCACGTAATTGATAAACGTAAAAAAAACACCACATTTACGTGTCCATATAGAGCCAAGAGAAAATTTCACGACGTTGAAATTTTACAAAAAGAAAACATAAACGCCCACAAAACGGGGTCTATACCCGTGCAATTTGAATAGTTATTTCTTTTTCTCGTCCGTCATCAAAAAAAAAAGGGTCAAGAAACCTGCAACGACCCGCTAATTTCGCCCGTAAAACCGTATTGACAAAACAGTAAAAATAATTGAACAGGAGAAGAAACACGTGAAGTTTTCCTCTACGGGATCCTCCGTTGGTTACGTACGTACGGTCAGAACGAACGAGCGTCGCAATTAGTCGTAAACGCGGAGCTCTTGAGAATCACAGAAATCACGAGCGTTCATATGGAAAAAACGTACGCGTAAAGAATTTTTTTTTTTTTTTTTTTTTTTTCAAATTTATACGTTCCGCAGAAACAAGCTGGTAGAGTGTGCGATACTTGCCTTCGTACGTGTACACACGTGTAAATTCTCCTTTAGCTGCGTAAGGACACGAGCATTTTTGTTATTATCTTGTTTCTAACTTTGCCATTAGCTCGAACAGATGGAGCTTGAGGCCCAGTATACTTTTCACCCTTCTTCGTATGAATAAAAGATATTTTAAACCTATTTAGTATGTACAAAATAAAATATATGGAAAAGTGATTTTGAAGACATTCAACTATTAAAATCGTCCTGGAAACCGCCGGATGCGCTGATAATCAATACTACGTAGACACAGTGGGTTTGACATGACTTTTAGGCGCGCGCGTGTGCATGTGTTAGTCATCAAATACGTTTTTCCATACGGGGGAGCAAGGAAGGTGTGTATGGCGAAACTCAAAAACTGTTTGGGAGAAAGCATAGAGAAAATATATGTAAAACAGATTTTTTTTTAAAGAAGCTTTTATTTAATATACTAAAAAGTAGAAAATATAATTTTTTTACCAAGTCACCTATATGTGACTACCAATATAAGCTTGTGGCGCTCAACTTTTCAAATGTTCAACAAATTTGATCAATTCAGTTTCATTAAGCGTATGTAATTTCGCAGAATGGTAATTAGAGAAATTATTATCACACGTTTATACTCAGTTTCAGGATTTTTATTTAAGAAATCTAAGGTTGTTTTACAGTAAATTAAATACAGTTGATATGTTAGCGGTTTTATGTAAATTAAAGATTATATGTCTAAATTTTGAGCGCCCCAAGCTTTTATTTATAGTGACATATAGGTGACTTGGTAAAAAAAAATTAATTTATACTTTTTAGTCTAATTTTTTAAAGTTGAATCATGCATTGTCACCTCTTAGATGCATGTTTTCAAAATTTCAGAGTTCTAAGTAGTCGGGAAGTGAGTGAAATATCGATTTTCCGTGTTGCATCTTACAACAAGTCAAGTTAAATAAAAGCTTGTAAAAAAATACACACCCACACTACATGATGTAAATGGTGATGCTTTATTATTAAGTGGTACAGACGCCTCCACTATTAATAATCGCCTAGCATCTCCGAGGCATATCGTCCACTAATTTTATGGTATAATCTGGTGACAAAGGCCTCCATATACGAGTCGATTTTGTCGGAATAGTTGCTTAACGTTCAAGATCTTTGGTGTCCATTGGTTTGGTTAGAACATGTATGATTGATGGGAGAAAGTGCCGAAAAAGAAACTTCGTGCGAACAAATTACGTTGTTCCAATCGCGGTCCAAACTTTCTGTCGCCGAAATGTGGCTTTTTTATCACGGTCGGATGACATAACTGACGCTTTCTATATAAAGCATCTTGATAGAAGGGTCCCGCTACCTGCTCGCGTTTGAATCTACCCTCTAACGGTTTCCAGGAAAAAATGGAGCCGTACGCGCTTTTGCCGAACAGACTGCATGTTTCCTAAGTTCCAACGTTATACCCTTGTGGGTTTTTACGTATAACCCTTTCCAATGGAACCTTTTCCTATCACACCCTACCCACACTTCGCTAAACTAACGTAACTTCCGTTGCGTCCACGGCCGTCTTAAAGTAGGGTAGGGAAGGGCATGTTGAGCAGTCGGGTAAGTTGGGCAATCGTAATATCTGGAAAACTAAGCACCGCACGCGGGTGCATCAAATGGCAGAAAGAGAGGTATGGGTGAGGGGAACACATCACGCCATCGCCCGCTGCCATGCGGCGCACGAGACGGTAACACAGGACGTTTCATTATTTTTGCGGCCAAAAGGAAAAAAAAAACTTGATTGGAAGATTTTGTTCCACCATTGTATGAGAAAAAATATTTCAAAGTTCATTGCAATTAATGTCAATGTTTCAAAACTTAACTAATTAACAAGCAACTGTTGATTTATTACTGCATTGTACCAAATCATGTTGCATACGTCTGATTTTTTCATGCAATTCTTACTTTGCCCAACTTACCTCATACTCATGCTCAACTTACCCCAATATCGGGGCAGGTTGAGCAAATATGACCTTAGCCATTTGAGAACGATTATCTGTGAAACAATAAGGATAACAGATATTTCGTCTACAGACTTTGTTTCCCCCAGATAAATTTCCTATTGACCAAAGTAGGTTTCATTTTTGTACGGCAGACTGTTAAGGAATTACAGGGCGATAATTCCAAACTTGCTCAACATGCCCTTCCCTACCCTAAGCGCCCAAAGGTCGGCATCGAAGGTACAGTATGAGTCGCATCAATAAACGGATTTTAGTATTCTTTGTATAGTTAGTCATACAAGTGCGTTCACTGATCCGCACCGGAGGGGCCGCATGCATCGGACCGTGGGTAATGCCGACGCGATTTCATGAAGGGGTAATCTTTCCGATGCGTGCCGATGACGAGATACGGATTGCCAATCAGTGACGGCACTCGTGAATAAATGTGGTCTCGGGATGTCAAGAAGAGCAGCAAACTTAGAATGAGACATACGAAAATACTGGAAAAATTTCACGTTTTCGTTTAGCATGCAAATGCTAATATTGGAAATCTGATTGCAAGTGGCCGTTGCGTCGGCAATCCGAATTCTGCGGATACAGTGGCCGCACTACCCGTCTCTACGCCTAATAAATTTGTTTGATGTGATCCGTACGATGCCGATCTGTGAAACTGTGGTAAACCCGTGCCGGTATAGACGGCCCATATTCTTCTGATTCTCTTGCGCACAGACGTTTTACTGAAGTATCTATACCAAGGTCTCAGAGGTATTGGCCGTCCGCTGATTGGTTTATGTGCTAGTCGGTGCACGGCTAAGCGGCCACCGCTCCGAGTATCAGTCATGCACAACGCTGCTTGACTCGTAGTACCGCCAGAGCCGAACCCCGACCGCCCAATCAACAGTATCGGTTTTCGTGGGTCTGTAAATATTATATACATGGCTTTAGCCGTGGAATCAACCAGTCCACTTTAAACAAATTTGTCAACACCTGTAGCACCGTAAAATAACGTTTAAAAAAAGTCCTTAATAATCTAAATTCTACATTACGGTATACATTACTACGTAAAACATTTTCCAAACACGAAATTTACATTGCAAAAAAAAAATCTACGGATATTGCACAGAGTGCAACTATTTAATGGCATTGAAAATGTAATCAGACTTTTCAGATGATAAAAAAAGGTACATGCAAATAATATTAGTTGCTCTCTCTCGCTCCCTTACTCTCTAGCCCTTTTCTCACATTCTCACTCTCTCACTCTCTTCTCACATTCTCACAAACTCACTTTCTCACTCTCTCACTATTTATCCATCCATCCACCTAAACCCTGACAAACCCCGACCAACCTCGACAAACCCCGACAAACCCCGACAAATTCCATTATCGTACCGAGTGGAATAAAAAAAAAAATTACAATCCAATGAATAGTAATTTAAACAAACAATACGGAACGCACGCAAAGGAAGGACGTTTGTCGAATTGGAAGAGCGATACGATTAATCGTCGCCGAGAATGTTTTGTCGATGACAAATACAATAACAGATAGGCATGATGTTAAAATTAGGTAATTGTGGGTAACTATGAAACTAAAGTAATGAATTATTAGTGGCAGGACTGAAGAGTAATTCTGCCAATAGAATAATTGCACGAAGAGAATAAATCACTTAGATCAAGGAAATTGTTCATTCACAGGTGGCCAATGAAATACTCCGATGAAACACCAACATATTTTATTATTCCGAGTATTCGTTGGTTCGATAGAACAAATCATTCTAAAAGTAACGTAATATTCCATTTTGTCTCTAAATGATTCGCTGGCATCCCCCAATGACGATACAGTCAGCCCAAGTAATTTTTTTTTCCGTGTGGTATTTATTGACTGTACAACCCAACTACCAGTATCTCATGAAAACGTACATTATTTCTCCAATAAAACGTCAGAATAAAAATAAGTGTCCGAATTATTCTCCGAAACTTTCGATCTCTTGGCAGAGGCCCAAAAGCCAAAAAACAAGAATGCCGAATGACGTTAAAGATTGCATCGCCAGAATAACGAAGCCTCTTTTTCAATTTTGCACATCTCCATTATCTTGTTTATCCAAAATCATTTATATATCTCTGTAGATCCGGGTTGTACATCTCTGACAAGTTCTACAGTCTGAATTTCCAAAAGGATTACGAAGGTCCTAAAGATCGCGGAAAAGAATATCTGGAATTTTCAGCGTCATTCCAACGAAGTGAACTTCAACGCGGCTGATTTGGCGTGGGAAGCCCCGTGCGCGGCTTGGTACACACGTAGAGTAGACATCAGAAGAGCGCGCGCACACATAGGCACACGCAAACGAGGCCCGACTCGAGCTGAGCTCCAAACCTACTGCAGTCGTTAAAGTTACGGTCGCGGTTACGGGGTCCTGTCAAGCGTACAAGACATTCGTGTGTGCGTGTACGCCGCGTATGAACGCGCCTAGGTACGCGGATACATTGATTTCGTGCGAAATAGCAACGCGTGTACGAGTGCATCCGCGTGTATGTGCAAAACAGGAGCAAAGGACCGAGTAGGAGACTCCACGTGCGAGAGACTCGTAAAAACGCCACTGATGCAACCACCACTGTACCGCCATTAAACGGAACTCTAGGAGTCGAAGGGAAAGCCAAGGGAAGGAGACAAAGAGATGGAGAGAGAGAGGTGGAAAGAGAGAGAGAGAGAGAGAGAGAGAGAGAGAGAGAGAGAGGTTTGATTTGATTGTTTTATTAAGCCCTAGTCAACTATGGGACTATAAAAATGATTATAGTTTTTGAGTCTGATAGACGATAAACTAAACCTTTTGAACAAACTAACAAAACCATATAACAATAAAAGTAAAACAATAACGCCGGGGTTACATCTTTTATTATAACACAGAAAAACACATTCCCAGATATTGCTATACAAATATCATACAAAGTAATAATAGTTATATAAAAGAATTGTAGCAAAATCATACAAAATTATAACGTCGATACAGTGTACGTGGTAATGTACAAAAAATATCACATCCCGACAGGTAAATTAACAGAATAATAAAAAATATAGTAATAAGAATATAAACCAAAGTGATACATATTTTAGCGCAACGAATTGATGACTATATAAGCCTGATATAAAATAATAATACCAAATATAGGACGATCTCCAACACCATGGCAACTCGAACCACATTGCTGCAATCATAAAGGTAAGCAATACCTAATGCAGTGTAATTTCGGTCTCAGCCCTGAACAAATGATTGTGGAGTTTTGATTTGAAAATTGGAAGAGATGGGGAATTCTTGATATCAGATGGTAAGTAAGGAAAGTCCAAAAGATTTATGGAAAACCGTAGTTCGATGTGTCGGGATAGAAAAAGTAGTGGGAGAAAATCTGTCTGAGCTTCTATTTGAGTAATCATTGAGTAGTAATTCACGAAGATAGGATGGACACTGAGAGGTAATTACACCAAGCAATTACAAGCGCCTATTTTTTACTGACAGCCAACCCAAGCGATGACGATAGGGCGTAGTATGCACGGCACGGCGAATGTCAAAAATAAAACGTATACAGCAGTTGATTAGTTTTTGTAGTGTGTGCTTCAATTCATCTGTAAGATCATGGTATACCAAGCGGCAATAATCTAAGTGTGGGAAAATCAAAGAAGATACCAGTTTTATTCGAAGATCTACTGATAGTAACCTTTTGTGGAACTTCAATCTAAAAAAAGCACGATGAACCTTTTGTGACACTAGAAATATGATGCCGCCATGATAAATTGGGCAAAAAATATGCCCCGAGATTAAGCGCCTCCGTCACAAAAGGTAACGATACTCCATTTATCTTTATCTTCGGGCAACTACTAAGGTCTAAGTCACGAATGTAAGCTTTACTCCCCAGAATCATTGCCTTAGACTTCGATGCATTTAAAGTCAATCCATTTGCAATGGCGAATTCAGATATTATATTTGCATCATGAGAGATCATAGAAATTGCGTTCTCCAGTTCGCCTGGGTAACAATGTAAATATACTTGTGTGTCATCAGCAAATACCATTATATTAGAGTAACGTAAATCCGTACCGCTATCATTAATCTAAAGTGAGAAAAGAAGAAGGCCAAGGACAGAATCCTGTGGCACACCCTTGGTAGTGGGTAGCCATGCAGAGCAATGCCCCTGACTATCGACAACCGCCTGAGTTCTACCTGTCAAATAAGAAAATAGCCAGCACAGGACATCGATAGAAAATCCCAACATTTTTAACGTCAGAAGTAATTGTAGATGAGGTACCACCATATCAAAGGCTTTGCTGGAGTCAAAAAGTATAAGGATAGAGAGAGATAGAGAGAGAGAGCGAGAGAGAGAGAGAGAGAGAGAGAGAGAGAGAGAGAGAGAGAGAGAGCGAGAGTGAGTGAAAGCGGTCGCTGGCGGAAGGACTACAAGGGGCGGGGATGCGTCCCTACCGCATATGGTTGTAGGTTGAGTCTATCACTGGCAAGGTGTAGGTCGTGTTTACGGAATCCCGCGCGTACACAACGTGATCCTCCCCTCTTGCCCTCCCTTACTCGGCCGCCCCTCTTCAATGATTCACCACCGGAATCGGAAAGGCGTAGTATCAATGTGGAAAAAGAGCACAGATGAATCGGAGTGGCGAAAGGTCGACGCGTCGCTAGTGGAAAAGGCTGAGAGTCGTCAGACAGTTTTTTCTCCCCCTTCGTTTCTCACTCCCCCTCTCGCTCTCTCTCTCTCTCTCTCCCTCCCACCCTCCCTCCCACCCTCGCCACCAAGCTTCAGTTTCGTCGTTTCTTTCTTTTTCCTTTCTTCCTTCGCGCCTTTTTTCTTTCTTTTATTTACTGCCGTCTGACCTTTTTTTGCGCGACTTTTTGTCCCGCCAGCCAGACAGACGAAGACCGAGGGAGAAAATATGAGAGAGGGGCGGCGGGGGGCGGGAGGAGACGTGACGTAACGGGAATGAGAGCGAGTTTTCTACGTTGGAAAAAGGAGGAAGCTCTCGTCTCGTTTTTGCCCAACGTATAGAGAAAATAAAGAAGAAAAGGGCGACGGAAGAGAAAAAGGGGAGCAAGGATGGTTGCACAAACGTCGTTAGCTTTTGCGCGTGTATTAACAAACGTCCTTTCCCAACCGACCTGTGCTACACGCATCTACGCGTAGCTTCCTGCTATTTTCTTTTCTCTCTCTCTCTCTCCCTCTCTCTCTCTCTCTCTCTCTCTCTCTCTCTCTCTTTCTGTCGTGTGTACCGAAGTGTATTTGGCGTTAATTAAACGATCTTGTAACCAGAGCATTTGAGAAGACTTTAGGGAATTCGAACTCCATTTTTTTTTTCCATTAAGGAGGTACGATCATGGGGTTGAATGCAACTTTCGGGCCTGAAATTTTTATATTATGTTGACGAATGGGTTATGCACCCTTTAGATTTTTTTTTTCTATATTGACCGTTCAGTTTTTTCGTAATAAAATTGCAAAGTCAAGCACTTTGAGCTAGAGAAGCACTTCGTCTTATGGAGATGGTCGACCCGAAGTGCGGTGATCACGGTTTTGCTACTCACGTATCCAAGTAAAGTCGATGGAAAACTGAAATTTGATAAATTAGACATAATATATACTGTAAAAAATAAAAAATTCGAAGTTCACCGTGTAGTTCAAGCACTATATTATAAAACGGTTTCAACTTCCGATTGAATATTATCATAATGACGAAATAGTACCCATAGACTTGCGAACGTCGGGTGTAACAGCTGATTCGTTTGGCGAGCATAACCTAGCTCTGCAGCCAGATTCTGTAACTCGGTAGCGACAGTTTTTGTTGTCGCTAGTTAGCGACAGCCAATCGAATTCACGATCAGAAGAAAGGGAGCCTCTTATTGGCTGTCGCTAGGTAACGATAACGAAAACGGTCGCTACCGAGTTACAGAATCTCGGTACTGCTTGGAAATCGTCGTGAAGACTCCAGAGTCGTTAAGGATCTAATTTTTCAGTTTCGATTAGAAAATATGCAATAAATAAAATATTTACCACAAATTTGGCACTGTGGGCTTGAAAATACGAATATTCAACATAAGTTAACATGAATCAGAACACCCGTGGGGTCACAAATTTAGTCTCTCTGTTGACCCTGAGGGAGTAGTCGTACCTCCTTAAATGTGGCATTTCGGAAATGTCTGGAGTATAAATCTCAACAAGATTGTGACCGTAACATTTTTGAAGTCTTTGGATTACACGGACGTTCACTTTTAAAAATGATTACAGTAGAGCTTCGATTATCCGGACCTCAATCATCTTTGTATATATCCCAACACATTTTCAGTCCCTATTAGCTCGGATAATCGAGTCTTTACTGTAATGTCTCTTTCTTCCATAAATCAAGCTACTATAGATAAGAAATTTATTATTCAATAATCGAGAAAGGCGTTCAGTAGTGGTATGGCACTAGAATCTTGTGATGCACTACTATATTACTGAAGGAAGATTCAGATTCATCAAATTCCAAATACGAGCATTCGTAATTGCAAAAAAAAAAATATACGCGAAAATTATTTGCCGAAAGCGAGCACTGGTCTGTAGATTTTTCACTCTAGGAAAAATCATAATTACATTAGTGATAGAAATACGGATGATTATTGATACGACGACAGTATTGGATTGTTTTAGCTGTTTTTGAACAAAAACGCGCGACAATACAGGAAATTCGTTTAAAAATAATAATCGCGTCAAAGATCTCTTTGTTTAAAAATGAAAATTCATTGCCGAGAACTCTTTATTCCGCGAGAAACTTTAGGCTGGGTTGGGGTGTGTGCATTGTATGCACTTTTATTCAGATTATTTATTAAGTGAATATTGTTATTGTGAGAGAAACCGTAGTAGCCTTTCCGGATTATTTCACGGTCAAAGAGGGCACCGATAATTCGTTTTTTTAAAACGCCTCCTGCTTTCGGGCTTTCTATCCGTAATTTGGTATTGCATAATACGTGATAAATAATACGTGATAAACAATCGTCGCTGTTAAGTAATTAAAAGCGTCTCACATTGCGGTCTTACGACTTATCTGTAATACCCATACACAGAGATATTTATTTATAAATATGTTAAGCGATCAATCGTGTATACTGGTCGAATTGACTGGACAACACGAATTCTTTACCATGTCTTTTACGTGCAATGTCTATTTGCGTGTGTGTATGTGTCTATCGACACTGGTGGATGGACGCTCGGGGTTCGGCTTCAGCGGTATTTCGAGTTAAGCAGCGTTGTGCATGGCCTGTACTCGGAGCGGTGACCGTTTAATCGCGGAATTATGAAATTGCCTTCAAAATGGACAAAAGTTATCAAACAAAACGGCGCATATTTGATCTAAATCGGATAATTCTATGTTAATTTCATCGTCGAAATAAAGCGAAAAAACGCTCAGAACTTTTTACTTCATCTAGTATATATGCCTGTGTGTGTATGTACACGGGAAAACGATATTTTGAACACGTTATATCTATTAATATTGTCTATTAGCACATCTCAGTGAGGACGGTTTGTTTTTTTTTATGAAATTTTATCTAAACAGTCGATTTTGGGGCTCGGGTGGTCCTTGAAATGAACTTTATATAAATGTGATTACACCTGTCCAGTGGTGACTTTGAAGACACTAGGGTTCACACAATGTTGAGTATGGGGAACAATTGGCTACTATGCGGTCCCTTGAAGTCTTGAATATAAGGACGCGTGTCCACCAAAAAAGTTACTGCATATATAATAATATTATTGCCTCCACCATTCGAATATAATTAATTCCCAGGTTGACTGATCGAACAATAACAATTATTGATTTTTGCGACGATGAGAATGCTCTCAACAATAAGAATTTGACGGGATCGGCACTTTTGAGAGTGAATTAAGAGGAAAAAAAAACATCGTAGCGATCGACAGAATTTTCGAATATCGTATAT
Organism: Ophion ventricosus; assembly: GCA_963932345.1. Lineage (NCBI taxonomy): Eukaryota > Metazoa > Arthropoda > Insecta > Hymenoptera > Ichneumonidae > Ophion > Ophion ventricosus. The sequence goes on from OZ010712.1 coordinate 20,398,030, forward strand.
TCAATGCAATTTATAACGAATTTGAATCAAGGGAGATCGAGGAGGGGATACCACTTTTTTGTTTTTCTACCAAATCGTATCGGCTAATACGAAACGAGTATGTGCGTGCCTGAATCTTCCTTCTCCAATTAAGCTTTATAGTTACAAAAGTTTGCCGCTCGCTCGAGCTTTCAGCATCAATCACTCGACTAATTAAGAAATGTCACACCGGGGCGCAGAGCTCTCGCGTGGTCGAACGTAGATGGAAACGTTTCGCGTGCTCGTCCGTGGAATGAAGCGACGAGAGGAAGAGAGCAAGAGATAGAGGAAAGAGAGAGAGAGAGAGGGAGAGGAGGTGAAAAGTGATCGAGAAGATCAGCATACATTGCATATACGTATACATTCGTATGCATTTATGGAGCGTGAGTAAATATGTCGCTCCCGACAAGTGAATCGAAAAAATGAACGATTCATGTACAGCTTTTCAATAATTTTCAATTGGCGAATTAAAAGTTTAATTATTTATCTCAAATTTTGGGCTAGCTTGATTTTTTTTTCATTGGATTCTGGATTTTATACTTTTGAATCTCCCTTCCGCGGAATTTCAAGAAGTCACCGAAAATCTAGGTGATAAAAAGGGGCCGGCTTGAAATTCCGAACTTTGAATGATCAGAACGCTCAACATTCCGAATTTATTAGCAAGTACTCAATACTTCTGGAAATGTTTAATTCCAAAATTTGGTAAACAGAATTTGTCATATAACCGAAAATAATAGTACACTAAGGAATTAAATGACAATAATCATGGGACCGACTGATAAAGCGTCGACATGAAAACACAGCACATAAATCAAGTATTAACTTTCCATAATTAGAGCGACCACAGTTTCGAAAAATTGTAGTGTTAGAAATTCGAGTTCCTGAATGGCGAAGGTTTGTACAGAGAAAAGTTCCGAAAATAAGAATATCGATAAGATTCATCGATAGCTAAACATCCTTACATTATATGTACAGAATTAAACGTGAAAGATGATGATAACTTTGAAAAGATTCTACCACGAAAGATCAAAACTCCGAAAGAATTTTACCCGAAACACTTCTCCAGAAGACTCAAGAAATTTAAACCAATCGACCTACGAGAAAGATTCAATTAACCCCCGAAAAAATCGTCTTACTGCGCAACCCAGAGATATTAAGCATCGATGGATGCTCACTCTGAAATTATTTTGTTCCAGTTACCTGCACAATTATTTATTGTTATGTACATAACAGATTATAATTTATCAATAAAAGACAAAAAAAAAAACCCGAAAGACCAAAACTCCGAAACAAATGCGTTACATTAGTGGTGCTGCCGTCTAAACGCGTTAGGCTAACTTGCTATCTGCTTTATGTGTGAGTTTTCGGAATTCTGAACGTTCTGAACGTTCTTTATCGGAATCTTACACTATCTAAACTTCAGTTTTCGCTAACTGGATGATCGAAGCTATGATTTCCGGAGTCCAAAACTTTCTTTGAACCTAACGAATCTCTTTTTAGCTTTTATTATATTTAAACTTTCTGATAAGGCTCGTTTTCTATAACAAAAATTTCGGAATTTTGTGGCATGTTTAATATTACATATTCAGAGTTTTGTATATCGTATTACTGGTCGTTCAAATAAAGCATTGATTTTCTTCATACGATTTCTGAAGATTATCTCGTATAAGAAATCGGATTTGTATCCTTTTTCTATCGCTACTCGTACCGTTCTACATCATTTACAGTCAACTGTGTAGACTTTCACTGGCACGATCTTCACGAAACTTGGAGTTTCGGAACATTAAAATTAGAAATTTTAAACCGTTGGAGCATTCAAAGTTCGGAATTTCAACCCGGTCCCGATAAAAGGTGTTGTGATACTTGATACAATGAAAGTATGAATATTTAACGGATTACACCTAGCTCGTGGTCGGAACTGAGAAGTTTTCGTGATCCATTTGTGGGAAAACTTGAGCAGTTAAGAAGAAAATAATTTCACATTTAAGAGTATCGTTTTAAGTATCTTTTACGACTTTCGTTCTAAAAAATATTTATAAATGTGGTATATTTATAAAAAAAATATTTATAAAAATTTATAAATATTTATAAAAAACATTTATAAACTGTTTGAAAAACGTCCTTTGCGAGGACCACTAAAAAAAAATCATCCGGAATAAACAAATCAGAGGCATTCGGTTTTTGCATGAAATTATCTAGTGCTTGGACGAAGGATTAAATAAAATATAGATGTTTGAAAAAATGGTCACACTCTAACGTGGAAGGATCGGCTTTCGGTGGAAAAAAAACCGCTCTATTTTCGTTGACAAAGAAACTATGCATCGTGAAAAAATTTCTTCGATCAACTACTGCTTTTTGATATTTAAAAAAAGCTACTATAATTCGAAGTTGATCAGCGCGGTGATTTCTGAAATGTCATTGTGACCGATCTTGACAAATTGATTTTGAGTAAAACAGGTTTAGAGTTCATCGGTTTGCGGATATTGTTGATGTTTGTATCGTTGAAATGCAACGATTTTTTTTTGTTTTTCCTTTTTCTCCATTTTTATTGTTATTCAAAATCATTCTCAGTATATTTAGGTTGCAGGTCTCTGACGAGGATCTTACACAAAGTTTGCCGTATCTTTTTTATGCCAAAGAAAATTGGCAATTAGAGAAAGATTATTTTCGTTGCGTTCTAACGTTTCAAACTTCAATATCTTGTTCGCGGAACCTCCCTATAAACGCCCATAACTCCCTCAATTTTGAACGGATAGACTGGAAATTTTTAGAGATTTTTTTTTTATTTTATGTTTTGCGATTCCGCCGAGAACCAAAAATTTCAACTAGGTGTTAGCCCTTGATACTTTTTGATCTTCCTTTTTATGATATTGAAGGAGTCGAGCCATCTAAAAATCCGCTAGGTTTGACACCATCGTAATAGCTGTTATCAAAGGAGTATCAAAGGAGCGCGCAACCCTTTGGATAGCCTCGATCGTGAATTAATTCGTCCGTGAATAATAACCGTGAAAAAATTCGTCTAATCGACGGTACGTTGCGCAATGTTCATTGCAGATTTGAATGAAGAATGTACGTACATGTGAGACTATTATTACAAGGGAAGAAAAAATATTGTGAGGAAGAAAAATTGGGAGAAACGACGAAAAGAATGATCGCGAGAGAACGATTTTAAAAAAAATGTGCACAAACATGAACGAGCACAGGCCCGCAACATTTACCGCGGTAACATCGATTTACGTTCGTATTTAAATGTGCACATCAATCACGGTGGGGCTGGACAGTTCTGCATAAAAAGTCGACTTGCCCAAATCGCTTTGTACGAGATTTTAATTGAAAAGCGCTTGTCGCGCTTTCGGGTAACGAAGCGTTCATAAGTGGTAATGAAAAGTTAAAAAAAAAATAAAAAAAAAGAATACACACACGCGGGGCAAAACGGTAATAACCGGTGAAAATCCCTCACGCGGCACGGACGAACGCCCGTTGGATATGAATACATACGTCGATTTCAAACGAATAAGGATTTCCTCCCGTCCCTTCAATGGGACCTCCTATTTTTTCAAATGAATATTTATGAACTTTTCCACGATTACGACTCCCGGGAATTTCTCCAGATTCGATCCATTCGGTTTTTTCACATACCAATTAATTTTACACGCGCGTCGTACTTTTACCCGCGCTTCGGTAATTTTTGCAATTTTTTAATTTTAAGAAATTACATGTTTTTTTTTCTTCAATTTTTTGCGAAACTTTATACCATTTTAAGAGGTTCAAATTTAAAGAAATATTCACGAATATTACGAACCTTCGAAGAAATCAAATACCAAACTACCATCGAGAATTCGACTTTTCTCCAAGAAAATAACCACAATGATGAATAATAAGCCGAGATGCGTGGGCAATAAATCTAGCCGGTCTTTGAACAAGGACAATACGATTAAGAAAAAAAAAAAGCACCCGATGAACAACTCATGAATTACCCAAAAGACTGGAAGAAAAAACTTGATTGTCACTCGAAATGGCTGGGAATGATGAATACTGCTGTTTATGTATAGCTCTTTTGACGGGTTCTTCAGAATTAACGATTCTCGGACTAATGTGAACGATTAATGATAATATTATTGTGTACATCCTATCTAAATGTATAGTCATGTCTTTTTTTTTTATAATTTTTCGTTATTCTATCATATAGGCGTTGGATATTATAAGGGATCGTAATAATATGATTAATATCACTTTGTAGTGACTTTTTATACGAGCTCAGTATATATATATTTATGAACACGCTCGCACTATCTTTGCGTATGCATGTATGTACGTACGTACGCTATCTATAACTATAAAATAAGCACTGCAGATAAATTGCTACGCGTGCAATATATATGTATGCAATATATATATATATATATATATTTATAGAAACGAGGATAAATGTGCGTAGACCCGAGCGAAACGAGGGAGATGCGAAGTGTCTTTTCCTCTCTCCGTCTCTCTCCTCTTTCCTAGCGGGGCGACCTTCGGCAAACGTCAAACGTCTGTTTCGTGTCGCGCACCGAGTAGACAGGGCCGTATCGCTCAGACGCAGCTTTCGCTACGAATGAATCGACAGCCTCTTCCTCTGCCTCCCCACGCAATCGCTAATTCTTTTTCTCCTCTCTCTCTCTCTCTCTCTGCCAATGTACGCTTTTCTTGGACGGGCTTCGTTTCAACCACGGGAGAACGTAGAAATGTTCGTTGCACAACAAGAAAAAAGTGTAGTTTTTGGCCATTAATAGCCAAAGATTCAATTTACCCAGTGCATTTCTGGACTGCATAATAGTGGAGGCAATATGTATGTTTCCAACAAATTTGTGAATTATAATTATCTCGCGAATTTAGCGGAAGTGTATGATCGATGGAAAAAAATAATTCGTTATTTCTTAACAATGTTTCTGTCGGATTTTCAACCGCTGATATTTTAATTAAGAATTACTACCGAAGCAAGAAATATTCGATAAATCTAGCTGGGTTTCACTGAACTTTTCACGAGCAATATTGACGATGAAGTTCCTGATAATATTGGCTTGAAGTGCGCGTCGTTCGAACGCAACGGAAAATTCTTCGCGTATTTTTTTTTATCTCTACTTTTATCATTATCGAAAATCTTTTTTGCAGATTTACGTTGCGGATCTTTAGTGAGGATCGTAAAAAAAACGTTTGAGCAATTCTCGTAGCTTTCGAGTAGTCGTAAAAAAATTAGGAGTTGAAAAAAATTCATTTTCATTGCATTGCAACGATGCAATGTTCGTTGTTGCATCGCTGAGCGTTAATTAGAATGATCGAGGACGAGAAGGATGGAACAAATCCCAATTTCCCGCGCAGAAATTTGTTGGGGAAACCCTGGATCCAACCACATCCCTATAGAGATTTCACAGGGACCCCGCACGTAGAGTCCACATCGGAATCCAAGTGAATACTGCGCTATTTCCCGATTGACGCGGTATGAACATTTTTATTTGAAATTCTCAACCGGAATTTGTTGGATCTTTCAAAACAAAGTTGTTGGGGACTTCCAAAATGGGGATTGGGGACTTCTACATCTCCATAGAGAATTGTTATGGACACCGTACATAGGGACTTCTCATTGGGATCCAATTGAATTCTGCACTGTTCTCTAATAAACGCCGTTTGACAATTCTTACCACGTTCGAATTGAGAATATGTGAAAAATCAAGAGAAAAAACTTGGCATGTTGAAATGTAACCCACCCGATTCGTGAGTGTGTACGCGTCTGGTTATATTACGTCTAAGTGCAGTGAAATAAATAGCAAACGATAATTACAGTGGATTTTTAGTGATGTGATACAAATCAATTTTTAAGATATACTTTTTCAAGCGATCTATCCTTTTTTAATCTAATATTTATACTTTTTTAGAATCCACTTATTTTGTATATCTAATATTTAGTTCGGAAAATTCAACGTACAAAATGCGAACGACGTTGAAGTTTGCATCGTTGGAATACAACGAAAGTTCATTCTTTTTAATCGCTCTATTTTTTTTTGGCCGAAGTATACTGTGAAAATTCACTCGAACGTTTGTACCTATTTTTTTTTTAGAGATTTATTACCTCAGTCCGCAAAACAAGGTTTCGGATAATGATCAAAACAAAGGAATGAAAAATTACGAAAAAAATCTTTGCATTTCAACGATGTAAACGTCAATGTCATAAATAGGATGAGATTCATCAAGAATCGTATCGGATTCTGTACGAGAATGTGGAAATCCTCTAGGCTTCAAATTGGTTTCATACATTTCAATGGGAAATCCCGATGAGAATCCAACGTACGAGCGTAACGTTTTAGTATGAAGATTCAATGCGATGACCCATTGAATCCCATTGTGTTGAAGTTTGCATCGTTGGAACGTAATGAAAATTATTTTTTATTTCTTTAGTTTCGGCATCATCCAAAATCTTGTCCTGAAAATTTGAGCTATAGATTTCTGATGAGAATCCTAAAAAACAGTTGAGTGATTTTTGTTCGTCAACAAAAAAAAGTCCGGGCTACTAAACTTTCGTTGCATTCCAACGATGCAAACTTCAATATCAAGGATCCCTATCAAGAAGTAGGGACAAGTATGGGAATCCAATTGGATCCCTACGACGATTTCTGCACTGTTTGCTACGATTCTACACGTCGAATATGTTGTTCTTATTCTCGCGGTGAAGTTCGATAATTTAGCGTCATTGAAA
>OZ010712.1:20404977-20451545 GCA_963932345.1 Ophion ventricosus
GCTTTACCTGGACTTCCCCTAATGCCAAAAAAAAACATTCTACTATCAACGGGTCCGCATAAGCTCGAAACCTAGAAACAGGTCGATTTTCAAAAATGTTTTCTCATGCGAGCATCGGGAGGATGAAATCAGAATTTTACACATAATTAATACGTAGTGTTGCAAGGGTTGATTTTTTTTTCATTGCAAAATATTGATAAACAATGAAGTTATTATTAAAACAACGTAGCGCCGTTGCTGCTTGGCCAATTGGTGTAGGTGGTTTTGGCAACTAGGGACATCTGAAATTAAAAATAAAAAAATGTACTTTTAGTATAATAATAAGACGTTCTTATGACTGGTTGTTTGCTCGAAATTTTGTAAATTACGAAAATGACAAGCTGTGAAATAAAAATGTTCGATTTTCGACCAAAAAAGCAACTTCAATATTTTTTTACTAACAGACGGATGAACATATCAAAAAATCATCCAGTCATGCGATAGAAAATGTGATGAACTATGCTCTGCTCGAATTTGAAGTGTATCGGACGAAAAAATCACCAGGAGGCACCGATCCGTATCAGTTGGCGACGCTGGACGTTTTCTGAAATCATTTATTCAAGGATCTGAAAAAGATTAGATAAAAATTGGTGCTACAGTATAACTGTCAAAACTTATATATTCTCATAACAGAATTTCGAACAAAATTCTTTACATTTAATTAAAAAATTCGAAAAAACAATGTATAGACTTTGAACGACTTATATTTCCTGGAGAAAAGTGATATAGGTTATTTATTCTAAGTAATTATATTTAAATTAAATGGAGATCGTTCGAACTAAGAAAATATGTATTTAAAACGCATTTGGAATATGTATTTAAAATTCTTGCCACCACGTTTCCGCCTTGTGCTACGTAGTTGGCCCCATCTGGAATCTGATGAGGATATCTCTTTTAGGGTATCCGTATCATTCCCGATCGGGATCTGATCCGAACTTAGGTATCCCTAAGAAATTTCTACACGGAGAGAATTAAAAAGTAATTTTTGTCGTGAATTTCACGGTAAAAATTACCGTGATATATTTCAATGTGGTGACAAGTGAGAAACGCATAATAATTCGTATGCGACAAGGTTTTTTTTTAACTCACGTTACAGAAAATTTCAAATACGTAGCTAAAATTTTACTATACAAGAAGGGTAGCGCGCACGATAATTTTTACCGAGAGCACAATACATTTTCCTATAACACTCATTAAATTTTATAATAAATCTTAAAATAACTGTTATAAAGACGATACTTTTTTATAGATATTTTTGAAAGGCATAAAATAATAAAGTGCACAGTAAAATTTCGCTGATATTATATATTTTTTAAATTTAAGTTTTTCGTATTTTGTTACACATCAAAATTTACTAGAAAATCTGGTAAAATTTTCTATCTGAAGAAGAAATTTTATTTTATTTTCGTGAAAATCTGTGTTTTACTCAGTAATAATAAGCGAAGTTTCAGGGTTGTCATCTGGTTACCGTTACTGCACGGTAATTTTTAACATTTAATTCTCTCCGTGTAAAATTCATGAATGCGACTATTCGCAATTTTTAAGGCAGTTGTCAAGGCGCTGTTTGTGAGGTAATTTTTACGATGGAATAATTGTTAAACTATACCAGTTTTTTATCCGAAATTTTTTACATATGTTTATTGATTCATTCAAGCATATGTACAAAATAAATAAATAAATATTATCGTGTACTTTTGTACGTTTGTTTACAACGGTGCCTGTAAAACGCCCCCAATTGACAATCAGTGTTGTGAACGTTGTATGGATTTTAAAAAACGAACCAAACATATTTTCAATCTGTACGAGTGTTACGATGTTTGGTATCGGAATGAGCAAAAAAAAAATTACAAAATGGCGGCATACTAAACTTTGATTATCAATTTTTCTTATTTTTCTAACCATTCTACGAGTCATATAATAAAAACAATTTTCTCGACAAAATTATGCTACCAACGTTGAAAAACATAATCTACTGAAGGAGTATGCCAAATTTGAGCTCAATCGGCCAATTGGCTATCGATATATCGTGGTTGTCGATTTGAGAAATACAGTTTCGAGAAAAACACGTTTAAAGTTTGCTGCGTCTCAACCGCGCTCCCCGAGCGTACTTCTCATCATTTCTATAACTCGGCTAATTTTATGAGTATCGTCAAACGGTTTTCGCACACGTATTGAGAAAGGCCTGTAGAATAATACAAAAAAATTTTTAAATGGTTTTTTCCAAATTTCTAGACAACAATACTGTCTCAATAAGTTAACAAAAATCCATATCAATAAACATTAATAATTAATATTAAACTTTTAATAATTAGAAAATCTCAACGAATGAACAAAAATAACAAAAAAATCCGAAAAATTGATAAATAAATAAAATACCTAAAATTTCTATTGTCACAAAAAAAATGTCTATACCTCATTTCAACAGTGATTTGCAGTCATTGATAGAATTAAAATAGTATACCGGCATGCTTCTCACAGAAAAGTTCACTAAACCTGACATTTCCTAATTTTCTAATCAGTAAACAAAGTATCCCTTATCAATAAATAAAAAATAATAAAATAATTTCAAAATCCTGATGAATGAAAAAAAATAAATAAAAATCTCGATAAATGAATAAAAATAAATAAAAATCTCGATAAATGAATGAAAATAAATAAAAATCCCCGAAATAAATTTAAAAAATAACAAATCCATCAAAATTTCCAGTCAACGAAATAAAACAATTCCTAAACCTCGTTTGAACAAGGATACACACACTCATCGATAGAATTAAAATATTATGCAGGCATGCTATCCACGAAAAAACTTCTCTTCACCATAAAAATTGTTCACTCGACAGTTCTTACTTATTTTCGATTCTTCATGCCCCCATTCGAAAATAAAAAGACAACGACACCGAGAACTGGCTCAAACGATGCGCGAATTCGTTTGAAACCGGCCACTTTCTCCTCTGCCACGTGATAACCAAAACTCCAAAAAAAAAAGTCCCCCTGCGATACACGCAAAATCCACTACTCGAAAAAAAAAGAAAAAAAAAAAACTCCCCCACCCACGTTTTCAGTACCGCCATATAATTTGTTTTATCGATCGATTGCGGTACCTCAGATATCCTCGTTATACACGGAAGCCGATCACCGAATCCTCTTATCGCAATTACACGGAATAAAAAAAAAACCGTTGACTACAAATTTCTTCGTGCTCGAGCATCCAATTGGCGAATTAAAATTGTGCTAGCAAACCGGGAACCACACTGTATTTCTCACAAACAAAAAACTTCCAAAAGAGTCTAAAAAAAAATATATATATATATACGTACACACACATACATACTATTTAACAAAAAAAAAAGATCGCATATTACGGAGGTTGTGCGTGTCGCACGCGCGCCAGTCAGTAGCTATGCGATGACTCAAGCTCTAGCATTAACTCTCAAACACATACAAGTATGCGTGCCCGTATTTATGTGCTATATATTTGTACATATGCACGCATGTATATATATATATATAATAGCAAAGTCTTCTAAATATCAATAGGGCCTAACTCCTACGGCTTTGAACGATCGGGTCGTTACATTTATGCCTTTTCGGGTGTTCGTCGTCGATAATATGTGTGTATGTGTGTGTGTGTGTGTGTGTGTGTGTATATATATAGCAGAGTCTCCGCGACTTTGGAGAGCGGTAGAAAAAAGCCTAGACCCCTAGACGTGTTCGACCAGGTGGCGCGCGGAAGGCCAGCACACCAACACAACTCTTCATCCGTGAACTGCCCAATATATCGAGGTCCTCTCTCTCTCTCTCTTTCTCTCTCTTGCCCTGCCTGACTTCCTCTCTCTCTCTCTGCGTCTTTGCGAATAGCGAATAATAGTATCGGTATAGCCACATTCGCGATTACATATAGGCTATAAGTGTATAGCAAAGTATGCACGTGCCAGCAGCTCGCGTTCGCGAAATATACCTGTCGAAGTGTACGGGCGATTTCGTGAAAAATCGATCGGACGGTTGATTATCCGCGCCTCCTTAGATTTTCGATACTTCGTGAGCTTTTTTATTTTTATGAGAATCACGCGACAGGAAAATTCGCAAAAGCCCGCTGCGAAAGTTCGAATGACTGGAAATGCCGATTTTTTTTTTTAATTTATTTCGGGATCTCCACGGCTGACAGGCTCGAATTCCAGCCTGTCCGGTTTTTTGGACGTGACAAGCATCGATTTTTCATATTCGTCTATGACACCTATCGAGTCCAGTTTGAGGCAATCTTATACCCGATTCGAGAAATTCAATTATCCCTTTATTTATTTGAATATTTTTTTCTCCTGACCAATCGACTGTGAACTGAAGAGTGAATGATTTTTACAACGAGGAGAACATCGTAGCTTTTCGGAACGTTGACATCGAGGTAATTGATTTCGAATCGGTTTGCAATACTATACATTTTTTTTAATATTTCGATATAAAGACGCGCGGCAAAAGACGAGTATAAAACTGCGGGCCTCTCGTCGAGGGTTTGACTTCGAACGGCACGTATATTAAAGAGTGAGTATATGTACGAGAGGCTCTCTCGTCATTATCCGCGCGGGCCTCTTATATACATCCATATCTCTCTCTCTCTCTCTCTCTCTCTCTATATATATATATGTGCATGTGTGTGTGTATATATACCTGCAAGATGGATTCTTAGGTAACGCGAATTGCGCCCGAGCAGAGCTCTCCTGTCTCTCACCACATCCGCGAAACGTTTTGTCCCTCTTTCTTTAATTTACTCCACTCGCCCCCTGTTTCTCTCTCTCTCTCTCTCTCTCTCTCTCTCTCTCCCTCTCTCTCTCACTCTTTCTTTCTTCTCGCGGACCTGAAGTACGTACGTACGTACGTCAACCGGGAAATCCCCGTCATCGGTGCGTACACGTGCTATATAAACGCAGACTCGATCGTCTATATGCATATATATATATATATATATATATATACATACAGGTGAATATAAAGTGTTTTACAGATAATAACGTACTACGTATACCTGTGTGTGCGTACGTGATATATTCGATCCACACGTGCTAACAATCGTTCCACAAATATACTTCCCTATCAGCTCACGCGCGCGAATATGCGCGATCGTTGGCGAATATAATCACGCGTGACTAGTGCAACGTTTACTACGTAACGAAACACGAGAATACATCGGAAACATTTTTTTTATCTCGATATACGAGGCTACTAGTTCACGTTAGCAATTTTTAAAAATATTCTCTCTCTCTCTCTCTCTCTCTCTCTCTTTCTCTCTCTCTCTCTCTCTCTCTCTCTCTCTCTCTCTCTCTCTCTCTCTCTCTCTCTCACTCTCTCTCTCTCTCTTTGGGGAATGCTCTTGCGCGCGTATCATATCCGCGTTTGGGGAAAAAACTGGATATTTAGAGAAACATTTGTTGGTTATTTTTGCGTACGTTATTCGGTAGAATCTGTGTACGGTAAGTTTCAAGGGCGCGGTTGAAAAAGAAACGTTTCTCGTAGCACGCCAATAATCGAATCGCGTGTCGTATCGCACTGGCACTATCGAAATCGCGCCGCTGCCGCTGTACCGCTGCAGCGTGTGGCGACCGCGCGTTCTTAGATAACGCATCGCTTCGTACACGTATTTGTCTGCACATTTGTACGTATATATATATATATATATATATATATATATATTATTTGTATGCACCCACGTGAGTACGCATATATGCACGTAGATTGATGCAGAGCTAAAAAAAACATGACTCCCGTGTGTGTTTGCAAGGCACACATTGCGTGGGAAACACGCAGCGTTGCAACTACGTATTATAGTTCTAATGCGATGCACATAAAAACGAGAAGATATTCGCGTGGCGGATATTTTTTACTCTTTTGTTTGCCGCTAAGTGTTGCGAATCGATTTAGGCTACAGGGTTATTAGTTGGTACGATGTATATTCTTTATTTTAATATATGTATTTATGCACATATATATATATATATATATATATACATATATTTATACTTCGCCTCAATACGACTGTCACACCTCTTGATATATATTTTTATGACGTTGAAGTTTGCATCGCTGGAATGCAACAAGTTTTTTTTTGTTAATTTTTCATTCCTTTTCTATCATTATCCAAAGCCTATTTTTTCTGTATATTGAAGTCGTGAATTTCTAATACGATTTCGTAAAAACATTTGAGTGACTGTCAGAGCCTAAATCGGCAAAAAAAAATTCGAGCAATTAAAAGGAATTTAATCTTCGTTGCACTCCAATGATGCAAACTTCAATATCATATATGTATGAGGAGAAAGTGAAAAGATTAAAACATGATATCTTTAATTTCCTGAGTTCCCCAACGTATACTCTTGCAGATTTTTGCGTATTTGCCAATTGAACGCTTTACTATCATTCCCTACCCGCACTTCGTTAATCTAACCTAACGTTTCGTTGCGTCCACAGTCGTCCTAAGATAGTAGTCTCGCCACAGTCACGTTGAAAAGTTTATTCTCCGCTCAATCGATGAAAGCTTCGAAATATTGCGAAATATCCCTATAATGTAGGTTGTACATCTTATCGGGATGTAAAAACTTATAATGATGAAAACGCCTAATACAATGTTTACCTAACTCTCACTTTTGTATCAGACTATCCATCCCGGCTACTAATAAGTACACGGTGAGAATTAAAAAGTAATTTTTGTCGTGAATTTCATGGTAAAAATTACCGCGATATATTTCAATGTGGTGACAAGTGAGAAAAGCATAATAATTCGTATGCGACAAGTTTTTTTGTAACTCACGTTACAGAAAATTTCAAATACGTAGCTAAAATTTTACTATACAAGAAGGGTAGCGCGCACGATAATTTTTACCGAGAGCACAATACATTTTCCTATAACACTCATTCAATTTTATAATAAATCTTAAAATAACTGCTATAAAGACGATACTTTTTTATAGACATTGTTGAAAGGCATAAAATAATAAAATGCACAGTAAAATTTCGCTGATATTATATATTTTTTAAATTTAAGTTTTGCGTATTTTGTTACACATCAAAATTTACTAGAAAATAAAAATTTATTAAATTTTCTATCTGAAGAAGAAATTTTATTTTATTTTCGTGAAAATCTCTGTTTTACTCAGTAATAATAAGCGAAGTTTCAGGGTTGTCATCTGGTTACCGTTACTGCGCGGCAATTTTTAACATTTAATTCTCTCCGTGTAGATACTTTGCGTATACGGAGATGTACACACTATACTGTAATCTACTTCTAGTCTGCTCCAGTCGCTACGTGACATTGCTTAAGGCCTTGGGCCACTCCCGGATTTTCCAAAAGTCGATTATGTTTTTTTTTTTGTTAAAAATGTACCTTAACATTATATTCCAAAAGATTATGGGTGTGAAAAATCTCTAGGTACTCGATTTTCGAATTCTAGCGCAACCCCTCTTGATTCATGTCGTGACTTTCTACTAACTTTAAACGCGTTTATCTCAAAACTACATTTTTCAAGTCGGCTGGACTCATAACTCAAACAAATTTTAACCGATTCACTTGAAATTTTAACTGTATATTTAGAATTACATTTTCTGAGGCCCTACGTAGGATTATTTTATTATATTCCATAGTTCCTTTTTTATAAACAATTTTCTGACGATTTTCTCATGGAATTTTATACTTTTTGTTTTAGAAGTGCGCCATCTTGACAAAAAACAATATATCAAGAAAATCCTACGTACTTATATAGCTATTTTTATATATAATCGAAAAAATTTCAGTGTCTCATCATAACTCAAAAATTATAGGAGCTGTTGGTCCGGCCGTTGACTTTCCAGAAATAAAGGCGTCATCAGAAAAAAACTGTACAGTCGCCATTTTAACATGTATGGCTGTGAAAAAATAATTTTGTATAGTCAATTACGTGTATAATAAAACTCCTATTTTGTAATTCCGATTTATTTTATGGTTTCGCTGAAAAAAAATCACAAAATATGCGCTTTTTTTCTGTCTCTACAGTGAATTAAGGTCTTCATTTAAATTTCTATATCTCTTAAACTAGACGGTCAAAATTCAAGATTTCTTTATACCCACTTCGTCATATGTTCCTCTGTAATTGAGAATAAAAAAAAAATGTGTAGCAAAGTTTCGAAGTTATTGCGTAAAATGTAAAATTTTCCACTGCTCCTCATAAGAACACGTGTAAAACCGTGCAATCGTTGATTGCCAATATCTCGAATACACAGAGGTGAATCCTTTTGAAATTTTGCAGGTAATTACTTAATAGTGTCCTGAATGAGTCCTCAAAATAAAAAACAAATCTATAGATAAACGCCTTGGCGAGACTACCACCTTAAGCTACACTATACCGCATTTGCCGAGGCTTTGGCGAAACTGTCGAAATATATTCTTCCGATTCTCTGGTGCATAGACGTTTTACTCAAGTATCTACACCAATGTCTCAGAAGTATTGGTCTTCCACTCTCTGGTTGATGCGCCAGCCGGTGCACGCCTGACCGGTCACCACTCCGAGTATCGGCCATGCACAACGCTGTTTGACGCGGTATATCGCCGGAGCTTAAGCCCGATCATCCATCCACCAGTGTTGGTCCTCTTGATATATACAGGGTGTTAGGAAGGTTGTGCAGAAAACTGAAAAGTCTGCTACAGGTGGTAATTTAGGATCGATTTGACCTAAAACAGTATTATCCAAAGTCTAACGTTTTTTTTTTTTTTTTAATGCGTGTTCAAAGTTACAGTTTTGTTTTGTTGGAATGGTATTTTTATCATACAGGTAAGGATACTGACAGCTGGAAATGAAAAGTTCGATAAAGTTTGTATTCGATAGAACAAATGGAATCTCTAGATTACGGATAATGCAAAATTGTGTACATTTAACGTAATAAACTCATACGAATTTCGCTATTTGGTACAAAAATTCGGAAAAACCTATAAAAAAATGAAAATCACAGATGTTTCGAAAACCGTTAGACTTTGTATAATGTTTTAGGGTTTTTTCAGGTTTTAGGTCAAATTGTTTTACGCAAAATTGATCCTAAATCTCCTCTAGCACCATTTACAGTTTTCTGCACTTCACGGATGTTTTTACGCCGCACTTACGAATATATCTGCAATGCTTGACAAAAAAAAAACAAAAAGAACAAATTTCTCTTTTCTTTCAGGATTTAAAAACGCGTCTTTTCTTTGTTGTTTAGCATAGTTTTTATTGCAAACTGAGCCCTTACGCGCGATTTCTTTTTTTTTTGTGGTTCAAATGATTATTTTGTGATTATGAGTTACGAAGTGTTGGCGAAGTCGTCCTTGCGGGGAATAGAAAATCGTTTCACGTAATATTTGATAACTCGAGCCCACATTCCTGCGTAAAGATACGCGAAGATATAGATGGCGCGTGAAAGAGTATGTATGTAGGAGAACGGTGCGCGCGGGTACGAGGCGTTCCGCATCGAGTGGAACTTTGAGCAGGGAACTTCGCGACTGTGCAACGCGCCTCGCACCGGGTTTCATTCATTCTCAATCTTTTTTATCATCCGGCGAGCCTCCCGCGGTGATTCGATGCGGATATTCTTTGCGTTGTAATATCCTGTACGGGAGGTGTCGAACGATCTCGTTTTTTTTTTCTTTTCACGTTCGTTTTCAACACTACCGCACAATCGTGTTCTTTCTGATTTTTCATTTGCCAGGTCTGTTCTACTTTTCAAACGCTAGGTTTTTCTTTCTTATTTTCGAATTCCTACTTTTTTTTTCCCACGGTGCAAATTGCTATATGGTTTCTTCTTGCTTTTCGTTGCTCAGTTTTTATTCCTATTTTCCAAAACCTATATTTTTCTTTTCATTCTCTTAATTTTGTCTTAACTTCCAATTGTTATGTGCTGTTTCTTTACATTTTCTATTTGCTACATTTTTCTCACTTTCACTTCATTTTTCTTCCTATTTTTCAAACCCTGTATTTTTCTTTTCATTCGCTTAATTTTTGTTTTCTTGACTTCCAATCGTTATGTACTTTTTCCTCTTATTTTGCAATTGCTCGGGAGCTTGTTTGGGTTTGTTTAGTTTTTGGAAGAGGCAAAACTGAAGCTAAACGTACTCGGGTGTTTTTATATGTGGATAAATGGATGAAGAAAAAAATATGAATTATCGCTTAAGCAGATTCGTTCGATCGATCGATTGATCGAGAGAGAGAGAGAGAGAGAGAGAGAGAGAGAGAGAGAGAGAGAGATCATTAAAATTTCATACGAAAAAAAATCCCCTTGTTTATGAGACCAAAGAAAAACACTCCATTCGACGTAAACTGTCCCATACACACAGATAGTCCTAATAATATAATATTACAGTAATAGAATGTATATCATGTCATAGGTATACGAGTAACTATCATTGAAATTGTAATATATATATAATGCGAGGTATTACGATTCAATTTCATTTTCTCTATTTTAACGGGCGCTGTACCGACAGTGAAGCCGAACGAAGCCAGAATCATAGTTGAAGAAGTGGAGGCGGCCAGTTTTCCGATGCTGGTTTGCTCGCCCCGATCTTTCAAGCACGGACACGGTTACATAGACACACGGGGGGGTATCGTGTGCACGAGATCCGAGTCCGCGTGCCGCTGTGGCCTTTGAAATTGCGTTTACGTGCGTTATTAGGTAACCCCAAGGTATTATAGTATTATACGCAGAAAGAGCCAAGGAGAGGGAGAGAGAGGGAGGGAGGGAGGGAGAGGGAGGGAGGGAGAGGGAGGGAGAGGGAGGGAGGGAGAGAGAGAGAGAGAGAGGGAG
Organism: Ophion ventricosus; assembly: GCA_963932345.1. Classification (NCBI taxonomy): domain Eukaryota; kingdom Metazoa; phylum Arthropoda; class Insecta; order Hymenoptera; family Ichneumonidae; genus Ophion; species Ophion ventricosus. The sequence goes on from OZ010712.1 coordinate 20,415,805, forward strand.
AGATTGGTGATACTCTGGCAATGCGTGTTACGAATCGCCGACTGCTCGATGATCGATTTACGCTAGCTCTTTCTCTCCCTCTCTCTCTCTTCTGTTTGCTTTTTTTGCTTTATCCTTCTTTTATGCTCAATTGTATACATAACGTGATTTTCCACGGATAAAATGCGTCTACAATATGAGTTTTGTTGTCGTTACAATAATAACAATAATTATATTATTTGTAATAATAATGGTTGTTTCGAATAATATAATAATATTATTATAAATTATATTTTTAATATCATTAATACTATTTACTCATATAATATATTAATATTATTTAATAATAATAAATAATAATAATATAAATTAATAGTCATATAACAATAAAACTAATATTTTTAGATTAAATTCTTGATTTATAATAATAATAATAGTGAATATGTCATTATCTATACATAAAAAACAATGTTGTGACTGACTGACTGACGGGCATATAGACAACGCACAGCCTAAATTACGGAAGAAAGAAACATGAAATTTCCTTAGGCGTAATGTTCCACCATGGTGGAACATGACGCAATGCTAGACCACACGTTTCTTTGATGATCCGGAAAAAGTTATTGCTGCTTAGGTGGGATGTTTTTGTTCATCTACCGTATAGTACGAACCTTGCACCTTCAGGCTATTAGTTGTCTCGGCCGCTTCAGAACAGTTTGAATAATAAAACCTTCAGTTTTCTGGACGTCCTCAAAAACCACTTGGATGACTTCTTTGCCTAAAGATCTCAGAACTTCTATGAAGGAGGGATAATGAAGGTCGTGGAGAGATGGCAGAAAGTTATTGATCCGAATGGAACATACTTAGTTGAATAAAATCAGTTCTTTGGTAAATGTTTTGCGTTTAAAATTTATTCGATCTTCGCTACGGAATTATGCACAGACCCAATACATGACAATAATTTTTTTTTAATTTGTATATGTTCTTGAAGGACCAATAAACACGTGAAAAAAATTCAGAAAGAACATGGGAACAGTTTAACTGTTAGGGGAAGTCCGGGTAAAGCGAATACCTTGGGCAAAGTGAATTCTCTTCAACACTCGCTAATTATGCGTTTGCTGATCGCCACATTACTGTAGCAATGTCACCCAGTCTGCCTATCGTCACCCAGTACCCGGCAAATACTTTGGTGAGTGGCCGTATCACGTGCCGTCCAGGAGACGACGATTTGTGTTTTTGCTTGAAAAATATTGATTCATCAAGGTAAGTATTTTGCTAACAACAAGATAGTTATTTCTTTATCGTCCTTTGTTTTTGGGTGGTTTCAATGTATGTTTATGTAGCTTTACACAATGTGTAGAAAATGAGTACCAAAGCAATAGTTTTTATTTGAAACGGGATGACATCAGGAGTGACTACGTGGGGCAAAGCGAATAGGGCAAAGTGACTACCGTATTCACTTTGCCTGGTAATCGTAAAGTATTTCATTATATATCATAATCTGCATATTTCGTTTCGGATGGTTAATAAATAAAAAAAAGACGACGCTAAGTTCTTGAAGTGCAGACATCAGGCAAACAAAAAATAAATTTATGTAAAGCTGGAGAATCCATCAAAGGAACAGCCAAAAAGTACGAGTCGTCATACGCTACCTTATGCAGATGATTTTGTTAGTAACTTACGTTTCCAAAGAATTCTTTGTTGTTATCCACTTTGCCGTTATGCCGTATCCAATCTACACGGGGGCTCGGGCAAAGTGGAAACTTTGACATTTTTGGTTATTTGATTTATAGCAACTAATTAAACTAGAATTAAGAGAAAATTGTTAACGCGTTTCGAAAGTTGATTAAATAAAAACTAGTCTCACATTATTGTTTTCATTTTCTCTATTATACATTATCGGCAATAATCACGGAACGTTTAAGGTGTTCACTTTGCCCGGACTTCCCCTATTCTATCCTAAAAAACACCTCCAAAATCGAATATATTGGATATAAATAATATTCTTTATAGCCAATATTATTAAACGTCCGAGCGTTTACGATGGCAACTGATAAACAGCACATTCTGCACTGCATTTTATACGAATTCCAACAAGGAAAAAATGCTTCTAAAGCACGGGAATGAATTTGTAGTGTTCTTGGTGACGACGTTGTGTCTCATGGAACGTTTAATTATTGGTACAAACGTTTTAGAAGTGGTGATTTCGATCTTAGTGACCAGCCGCGCTCTGGACAGCCTCGAAAGTTTGAAGATGCGGAATTGCAAGCTCTACTGGATGAAGACTCAACGCAAACGCAACAAGAGCTTGCAGCTCAGTTAGGAGTCACCCAAACAGCTATTTCCAAGCGTCTGCACCAAATGGGAAAAATTCAAAAACTTGGAAGGTGGGTCCCACATGTGTTGACCGAACACAACCTAGGTCAACGTATGAACACGTGCCTTTCACTACTTGTCCGGCAACAAAAAAGGACTTATTGTGGAAAATTGTGACGGGTGATGAAAAGTATATTTTTTTACGAGAATCCCTAAAGTAAAAAGTCATGGGTAGATCCCGGGCAACCCAGTACATCGACGCCAAAACAGAACATCCACTTAAAGAAGGTTCTCCCGTGTATCTCGTGGGACATGAAGGGTGTGCTTTATTACGAACTCCTGGAAACTGGTCAGACGGTGACTACGGAACGCTACAGCCGACAATTGAACAAACTTAGCGAAGAACTTGATCAGAAAAGGTTATTTACTGGGCAAAGAAGCAGGCAAGTCATACTGCTGCATGACTACGCTCGACCTCACGTTGCTCGCGCGACTCAGAAGACCCTCTTGAACTTGGGATGGGAAGTTCTCCCGCACGCGGCATATTCACCAGACTTGGCCCCATCCGACTACCATTTATTCCGGTCAATGCAGCACGCCTTAGTGTATAAACAGTTCAAAACGCTGCACGATGTGCGTAAATTCGTCGATGACTTTGTCGCCTCGAAGCCTGCAAGTTTCTTTCGCGAGGGCATTCGTATGTTACCTGAGAGATGGCGCAAGGTCATAGAAAATGATGGACAATATTTCCAAGATTAAGTTCGTTGTTCTCTATTTTATTATATTAAATCAATTTGCTGAAAAATGTGTAAAAATTAAGTCATGCACCTAATATATATATATGAACAAATAATAATATGTATAAAAATAATATAATAATCTTCTCACGTGACCCAAGCAACACGAAGATTTTCTATACAAAGAGGGCAACGTGACGCAAAATTTAGTGAGGAGTTTACTGTGATTATGCGATTCCAAAAATCGTTTGCATAAACAATGAAATTATCTTCATCATATACCCGATTATAAATACGGGCAGAAGGGGCGAGCAATTGTGACAAAAGCGTCCTCGTTCTATGTAGGAGCGCATGCTATGAATCCTCTCCTCCTTTCAGTTGTTCGTCATATTCTTAGCCCTCGCATGTCCCGGATTTGCATTTTGAAAATGCCACTGAAGCGGCGTCTGTTCGGAATTTGAATTGTGTCGTCGTCGAGGGGTCCGCGCTCTGCCACGCATATGATGTGAAAATTCGTGAATCCCTCCACAATCTTGACTATGTATAAATATAGAACGGCTATCTCGGAGTGGATGAATAAGGTGGGATCCTCGTGTAATTTTCACATCCTCGAGTCCAGACGTGCGGCACACCGAAATTATCGTCGATAACAAAACGTTGGCTCGCAAAAAATTGTGATCCCTTTGCCAATAGACTCACAATAATTTCAAATTCTTCATCGATGTAATGCAAAAGGTTTTTTTTTGTCTTGCTTACGGTTTGTTTTTGGCAGAATTAGGCTACGACAATAATCCGAAAGGTTCTTCGAGTCCTTGTTGAAGATCGGTAAACTAAAATGGCAACTTACGATTTTGGATAGTAATGAAAGTAAAGAAAAACAGAAAATATAATAAGTTTTCGTTACATTTTGATAATGCAAACTCCAACAATAATACTATTGATAAAACCTTCTATCAATTTTGAATATTTGTACCTACCCATCATTTTTCCACAAAACTTCCAAAACAATTGAAGTTCAAAATTCTCTAGATAAGTCAATTTTAATCCAGAATTCTCTAGAAAGAAGAAATTTTGATGAAAAGAAAAAAAAATTGTAATAAGTAATTCAATTCAAATACTTTCTGATAATTTTTTTTTTCCATTCTTATTTATAGCAAAAGATTACGCGAATATTTCGACACTGAAAAATTATTTTTATTTGATTTATTCCCACATTCGCAGTCGCGAACAATTGTAAATTTTTTCTTCGTATTTTAAGTTATCGGTCTTAGTCTTCTAGCGATAGAAAAGTCGTCATTGGTAATCGATACTTTATCCCTGAGAACTCATTAGCATCGTCATTGTTATGTTTTCTTCGACACTTTTTTTATGTTCTTTTTTCTTTTGCACCGCTCCGTTCCTATCTTTATATTATTGAATATATCAGAGCCATAAACTCGACAAGCTCGCCAGCTGTCTCGGCGATAAAAAGCTCATTTTTGTTTTACACTCGCTCTCGTCGTCATAAACATCCGATAACGTTCCTTTTTCTTTCGCTGTCTTTTACTTTCGATGCAAAGCGCCCTTGTCACTTGTGCTTTCGACACCGCGCTGGTCATTCGCAAGGAAGACCTCTTCTTAACAATATTTAATTAGGCTGGACTCCCGATCATTACAATGCGTCCAAGTTCGGGGGTCAAGTGTGCGAGGTGAAACGAGGCTTAATCGCTCGCGCGCGGCGATGAACTCTGACGCGATAGGTGATTTTTTTTTTCGCGCGAGTACGGCATGCGATTACGCGGATGTGTATTTGGACACGTGAAAAGATTGGGAGATGTACTCTTTTAATCGTACTCCTTATTTTTGGTACTATTCAAATTATCGTGAGCTTCGCGTCGTTGGAATCCAATGGAAATATATATTTTTTCAATTGTCCACTGTTCTTTTGACAAATTAAGGCTAGAAAAATTCCTTAAACGCTTTTGAGGCTTCAAGCCAAAAGATTGACGATCCAACTTTGCGAAAGCGCGCAGATTTTGGATAATAACATAAATGAAGAAATGATCAAAAAATAATGTTGGTTGTATTTCAACAATGAAAACTTGAACTTAACTCGTCCGCGAACTCGAATCCTCGGACACTCGGTAATCCTATCGATCTCGTAGCTAACTTTAAGCCCGAGACAATTTATCGCCGAATGATATCGGCCGGTTAACGGTACACCCGCGGTTCGGCCTTGCAACCGTTCGTTCTTCACTGGCTTTCCTGTCGTTATGGTACGGCGCTATCTAAGAGAGCTAGGGCAAATTGGGAACACGGGGATAATTTTAGTGCCGTCTTTTCGGGATTTACACGGCCGTGGATTAACTCGCGACACTTTGGGACTTATAGATAATCAATAATGGACTCTGACCCCTGGTGACTCACAAGGAATATCACTTTGGTATCCGTCTTCGATTTTGCTCAAGCTCACGTATATGATAGAGCATAAAAAACTATTGGATACTTTTCTTTTTTATCGGCAGAAAAACGGTTTTAGGACGAGGAAAACCACCCCTCACTTGAACCTCTTTATCGGAGTTTTTTTTTTCTGTATTCAAAATGTGTTTACTTATCCAATATTTTTCTAAAAATTGTAAATTGATGTTGAGGACATGAAAAAATTTGCGACAATTGATGGTTTGATTTTGAAATTTTGCCAATAATAGAAAAATAATCGTAGCTCGACGACTCAAGCGGCATTTTAAAAAGAATACGATTATGAAAAGAATGAGCGCAGAGGGAAGTTTGAAAAGTAAGGTAGAAAAAAAAAGTGGCGGGCAGTTCATATTGAGGCCACAAACTTTTGGCCAAAATGCAATGAAAAATTTGAGTTTTTGATATTTTCCTTCAAGCCCCTATCTACGTATTTTTACAAGCTTTTATTTAACTTCACTTGTTGTAAGATGCAAAACGGAAAATCGATATTTCACCCACTTCCCGACTACTCATAGCTCTGAAATTTTGAAAACATTCATCTAAGAGGTGACACTGCATGATTCAATGTAAAAAAATAAATAAATAAATAAAAGTAACGACTTTCTGTGAGATGCAAAACTAAAAATCGTTATTTCACCCACTTCCCTACTCCTTAGAGCTCTGAAATTTTGCAAACATGGCGCTAAGAGGTGACAATGCATGATTCAACTTTTAAAAAATAATGAAAAATCTACAGCTATCACACAAAGTGCAACTATTTCATGGCATTGAAAATTTTATCAGACTTTTCGGGTGATAAAAAAAGGTACATGCAAATAATATGAGTTGCTCTCTCTCTCACATTCTCACTCCCTCACCCTCCATCCATCCATCTATTACATTTTTGCATTTTCACATTTCCATATTTTCTCATTTTCCCGTTTTCACATTTTCATATTTTAGCATTTTCACATTTTCACATTTTCGCGTTTTCACATTTTTACATTTTCACATTTTCGCATTTTCACATTCTCATCTATCCAACCATCACATTTTTACATTTCTCATTTTCACATTTTCACGTTTTCACATTCTCAACTATCCATCCATCACATTTTTACATTTTCGCGTTTTCACATTTCTCATTTTCACATTTTCGCGTTTTCACATTTTCACATTCTACACAGTGGCAGTGGAGTGGGGGTAGCGTTAGTTCCGTATGACATCTCAGAAAATCAGACCCCCTATATACATCTTTAAAACCATTTTCAATGCTAAAAATAAAAATAAAAATAACGACTTCCTGTGAGATGCAAAACGGAAAATCGATATTTCATCCACTTCCCGACTACTTAGAGCTCTGAAATTTTGCAAACATGCATCTAAAAGGTGACACTGCATGATTCGACTTTAAAAAAGTAAAGACTAAAAAGTAGAAAATAATTTATATGTAAAAAAATAATTTTTTAAAAACAAGCTTATATTTAATGTACTGAAAAGTAGAAAATATTTTTCCTTATCAAGTCACATATATGGGGCTATAAATAAAAGCTTGGGGCGCTCAAAATTTAGACATATAATCTTTAATTAAACATTTAAAAAGTTGAGCGCCCCAAGCTTTTATTTATAGTCACATATAGGTGACTTGGAAAGAAAAAATATTTTCTACTTTTCCGTACAGTAAATAAAAGTTTGTTTTTAAAAAATTATTTTTTTTACATATAAATTATATACCCCTTTAATACGAATAAACCATTAATTTTCGCCAAAACTCTGAATATCTATAAAAAAATCGTCGACAATGTGTGCACCGTGGTTTACCCCCTTAAGCTTGCTACTGGCAAAGATGAAAAAAATAATAGAGGGCAAATCGATAGAAAAAGACCTGAAACGTGTGTAAATCGCAAACGGAAACGATATCATCAAAGTAAACGAAAGGATATAAGCGGTAACAAACCAAAGCCAGCTGATCGTATTTTGGTGACAAAAAAAAAACAGCGGTGGCGATTCCATCATAAGAATCATTCGGTCGCAGTGGCACGAAGCGTCTCGCGACCTTTGAGACAGTAGGGCACGGTAGCAAATGTACATAAGCTTTTCTCTTTTCCTTCCGCCGGCTCGCGATATCAGAGTGTGATCTCTCTTCGTTAACTTGGCGAGAGTGCTAATTAGGATGCGCAGCTCGGCGGAGCTTTAACACCGAGCAAGAGCCGCTCTTGCAGTTGTCGCATTCCTTCTTCCTTTTCCTTGACCATATACATGGGCTCTGGCCTCTTACAATATTTATACACATTGTCCATTCCATGTTTAGCCAGCCTTTTTTCCATTCGATACTACGTTTTTGGTTTTGTTGTTTCAATGAAAATTTGCAAACTTATGACAATTTGAAATCCTGGATTTTCGGGCGATCCTGCACTTGCTTTTTTTTTCATCAGAGCCAAAATGGACGAGTTTCAGTTCTAATTTACTATTTTAGGGCAGTTGCGTCCATATTTATATTTGTCATTATTTATATTCAGTATTGCTATCGTATGACTATTTGTACAATTAGTATTCATAATTTGGACGATCCTTTTTGAGCCTGGTCGCGTAACATCGAGTGGTAAGGTTAATATAAATTATTGTTTATTTTTTAATCTAACCTAATCCAAAGCCCAACTTTTTATATTTCTTAATAACGCCCTTTACGCCATTATACCATTCGGACACCTATTTTTTATGAATAATGACGCTTTTTATTTTCTTAGTAATTATTCTTCGTAATTATATTTTAGTAGTCATGCCATTTAGTAATAATTTAGTAATAATTCAATAATTACATATATTAATAATTGAGTTATTACATTTATTAATAATTTAGTAATTACATTTGGTAATTACTTAGTAATCCCATTTAGTAATTATTATTTGTTTAGCTTTACACTTTTAATTATTATTTATTTATTATACACACAACAACGAAATCTTATTTTTACATTCAACATTATTGAAAGTAACAAAATTTAATTTCGTCAAAAAATGAAAGAAACTTTCAAGAATTACGCGAAATAAAAATTCGACCAAAAGGCTCAATCTTTGGCGACATATCGTGAGTTTTATGATTTTATATTCATGTTAGACTGTATTATTGATTAGATGCATGCCAATATGATCAATTTTACACGGAATGAGCCTTGTATACTCACCTATGTACCTGCCGGACGAAGCGCAAACGCGTGAATACGCGCGTGGATTCGTTTATAGCGAGGAAAGCCGCTTTCGGTATTACTCACTAGTATATTCGTTGAGCAAGACCGCTCGCTCTCTCGATCTCTCTCTAACTTACGTCGCTTCTCTTCGTCTCCTTCGACCCCTCGTTTGTGCGTGCGATTTTTCTCTCCTAACGGTCTTCGATCTAACGGTTTATTATAACGAGCTCATTCCTATCGGATTCATCGATCTGTTCGATCTATAGGAACGTTTTCCGCTCTGCGGACGCATCCAATGCGCCCGCGCTTGCGACAATTGATATCAGGAAGCGAAAAAAAAAAATTACAAGAAATGCAATGTAATTCTATGGCGTTGACATTTGCATCGTTGGAATTCAATAAAAAAATTCTTTTATTCACGTATTTCCTTATTTTCGTTCTTATTCAAATGTATTTTGCACATGTAGATAGATTGTAGATCTCTCATAAGGATCCCAGGAAGCGTTTCAGTGATTCTCGTAGTCTTAAGGAGGTACGATCATGGAGAGGAATCTGAACTTTCGGGCCTGACATTTTTATATGATGTTGACGAATACGTAATGCATCCTTTGGAAAAATTTAAGCTATATTGACCGTTCAGTTTTTTCGTAATAAAATTGCAAAGTCGAGCACTTTGAGCTAGCGAAGCACGTCGTCTTATGGAGACGGTCGACCGGAAGTGCGGTGATCACGGTTTTGCTGCTCACGTATCCAACTAAGGTCGTTGGAAAACTGAAATTTGATAAATTAGACATAATAGATATTGTAAAAAATCGAAAATTCGAACTTCACCGTGTAGTTCAAGCACTACATTATAAAACGGTTTCAACTTCCGGTTGAATATTATTATGATGACGAAATAGTACCCATAGACTTGCCAACGTCGGGCGTAACAGCTGATTCGTTTGGCGAGCACAACCTAGCTCTGCAGCGAGATTCTGTGACTCGGTAGCGACAGTTTTCGTTGTCGCTAGCTAGCGACAGCCAATCGCATGCAAGATCAGAAGAAAGGGAGCCTCTTATTGGCTGTCGCTTGTTAACGATAACGAAAACGTTCGCTACCGAGTTACAGAATCTCGCTGCTGCTTAGACATCGTCGTGAAGACACCAGAGTCGTTGAGGATCTAATTTTTCAGTTTTTATTAGTAAACATGCAATAAAAAAAATATTTACCACAAAATCCAAATAGGCACTTTGGGATCGACAATACGAATATTCAACATAAGTTTACATCAATCAGAACACCCGTGGGGTAATATAAATTTAGTTTCTTTGTTAACCCTGAGGGAGTAGTCGTACCTCCTTAATTGGTCGAATAAAATTATGGACGATTAAACAAAGTTCATTATTTTTAGATGAATATTATGAGTAAAATTAGTTTAAAGTCTACTGGAAGTTCCGTTATAGATGTAAAATCGTTCCAATTTAATATATATTTAATTAAATAAATATTAAGTAAATGAAATGTAATAAGATAAGAATAATAATATCAAATTGATAATATAAACTTAATAAATATTTATAATATAAAATATTTATAAATTTGCATCACGACAAAGCCAAGGAAAAAATTTAAAAAGCGATAGTAGGAAATCTGGAAAAATTGTTAGGAAATAAAGTAGGAGAGAAAATCGACGGAAAGATACAGACGGTGCGACAAAAGGAGCCTGTGTCTGAACTGCGCATGTATACAAAGCATCTCGAGAAACTAATTGGAAAAATTGTAAACGAGGAAACGAATGCGAGAGTAAACGAGAGGCAAGACAATAGTAGAGTATAAGTTTAGTAACAAGAAAATCTTGTAAGGGGAAATGTATATGTAGGAGAGGGGGGGGGGGGTGAATTTTCTGTATAAACACCCTAAAGGGGTATACCCGGAAAAACAAATACTAATATTAATACTATAACTTTGCATCATAAAACATTTAATTTAAATTATATTGCAACTTCAATTGCAAGTATCAAATATTTTCAAATGAAGATTATCGAAAATTGAATTCGAAATTGAATATTATAGAATGTTTTTATAATTAATGCCCATGAAAAAAATAATTTACAATTGTAGAGTATACGCTTCTAATATGTAGAGATCGTTCTACAATTTTCAGGCAACGTCGAACAGAATTTTTAACCTCGAAGAAAAATCAATACCCATTACTTCATCTTCTTCGACCTTTTTTTTTCCCACGCGTATAGAAATTGTATCGTTCCCTTGAAATGTCCGCACTCCGTACAAGATTACACACGCCATTTTTTTGTGTACCTGACAGAACAGGCGGCCAGCTCGCGACGAAGGTCGGGAAATGCGAGAGAAATGTGCGAAGGAAAAGCAAGTAGGGTTGAGGGCCAGGGGGAGGGTGGGAGGGTATTTTTAATAGGAGGATAGGAAGCACGGAGCGCGTCAGTGTGGTATAATCCGGAACACGAGGAGGAAGGAAAAACGATTGAGAGTGTGAGAAAGAGGACGTAGGGGTAGTTCGCGGACGGGGGTTGGAACGGAAGGAGGGGGATTTGAGACGCGCGTGCAAAAGTGTGCAGCGTCGAGAATTCGTCGGGCGACGGAGGGCTACCTCGGATCAATCGTAGCCCTCCCGTGTATTCTCGTCTTTCCCTCTCTCTCTCTCTCTTTGTGTCTCTCCGACCCTACGAAACCCTCTCTTGGCTAGCCTCAACCCCTTTGTCCTTCTTGCTGCGCCGAACGACCTATCTCGCCTTCTCATCTCTCTCTCTCTCTCTCTCTCTCTCTCTCTCTCTCTCTTGCCATCTTTCTCCCTTCTCCCTCGCCTGCCAACGTCGTCTCGTCGTGTGCAATGTCGTTCTCTTCTTCGCCGTTCCAGCAGTAGTAGGTTGCAACCCCCTTCCGCCCGCAAGACTCGACCATACTCGCAACCGCTTCGATCCTCTCGCCTTATCTCTCTTCCTTTCACCCTCCGAGACTCGTGCGCCTTCTCTCGTTATCGTGGACGCGTACACGCAGACTCAAAGTCCGGATTCGCCGAGGAATCTTTCGGAATCCCGGGAGCTTCGAAAAAAAAACCTCGTATCCGCTGACCGTCCTGAAAGAAAAGTTGATCGAGTCGCTTATTTATTTATTATGTTGAAGCTCCCATCGTTGCAATTTTTTGACATTGTCTCGATTTTTTTGGTGGCAAATCGAGACGACGATCGTTCAAAACGATTTTTGGGATTCTCATTTTTTTTAATGGTACACAGAGAGAAAAGTCCATGGTATTTACAAGAAACGCTTATAGTACTGCAATCATAATATGGTTAACACAACTACAAGCGAAAAGTATATCTAAACGTGCGATTTGGGTGTTGTGACTATGTATCATCCCCGAAACAATTATTAACTATTGTAAAAGGCTTGACAATATAGATATGGTTCATTCAGTGCTATCACAAAATTTGCGCACAAATACTAATGTTGTATAACAGTACGTTAGGTTTTGTTTAGGTCAAATTTATACTATTTTATTTAAGGCCTTAGGCCACTCTAGAGGCAAAAAAAGGGTATATTTTGTGATTTTTTTCAGCGAAACCATAAAATAAATTGGAATTACAAAATAGGGGTTCTATTATATACGTAATTGACTATGGAAAAATTATTTTTTTCGCAGCGATACATGTCAAAATGGCGACTGTGCAGCATTTTTCCGATGACGACTTTATTGCTGGAAGGTCGACGGCCGGACCAACAGCTCCTAGAATTTTTGAGTTATAATGAGACACTAAAGTTTTTTTCGATATATTGTTTTTTGTCAAAATGGCGCATTTCTAAAACAAAAAATCTAAAATGCCATGAGAAAATCGTCAGAAAATTGTTTATAAAAAAGGAGATATTCAATATAATAAAAAAATATTACGTAGTGCCTCGAAAATGTAATTCTAAATATACAGTTAAAATTTCAAGTGAATCGGTTGAAATTTGTTTGAGTTACGAGTCCGGCCGACTTGAAAAATGTAGTTTTGAGATACGAGTAAACGCGTTTAAAGCTAGTAGAAAGTCACGACATGAATCAAGAGAGGTTGCGCTAGAATTCGAAAATCGAGTACTTAGAGATTTTTCACACCCATAATCTTTTGGAATATAATTTTATAGGTACTAAGGTACATTTTTAACAAAAAAAAAATCGATTTTTGGAAAATCCTAGAGTGGCCTAAGGCCTTAAGTTTGTACAATTCATACGGTTAACATTAACGGTTGTTGAGTATAATTTGCTAAAAGACTTTATGAAAGGTGACTATTCGAACAAAATTATTGTACTTGTAGCGAAGAGGTAAATCATTCGCAGCTGGAGAAAACACGGCTTAGTAGTTTCAAAAACTATGCGTTTCTTATAAACTGCTACATAGTACGTTTGTTGCATTGCAAAATTAAGATGTCAGTTTGACATTTCTTTTTGTAGTTAACCTTCTTTTCTTGTAGGTATACACTATTATATGGTACATAACTATTGCAATGCGCCAAAAATGAAATGGGCTTGGAATTTGCATCGTTGGAATTCAACGAAAATTCTTTTTAACCTCTTATCTTCATCATTATCCAAAATTACATTTTGTAGATTTGTTGTAAATGGCCAAATAAGAATCCTAAAAAATTTTTGCTTGATTTTCTTACCGTAACCTTAGGACCCTACACTATCTGTACGAAACAAAGAACCTAAACAGGGGTTACGCACACCCTAGTACTTCAAATCAACTCTGCTAACGAACTACTTAACGTAAAGAGTTTTCTTTTTTTTTCATTCGAATGCTGAAAGACTGAAGAATGGAATAGGATATGCGAGAAAAACCTAATATAATTTTTTTACCGTGAAAAATGCAATTGAAGAAAGCAAGAAACCATCGTTTTAGCATTTCTCACTGAAAATTTGGGGTTTGGGGTACCCATGTGTAGGGTCCTAGGGTTAAATTTGCCAAAGGAAATATGCGAAATAAAAAAGAAAATGTTTTTCGTTGCACTCCAATGATGCAAACTTCAACATCGTAAAATCCATTCTAGCAGTGACTTATATAAACAAACAAAAAAAAGATCCGTGCAAAATTTTACCTAAATTGCATGTAACAGCTATTCGGAAGCAGAGCCGGAGTTACATTGGCTGCTACAAGCAGTTGATAGTCTAGTGACACCGTGCGTAGTATATGCCGAAGATAGGCAGGTAGGTTGTAGGTTCGATACCATGTGTAGGCGAAATATTTTCTTCGAAATAAATCATTTTAGGTGGTCAGGGATAACGAATTATAATTTTCAAAAACATTGAAGTAGAACTGTCAGCTGAGTATTTTGCGTTATTTCGGCTTTACGAAATATTCTATGCATTTAGTAGACGGCCTGTTGTGATGCCTTGAACCAACAGGCATGCAGTGTATAAAAAATAATCCAATAGCACACCAAATACGCATATAGCAGGTCGTATCATACAATATGGTATAAATCACTTTAACCCTAGAACTCATGACTCATTTTTTGTACCTACAAACGCATGACTGGGGTCTATACGCACCCCACGCTTTTCTAGAAACCGGTCCTATGGGATAAATGGACTTTAGCATACATGAATTGCTTCGTTTTTTCTTAAGGAAGAAAGTGGTGTGCAAGATGTTTGATTCATTTAACATTTAATTACTGAAAGAACCACTTGAAGACTGAAAAACGGAAAAAATCAGCAAAAGCCTGATTTTTTCAAACAAAAATTGGGGTGCGAACGGACCTAAGTCATGAATTCTAGGGATAAACATCGTCGCAACTCACAAGCAACATTTTATTAATGAATATATTTTTTAGTCCCGTTCACTATTCGGATCTTGGGGGAGTTTTTTTTTTATAGTGTAAGGGAATATCCATTTTATGAAAATCTATATTATATAGCATTGAACAATCAACGTATGTTTTTAAGATTGGAGGTTGCGGTTAATATATGTGCACAATTTATGCAATTGCTAAAATAACAATAAGCATTATTATATCGTTGGCAGTAAATATGGTCATCAAATAATATTGTCCCCTAAAGGATATATAAAATGTGGTTAATACATGCTTGAAACTACCATTCATTCCTCTCAGTGTGCGAGTAATCGATACGAAAACACAATAATTGTCATACGAAAACGAAAATTACAGTTTGATCAAATTTCCTGCATATAGTCATCGGGGCACATTGATGACGACTTCCGCTTTTGTTTAATTTGGCTTCCGTTTCGCATGAGGGTAAAAACTATGTTCATTGTTTTCTTTTTCGTCATATCGGATTTTATCATCACTGACCTGACTTTTTTTTTCCTTCCGCTGACCTTGCAAGTTTCCTCTCGCTCGGCAACTCACTGATGCATTATACCGCGTACAAACCCCTCGAGTACTGTGGATAGCCCGAGTTATAGAACGTGCCAACCCCCTCGCCATTGTCGTCGAGACACGCGAGGCCTCTCCGACACAACGTTACTCCGGACGGGGGATAGAGTTGGATTCCCCTCTATGCACTTCAACAACCCTTTGCTCGAATTGTCCCGCATTCTTTCTGCTTTTAGGTCTGCTGAAGTTTTCCCGCAGCCCGGACGTTTTTATTGAAAGATGTATCAGTAGGTTAGCGATACTTCGGGGAAGCTGGACATTTTTGTTTGGGAAAAAAATCACTTGACATACTATTCGTTCATTTTTTGGTGACATCTTTGAACTCTTTTCTTTATCTTCGTTACATTCCAACTTGGCAGATTTCTCCCGATGCTAGAAACATCCTGAGCGAATAACGAAATGTTCTTGAAGATTGCATCGTTGGAAATCTTTTTCATCTCTTACTTCTTTCTTTTTTCTTATTACAATAAATTCTTTTTGCTTATTTCAACTTTAGTTCCCGAAGAAGGATCCTAAAAAACGTTTGAATAATTTCCGCAGTTTAAATAGAAAAAAAGTTCACTTTCTTTGCATTCCAATGACGCAAACTTTAACATCGCATGAAAAAAGGCTTTACCCGTAGAGAAATTGTCGTAGGGATCCATTTGGATCTCCATACGGTAGGGAGGGTCATGTTTAGCAAGTTTGGAATTATCGCCCTGTAATTCCTTAACAGTCTGTCGTATAAAAATGAAACCTACTTTGGTCAATAGGAAATTGATCTGGGAAAAAAAGTCTGTAAAAGAAATTCCTGTTATCCTTATTGTTTCACAGATAATGGCTTTCAAATGACTAAGGCCATATTTGCTTAACCTGACCCGACAGTGGGGTAACTTGAGCATGAGTATCAGGTAAGTTGAGCAAAGTAAGAGTTGCATAAAAAAATCAGATGTATGCAACATGATTTGGTGAAATGCAGTAATAATTCAACAGGTGCTTGTTAATTAGTTAGGTTTTAAAACATTAACAATAATTGCAATGAAATTTGAAATATTTTTTTTCATACAATTGTAGAAGAAAATCTTTCAATCACGTTTTTTTTATTATTTTGTGTGCAAAAATAATGAAACGTTCCGGGTTATCCTCTCGTGCGCCGCATGGCAACGGGCGATGGCGTGATGTGTTCCGTTCCCCCATACCTCTCTTTCCGCAATTTGATGCATCCGCGTGTGGTGCTTAATTTTCCAGATATTGCCCAACTTACCCGACTGCTCAACATGTCCCGCCCTGCCCTACTTTTTCCTATTTCCTGATAGGCATCCAATCGGTCATCGCATCGGAACGTGGTCGGGTTCTACTGCTAAAAAAGTACTGCTGAAGGCTCTACTGCTAAAACTGTACTGCTAAACGGGCTCTACTGCTAAAAGCTCCACTGCTAAAACTGCACTGCTAAAAGGCTCCACTGCTAAAAGCTGTACTGCTAAATGGGCTCTACTGGTAAAACTGGACTGCTAAAACTAGCTTCTGACAGAGGGCTCATATAAGTCCCACTGATGGAGGTTATACTGTACTTTTTGCGGTTTTTTGACGATTTTTTAGAATTTTTCTGAGAAAACTTACCTTGCTATCGGCGCCATTGTGCTGCACTCGGCGGGAGGTTATACTGTACGACGATTGTCACTAGTCGTCGCGACCTTCTCCTTAATCTCTGCCATGATCTCCTTCCTCGCCGCTTGCGCAGGCTCAGGAGCACCGCAGGTGTGCGTGTTTTTTGGAATTTTTCTGGAATTTTTCTAAGAAATTTTTTGGGAATTTTTCTGAGAAAACTTATCCAGTTTTCCAGTTTAGAAAATTTATCTAGTTTACACGGAATTCAATGTACGTATCCAATTTGAATTCTAAAGAATTCTTGATGGATTTCATCGCATTTTGTACGTTGAATTTTCTAAACATAATGTATAAATATACAAAACGGGTGGGTCTTAAAAAAGTATAAATCTAATCTTAAAAAAGTATATCTCAAAAATCAATTTGAATGACATCACTGAAAATCCACTGTAATTATTGTTTATTTATTTAAGGCCTAAGGCCACTCTAGAGGCCAAAAAGGGCATATTTTGTGATTTTTTTTCAGCGAAACCACAAAATAAATCGGAATTACAAAGTAGGGGGTTTATTATACACGTAATTGACTATACAAAATTATTTTTTCACAGCGATACATGTCAAAATGGCGATGGAGCAATTTTCCGATGACGCCTTTATTTCTGGAAGGTCAACGGCCGGACCAACAGCTCCTATAATTTTTCAGTTATGATGAGACACTAAAGTTTTTTCGATTATACATAAAAATAGCTATAGAAGTACGTAGGATTTTATTGATATATTGTTTTTCGTCAAAATGGCGCATTTCTAAAACAAAAAGTATAAAATGCCATGAGAAAATCGTCAGAAAATTGTTTATAAAAAGCGTAGCGTTAAAATTTCAAGTGAATCGGTTGAAATTTGTTTGAGTTAAGAGTCCGGCCGACTTGAAAAATGTAGTTTCGAGATAAACGCCTTTAGAGTTAGTAGGAAGTCACGACATGAATCAAGAGGGGTTGCGCTAGAATTCGAAAATCGAGTACTTAGAGACTTTTCACACCCATAATCTTTTGAAATATAATTTTATAGGTACTAAGGTACATTTTTAACAAAAAAAATTAAATCGATTTTTGGAAAATCCTAGAGTGGCCTAAGGCCTTCACTGTATACTGACATAATATCAGCACACACGTACACACTCACTAAGCGGGCTGGTTATCTGTCAACACGCCGAGTTTTTTCTCGTGACTTTTCAAATATTTTCAATTCGAACTTGGCAAGAATTCCCCAACGGCGTTCATTGGGGAAGAGTGCAGAATCCAATAGGACACTAATGAGGCCTTCCTATGTGCTGTGTCCCCAACAAACCTCTATGGACATATGAGTGCATCTTGGGACTCCCCAAGAAACTTGTGCAGGCAGGATCACGAAAGGATATTTTTGGTTGTTGGTAGAACCAACATATGCCGGTTGAGAATTTCGAATAAAAAATTCTCTAACAACGTCAATGGGGAAAGAGCGCGGAATCCACTTGGATTCCAATTTGGACTCCTCACGTGCAACTTCTGTATTGAATTTTTCTAGAAACGTGGTAAAATCTGGGGACTTTTCGAGTTTCTGCACGGATAGGAGGGTAAAGGATACTCTTTTTTGGGTTTGTATTTTGTCTCCCTTATTCCGTTGTCTCTTCTTCTCCTTCTTCGTCTTCTTCCATATATTTTCCCTCATAACGGCAGAAGCGCCAACATCGAAGAACCCCCATGGTGACTACAGCGTCAAGCTGGGTTAGTTTATGGGAACCAGAGTCTACGTAGACATCTCACGATCTAACCTCACCCGATCTTCTCTTTCCCTTTCCTGTCCTAGCCATGCTCTAGCCAGGCTAGCCTAGAGCTCTCTTTCCTTCCCACTTACTCCCTGTTACTCCTTTCGCACTTATATATATATATATATATATACATATACATATGTCCGTCGGTATGTGTGTTCGTGCTGGAGAGAAGTGCAGCACTCGCACTGTTGCACGGACGTCTGCCTGGTATTGATCCCCGGCTCAGCTACTGGCTACCTTCACCCACTAATAATTCTTGTCAGCCTCCAAAAGACTTGCTGGTGGTCGAGTCGACCCTCCTTCTACCCCGCCACCCGGCCGCCTCTTACTTCGCACACCCCACCTCATTTCAGAACTGTCCCACGCTTCGTCTCAATTTCACAAATACCCCGCACGATCCCATCGTCACTCATAAATAAATAAGTACAATTGCCGTCTTACTGTTTCATTCCTGATGCATCGTTCAATCGTATTTGATCCAATTCTCTCTCCTTTTTTTTTTCATCCTTGAGAAACCTGTTTAACTAAATGTCAAATATTTCCGTCGACTATGTTGGAATAATACGAAAAACGGAACGCTCCGACGGGCGATGACGATCCTTGATAGAAAGTCCAAGATGTTCGAGGTTTATTCTGAAAAATACGATTTTAAATTCGTCAGACGTTATGCACTCTCTCTGTAGATTCTCCGAAAACATCGCGAAACTTTTGGACGACCGAAAAACTGTCGATTTTAAGCGGTCTGCATAAGCTTAAAATTTGAAGAACAAGATTCTTTTATTGCGTAGTTTTATAGCCCAAGGTCTTAACTTTAATTTGCAACAAAGATTTTGTAACAATTCTAAAAGTTAACCGAGTTACCGAGACTTTTGTGCCCCGCTGCGATTTACACTTTTTTCTTTTGCGTTTTTCTCGGAACTGTTCTACAAAACGGTATAAGTCGTATCTTAAAATGTATTTGTCCGATTTACTTTAATCTCGGGCAGAGCATAGTTTATAATATTTTCTATCGTACGTTCGGATGATTTTTTCATACGTTTATCCATTCGTTAATACCAAATAATTACAATTCTTTCCTTTAGCATTGAAAATGCTTTTAAAGATGTATATAGGGGGTCTGATTTAGCGAGATGTCACACGAAACTAACGCTGCCCCCACTCCACTGCCGCTGTGTTGTAGCAGGGTAGGGGGAGCTGCGACATGCGAAATGCCTGTGACTTGTTGAAAAATGCTGCATTACATGTGGAGTCATTTGTGATTACAAGTTGTAAGTTTCAATTTTGGTGTGTATATTACAATGTTGGTGGGTTTGGGTTGGGGTTTGGGTTTATTTGGGTTTAAGTTGGCTTTGTATGGGTTAAGTTGGGTTTGTTTTGGGTTAAGTTGGGTTTGTTTGGGTTAAGTTGGGTTTGTTTGGGTTAAGTTAGGTTAAGTTGTGTTAACTTGGGTTTGTTTTGGTTAAGTTAGGTTAAGTTGGGTTTGTTTGGGTTAAGTTGGGTTTGTTCGGGTTAAGTTGGGTTTGTTGGGGCTAAGTTGGGTTTGTTTGGGTTAAGTTGGGTTAAGCTGGGTTTGTTTGTTTGTTCGTTTGGGTTTGATGGATGGATAGTGAGAGAGTGAGAATGTGTGTGAGAGACCACGTGAGTAAAAATGTGAGAAGAGAGTGAGAGAGTGGGAGAGTCAGAGAGTGAGAGAGTGAGAGAGTCAGAGAGCGAGAGAGAGAGAGCAACACATATTATTTGCATGTACCTTTTCTTATCACCCGAACAGTTTGATTACATTTTCAATGCCATTAAATAGTTGCACTTTGTGTAATATCTGTAAATTTTTTCTTCGAAAGTCGATTTTTCTTTCTACATTTTGCCAGTTTCGTAATTCACAAAATTTCAAAAAAGTATCCGGTCATACGAGAAGTTTATTATTATACTAGAAGTACATTCTTTGATTTTCCATTACAGATCACCCTGCTTGTCAGGACCACCTACTCTTATTGGCCTTGCAATAATAACTCCGCTGTTTATCAATATTTATTTGTAGAAAAAAAACTCTTCCTTGCCAACACTACGTATCAATTGTATGTAAAACCCCGTCCTCGTTATCTCAACACTCACATCAGAAGAAAACTTGAAAACCAACCTATTTTTGTGGGCCTGGAAGTTCTCCAAAATCATTTGGTTGTGCGATACACAAAAGTGTAGATTTCTGGCGTTCGCGAGTTCGCCAGATTATAAAATAGATATCAAGTATTAATTCTCAGGGGCCTTCGGTCCCTCCCCAACTCCCTATACATATTCTCTCAGCTCATGCTCTCGCGGACGAGTTTTTACGGAGCCCGAGAGGCATCGAGTGGTATACTGCATTACTTGGGACTATCGCCCTCTTCCTCGCTCGTGGGAACCGGTAGAAGTGGAAGCAGTAAACGTACCAGTGTGTGCGCGTTGCGAACATGTATATACTTTTATAACCATATGTATATATGCGCACGTATGTGTTACTGTGTGAGTAAAGTAGGCGACGGCATCCCTTAACGACGAGTCACGACGCGCCCGAGGACGCCGCGCGGGCACGGCTCTATATCACGACGTTGCAAAATGTATGCCTCCCGGTGATAAACGGAGCCAAGCCTTACCTATTCCTCCCTTCTCTCTCTCAGCAGCTCCCGCGCCTCATCGCTATTCTAACCTAACACGCACCCCTTACGCCTCTCCCTCTCTCGCACTTCTCTTTTCTTCTTTCCTCCGTTTTACACCCTCTTCCTCGCCCATCCCCGCATCTCCTCGAAAAGACACGCGCGCAAGGCTCGATCATTTCTTCCTTCAGCCGCAACGACCCTACGAAACGCCTCCGCGGTTTTCTCAATTTGCAATACGCTTTCGATCGATTCTCAATAGGGTTGGGCTCTCGATGTGAAAACTCATGGCGTATTTTTCGTTTTCTTTTTTCAAATTTTCTAGCGAACGAACTGAGAGAGTGAGGGAACAGGCGCGAAAACCAATGATGAATAATGATTTGGCCACTTTTTCTAAGCACGTTTCGCCATCTTTGGATTTTCCCTCTTTTGCCCTCGGCCGCTTTTCCTTTTATTTTGGCGCAGGAGATGCAATACCCGAAGTTGCTGCGGAGCATCACGGTAACCGGAAGCTACGTGTGTTCGCGTCGGTGTGCACGCTTTACAAATGTGCCGCAGAATGAAAAGAGCAGAAAGAGAGAGCAGATTTCAATAAGAGCAGAGAGAGAGAGAGAGCGAGAGAGAGAGAGAGAGAGAGAGAGAGAGAGAGAGAGAGGCCAATTCACGGAATGAAAAGAGCAAACAAACAGGTAGCTCTTTATCCGAAACAAATAGCTCGACGAATAAAACCCGCGGTCTTCACGTTGCCCACGATGGTGAACACCACAAGTTGTCTTCCCCTTTCGCCCTCTCATTCAACTCTTTTGTTTGCCCACCCGTATACATTACTTTCTGAAATTTTCCCATTATCCTCTTGTATTTCACTCCCGGAAAAACTACGGGAAAAAAATGTGTTACAAGAATATAAAAACGTTTCGCTAGAATGAAAAATTTTATTGCTGCTTGATTTGTTAAGAAGGAAGAAAACGTCGGCGATATCAATCGGTTTGTACTATTCGATTTGTCGAAGCCCAACAGATATAGAGCATTGAAAGGTTACGTATCAAGCCTTGCACATATATCTATGGATATATATGTTGTGTATATATATATATACATATGTATATACACAGTACCGATCAAACGTTTTCGATCACTTCAGATAATTGCAAAATTACATTACAATATGGTAATTTATTTTATTTCTTATTTTACGATAATACTGTATACATGATCAAATGAATTATATTATTCTAATGTAATTTTGTAATTATCCAAAGTGATCGAAAACTTTTGACCGGTACTGTATACGCGTGTGTGTGTATATATAGAGGGTGGACCACGCAACGTGTGCACCTCTTTTACGACCAAAATATGCGTTGCACAAAAAAATGTTTTATACAAAAGTTAAATGGTTTATAAGGCTACACTATGTGGTGCATTTATTTTTTTTATAGGTGGAGGCACTTCGAAGATTTGAAGGTCAACTTTATTTTTTCAACTGGAATGCTATATTTTTTATAGCGTAATATGATAGAGTATCGAATTCTGAGTAAAAAAGTATAGACCTTTATTAGCCCTAGAGTTAATAGCTAACGAGTAATTTCACTTCATTACTTTAAAATTTTCTTCACGTAATATCAAGTTGGAGATTCAAATCTACTACAAATTTCTGAATGGCAGTGTTTACATCACAGTGTTTATCAATATGAACACATTTACCACATCACACACATTTATCATGATTCACAATCTTCTCAATGATTGTAATCTAGTATTAAAACTTCCATTTTCTCGAAGCGATTTACACATAGCATTCCATTTGAAAAAATAAAGTTGACCTTCAAATCTTCGAAGTGCCTCCACCTATAAAAAAAATAAATGCACCACATAGTGTAGCCTTATAAACCATGTAACTTTTGTATAAAACATTTTTTTGTGCAACGCATATTTTGGTCGTAAAAGAGGTGCACACGTTGCGTGGTCCAGCCTGTATATAAAGTAGTAAACAGAGTAAAGTGCGCATAGAACAATGCGATATATTGGGTCATGCCATAAGTAAAGCGTTTTTTTTTTATTTCACTTTTTTCACGAGCAAGTGAATTTTGGAAGAGGCGATTTGAAAGTCTACCAGAAAGACGGAACGGCATCGTAGAAAATGAAGGAGAATCTATTTAAGATGAAAAAAGAATTTTGTTATCTCAACTTTGAAAAATAAAAGCATTTAAAAAATCTATATTGCTTATGGGATGACCTAATAAATAATGAGGTGCGTACCTTATTTTCTCCAGTGCACATACACACACACACACACACACACACACACACACACAAACACGAATGCACGTACACATATGTACATGTGCGTGTACACATATACACTGGACAAAATGAAGTCCGCACTTCCTTATTTATTGGGTCTCCTCATAAGAAATGCGGTATACATAATAATTATTATAATTAATAGTATTATTAATAAGATTGATATATTATATTAATAATATTAATATGAAATATAATTAATATTAATGATAATAATAATAGTTATCATAAAACGACAATTTTCATCATTTTGATTTTGGAAAACGGCCTGAGGACTTTGATAAAATTTATATATATATATAGATTTGTATCGCGTCATATATATGGAACTTTAATGATCACGACTACGATCCCCCTTGAAAAGGGTCTTTTAAAAATGTTTACACGAAATGTTAATTTTGCGACAGGATAATCCTTGAAATGATCTGTATGTAAATATCGATGGGCGATTTTGTAGAGATTAGGGCTTCGATAACGTTGAGTATGCGGAGAATTGGCTACTATGAGGACGGCCCTCGTAGTTTTCATAATCACATTTCCCCATATATATATAGGAAGAGAAGCGAGGCTTCCTTCGATATGGACTATATCGTCGAGATTCGAGACGCGGCAGAGCACGCAGGGTGAAGAAGAAGCGGTTCATCGTCACGCTGTCTGCCAGCCGAGCTCGCGATTCTCGCTGCTCTCTTTACGCATGCGTGTACCGTCGAAGAGAGCGAACGAGACGGATACAATACATGGGAAAAACAGCGATTCCTCATTCCAGGCTTTGCATGACATTGAGTTCTCTTCAAATTCAAGCTGAGAATTCGATCGCCAATTAAAAGTATCCTTCGAGCCATGAATATCAACATTTTTGCTCACCATCTTATTCGAATTGAAATGTCTTGATCATCGTTTAAACTTTTTTTTTTTCCTCGTGGACATTCGTTGATTCACGGCGTAACGTAGGATTGCTTCATCAATCTTTGAAGAGATTGGGTGATGGATTAATTACGAAGCTGTTAGGTTTTGAGACGCGTTTTTTTTTTTTATTCTAAGTAGCGTTGAGTGTATTCGATCTTTTGAGATTTAAGCGACCTATCCATAGACGTGACATTGCGAAGAAATCGAGATTTCAATAATTGCCATAATTTTCACTAGTTCTGATGACTCTTGATCCCTTTATTGACGCTAATTATTCAACGGTCGTATATTGCAATAAAAATCCTTTTATTTTATCTTTTTTTATTTTCTCATAGCCTAAAATTTTTCGTTGCATTTTTATGCTGTAGATCGCTCCTAGGAATCGTAAAAAAAAAAAAAATTTCCAGTGACCGTCGCAGCCCAAATCTGAAAAGAAAATCAGCGATTCGAAAAAAAATCTTCATTGCACTCTAACTCTCCAAACCCAACACCGTGATCTTCGAGAATAAACAAAGTTCCTGCAAAAAAAAGAGAACCAGAGCTCCGCGTTTATTTTGAATTGAAAAAGTTGAAGTTCGATGTATCGGCGATAGGTCGTTGTCATCGTAAAATTAGCAAGTGAATCATATCAATAGTAGGTTCGTGTCGTATAAATTTGCAAGCTCGTTCAGCGTCATAAAAAGGCGCGACGGTGGAAAAGAACGAGATGTATGTACCGAGGGAATCTGCCTCGATTCCAGTAATCACGGGACATTCGTTTCGATCAGCGTGACCAGGAGGGTTGAGTCTCCCACGACGTTTTCGCCAAAGGGATATAACTTGGGGGAAAAAACGATCGAGGGGGAGAGAGCTAGGATACGTGTACGTTATATAGTCGCCAAGGAACGGTGAGGTGTACGAGATGAGTGCGAACAAAACGAGAGTCGAACGACCGAGAGAAAAACAGAAAGGGTCAGAGCGAGCAAGAGAGAGAGAGAGAGAGAGAGAGAGAGAGAGAGAGAGCGAAAAGAGGAAGATCGGCAAAGAGAGAAAGAGAGAGAGAGAGAGAGAGAAAAGAAGAGAATCGCCTAGAATTATGGACCAGGGAGACGCGTACTTACGGTGCGTGGCCGATCCGTCCTGCAATTTCCTTAACTTTGCGGAACCGCGAACCGGTTCGTGGCATCGAGAGAAAGACTATATGTGTGTGTGTATTCGTGAGAGCAAAGTAAGGTTCTGAGCGCCGCGGTTTCACATCCCGCATCTCGGCAAAATAAGGAACACACATACACAAATGCTAATGCTTGGCTCATAGTACGAGCAAATGAAAGCAAAAGAGCAACAGGAGCGCTTTTTCGCAATCGATTCGTTTCGGGATCTCTTCGGCACAACTCCCGGGATGAAGGTTAAAGGAGCAGTAGGGACGTCAGGGAGATAAACTTCGCCGTGAAGCTCGCTCGTGCTCTTTCCACTCGCAAAGGCCTTCGATACTGCTGATTTTCGGGAGTACTCTTCGTTTACGCGATCGGGACAATTTTTACTTCCCTTTTTGGCTTGCGCGAATAATTCGCAATGATTTTTCTCACGCGGAACTTTTTTTTCACGATGTTGAAGTTCGTATCGTTGCGGAAATAAAAATTCATTTTTTCCAACTGCTCACACATTTCTCTTTTGGCAGATTCAGACGACAAAGCCACTCGAACGATTCTTAGGGGGTCCTCGTCAGAGAGGTAGGACCTAAAGCTGGGGAAAAACAGTTTGAATTGTCATGAAAAGAATAACAAGATTGGCTAGCCCCGTTCAGATATTGTCGTAGGGTTCCAATTGGATTGACATACTTGTCATTACTTTCTGATAAGGATCCAATGGGTCAATGCATTGGGTTTGCTATACGAAAACAGCACACGCTCGTACGTTGAATTCTAATCGGGATTCCCCATTGGAATCCAATATATACATTCAACTCGAATCCTAAAAGATTATCGCATTATCGAATAGAATCCGATTACGAGAATCATCTATTGTGAGCTGCTATCACCCAACAAAACGATTGATTCGACCAAGCACTGCTCACAACTGGCCAAATTAAAGCGAGAAATCGATCAGCAGCAGCTCGAATTGGCGAACAGAAAGGGCGTTGTGTTCCACCTGGACAACGCTAGACCACACGTTTCTCTGATGACCCGGAAAAAGTTATTGCGCCCTGAGTGGGATGTTTTGGTCCACCCACCGTATAGTCCGGACCTTGCACCTTCGGACTATTACTTGTTCCGGGCACTAAAGAACAACTTGAATATTAAAACCTCCAGTTCCTTGGATGCAGGGTAAATCCGGGTAAAGCGAATACCCCGGGCAAAGTGAGTACTCGCCAACACTCGCAAATTATGCGTTTGCCGATCGCCACATTACTATAGCAACGTTCGCTCGTCGTCACCCAATGCGTGGCAAATACGTTGGTTAGTGGCCGTGTCTCGCGCCGTCCAGAAGACGACGATTTGGGTTTTTGCTTGAAAAATATTCATTCATCAAGATAAGTATTTTGCTAATAACAAGAAAGTTATTTATTTGTCGTCCTTTGTTATTGGGTGGTTACAATGTATGTTTATGTAGCTTTATACATTGTGTAGAAAATGAGACCCAAAGCAATATTTTTTATTTGCAACGGGATAACATCAGGAGTGACTACATGGGGCAAAGTGAATACCGTCTGCATATTTCGTTTCAGATGGTGAATAAAAACAAAAAAAAGACGACGCAAGGGTTTGGAGTGCAGACGTCATGCAAACAGCAATAAATTTATATAAAGCTGGAGAATCCATCAAAGGAACAGCCAAATAGTACGAGTTAGCATACGCTACCTTATACAGATCATTTTGTTAGTAACTTACGTTTCTAAAGATTTCTTTGTTGTTATCCACTTTGCTCTTATGCCGTATCCACTTTACCCGGGGGCTCGGGTAAAGTGGATACTTTGACATTTTTGGTTATTTGATTTATCGTAACTAATTAAACTAGAATTAAGGAAAATTGTTAACGCGTTTAGAAAGTTGATTAAAAAAAGACTAATCTCAGATGATTGTTTTAATTTTCTCTATTATACATTATCGGCTATAATCACGGAAAGCTTAAGGTGTTCACTTTGTCTGGACCTCTCTTACTTAAAACTACTTGGATGCCTTCTTTGGCCAAAGATCTCAGGACTTCTATGAAAGAAGGATAATGAAGCTCGTGGAGAGATGGCAGAAAGTCATTGAACAGGATGGAACATATTTACTTGATTAAAATCGCTTTTTTCGGTAAATATTTTGCGTTTGTAAATTTGCTCGATTTTTACTACGGAATTGTGCATCGACCCAATAGATATACAAAATGACTGAATCTTGAAAAAAGTTAAAATCTTATTAAAAAAAAGTAAGAATCGCTTAAAAAAGTATATCTTAAAAATCCATTTGAATCACATGACTGAAAATCCATTTAAATTATAGTTTATTTATTTTACTGCACTTTGACAAAATAACACCACACACGTAGACGCTCACGATGCGTGCCGGTAATGTTTCAAGGGCCCGAGTTTTTCCTCGTGGCTTTCGACATATTTTCGATTGGAACGTAGTAAGAATTCTCGAACGGCGTGTTTCGGGGAACAGTACAGAATCCAATTTAATCCCAATGAGGACTCCCCATGTGCGGTGTCCCTCAAAAATCCCTATAGAGATGTGGGTGAATTTTGGACCACGCCAACAATTTGTGGACGGGATCACGAGAAGATATTTTTTTTTGGGAGCTCCAACACTTACCGTTTAAGATTTTCAAATAAAAACTTCTCAAGCGACGTAAATCAGGAAATAGCGCGGAATCCACTTGAATTTCAACGTGGACACTTTACGCGCGACGTCCCCATCAAAACCCTATAGGGATGTGGTAGGATCTGGGGACTCCCCAACAATTGCACGGGCCCTTGCGCGAGGCTTTGGGCGCGTTTATGTCAGAATTTTCATTAATGCGTTCATCGGGAATCGATTTTGGGATTGTGTCTTATTTAGAGTTACGTAATTCGAAAATTGTGATGATCCGAGGAAAAGACTTTAAAAAAACGATCAGATGATCCTATTTATCCTAAATATATAGATCAGATGAACTATATATTTCATGGCAATTAAACTGTTTTACATTGTGTATTTACTGAAGAGCTTCCTGACAAATGCTGAAGACTATTGGGTGCCACAGTCCTTCCAAAAGGAAAGAAGCATTTCCTCTGGTTCTTCTTGACGGATCCAGATAAAACAGCGTACCGGGAAATTCTGAAAGCCTTCATTTCTACATACGGAAGATTCAGAAAGAAAACTTCAGCCGTATCCCCGCCAACTTCGCTCGAACGGACAGCCAGACGGACAACATTTCCAAAAATGATAGCGATCGTTTCAGCATCGTATTCTAATCCTACCGGATTAATTTCAACCTGCAAAAGACGAATGTACAGACAGACACTGCAATTTTATAATATGAATGGGATAATGAACAACGAATGACAAAAATTTAAACTAATGTTCAGTGAAATCCAACGATACAAACAGCAGGATTCGTATTCTTTTTCGTACTGTCGGATCAGCCGATAATTACGATATTCGAGCAATCGTTGCGATAATACGTGCGCGGGTCTAGATTCGAGGTCGTGCGGCTCCGACACACGAAGTTCAAATATATATATATATATATATTCTTACCTATGGGGCGGTGTGGTAGGGCTTTTTTGTTACAAAAATAATTTACCTGCTATACTACTAGAGGTAGACTAAGTCTCTCGCTCGTTTATTTTCCCTGGGTTCGAGTTTTTTCCCTCATTCGCTCCCCCCCTCTCTCACTCTCTCTCTCTCTTTGGTACACGCAGGCTCAGGACATCGCGGACCGTCTCGTTCACTTTTTGCCACATTTTTAGAACGCAAAAATCACATTATGTCGAGGCATGCTCCCGCACGCATATTACGAGATCGACCAGAGAGAGAGAGAGAGAGGGAGAGAGAGAGAGAGAGAGAGAGAAAGAGAGAGAGAGAGAGAGAGAGAGAGAGAGAAAGAGAGAGAGAGAGAGAGAGAGAGAGAGGTAGAGGGCGAGAGAGAATATGTTGGTCGTCTCTTCTCTCGATCTCTCGGAGTGTATAGGTGCGTGTGTCGGTGTGCGTTACAGCTCGCGACTCTTCAGAAAGGCGCTTCTCTCACTACACACGATATCGTCTTTTACCTTGGCGTTTCCTCGCACGATGCTTTTTGTCTGCCTGAGTTTATAATAATTACGATCGTCTAGGCACGCAGGCACCGACTCTTCTTCCCGGGAGAAAGAGGGAGAGACCTGGAGAAAGAGACGACGAGAAGGTTCTCTAACAGCTAAGCTCTCGACTCGCAAGCTTACATACACGTACCTACGTCCAGCACATAAAATGAGATGTTATAAATATTGGCAAGCAAATTAATTCTCGCGAAAAAGAAAATCGAATAAATAATGACTTTGTAGTATGGAAATGCCTTTACATCATCAACAATTTCATTTTACCACAGAACCACTAAATATCTGAGAGCAAATTTATCGTCGGATAACTTATGTACCTGTAAAAAAAAGTGTCGATACGTTATACGTATACATGAACTTTTATTCAAATATTCAAATTCAATTGATGCGCCAGCCGGTGCACGGTTAAGCGATCACCGCTCCGAGTGTCGGTTATGCACAACGCTGCTCAACTCGAATTACCGTCGGAGCCAAAACCCGACCGGCCATTCTCCAATGTCGGTAAAATTAATAAATGTATATAAACTTAAGGCCTTAGGCCACCAGAGGATTTTCCAAAAATTGATTTTTTTTTGTTAAAAATGTACCTTAGTAGCTATAAAATTATAGTCCAAAAGATTATGGGTGTGAAAAATCTTTAAGTACTCGATTTTCGAATTCTAGCGCAACCCCTCTTGATTCGTGTCGTGACTTTCTACTAACTTTAAACGCGTTTATCTCAAAACTACATTTTTCAAGTCGGCCGGACTCATAACTCAAACAAATTTCAAGCGATTCACTTGAAATTTTAACTGTATATTTTAACTACATTTTCTGAGGCACTACGTAGGATTTTTTTATTATATTGCATAGTTTCTTTTTTATAAACAATTTTCTGACGATTTTCTCATGGCATTTTAGACTTTTTGTTTTAGAAATGGGCCATTTTGACAAAAAGCAATATATCAAAAAAATCCTATGTACCTCTATAGCTATTCTTATATATAATTGAAAAAACTTTAGTGTCTCATCATAACTCAAAAACTATAGGAGCTGTTGGTCCGGCCGTTGACCTTTCAGAAATAAAGGCGTTATCGGAAAAATGCTGCACAGTCGCCATTTTGACATGTATCGCTGTGAAAAAATAATTTTGTACGGTCAATTATTAAATGTATAATAAAACCCCTATTTTGTAATTCCGATTTATTTTATGGTTTGGCTGAAAAAAAAATCATAAAATATGCCTTTGTTTGGCCTCTAGAGTGGCCTAATGCCTTAATAAGAATATACCATCGGACAAACTTGTAAATAACTTAATATAAATATCTAGCCATGCAAAATATTTATAGAAATGTTAATAAAACGTCGATTAAAATATATTAATATATAAGCTTTCACGATAGGATTTTTTACCAGGTAGACGAGGTCAAATGTTCCTATTATTTACTGAACAATCGTTATAGCTCCACTGTTGAAAAAAATTACGTGCACTGAGCAATTACGTTCCCCGATAAAGGCAATTTATATATCGAAAAACGAGCACAAGTTGTTGGAAGTGGCACGCCGCATTGCGATAAATAAGAAAATAGTGCGGGATAGAATGACCCGAAGTTGCGTTTGTTATTAATCGTTCCATTGCTTTCCCGATAAAGTGTTATGCCGATGGGTACTGACATATCTTACTTCGTACATTCACTTGTGCTCCAACATCAATTTTCCTCGTCCACGTGGGTAGTTGCGGTAATAAATACGCGAGTATAGATATATATATATGTATATGCGTAGGTATGTGTGTATACGTACGAATAGAGTCGTCACGGGAAATTGTTGGTTATCCTTACGCGATAAAATTTCAAAGTGTCCGTGAGTACTCTATCGCTCTCTACCTCTCCCCCTCTTTTTATTAAGCGGACGACCCTTTCGGGAAAATTGTTTACAACATTAATAAGATTTATGTGTGTACGCTCGCTTGTTATACATTTCCGACATTGTGTATTATCGTTCGGCGGCTGTAGTGAAAATAAGAACTCACAGACAACGAAGGAAAGCCCGAGCCATAATCCAAAGCTCCTACGGAGATGTTTTATTCCCACTTATTAGAGTATCATAAAATTTGCTCGATTCTATACGGCAAATCGCATAACACACACACACACACACACACGCGCGCGAGCGCACGCACACACACACACACATCCAGACAAACATCGTGTTCGGGGCAAAACGAGTCAAGTCGATTATCCTATTTCTTTCTTTGAGGCGTCGAAGGAATTCCCGCAACCTTTTAGAAAGTTGATTCAATTAAGCGTGATACCCTGTACTTTTTGCAGGTATCACAGCATCTCTGACGAATAAAAAATTCTCAAAATTGGACTAGCTCGTATGAAAGATCAGGATTGCACAACTTTGTTGAAATTTGCAGTGCTGAAATATGATAAATTTCTTTCCATTTTTGTATTGCTTCATTTTTATTATTATGCAGAAATATTTTTTGTAGAATCCGGCGCCAAATCTTTAGCAACGATCCAAATAATCTATTGAGAGATAGCCTAAATCGGCCAAATAAAAATTTGATCAATTAAAAAAAAAAAAAACTACATTGCCTTCCAAGGATACGAACTTTATGCGAGTATGGTGATTTTTTTTCCTTACCCACTAGAAAAATTCCATTGGCCGGTAAGGCTATCTTGATGCCTAGTTTTTGTTGCGATTGGAATACCTTCAACATTTCATCTTGGAGCTCTCTAGATTTTGGCTATTTTGTACACACGCGAAAGTATAGGAAAAAAAATTGCTTGGAAGTGTTTCGCTCTTGCAATTTTTTTGCATTTGCTTTGCAAAAAATGCAGCGTATATCAATTTAATTGCAAAAATAATAACTATTAATATCATTTCTCGACTTCTATTGTTGAAATATTTTTCAACAATGTCATGAGTTGTAAATTGTCCAATAATAATTCATTTTTACATGCAATTTTATTCGAAAGAAGTTGGCAGCTTGTCGAAACCTTATTGTATTTTTCTCACTCTCGTAGCCAAGTAACGGTATCTAAACTCCTTAAGGGGTTAGGTGGGTTTAAAAATTTCAAAACATCCATTTTTTAAATTTTATTATCTAATAGTACAATATGTCTAGAATATTCTCCCAAAGGTTTTAGTCAATCGGAGTAAAAGTCTAGGAGAGAGAGCTTTTGGGAATTTTCCCCATTGGGAAGACGTAGGTATATCGAGGTATGTCAGCTATCAAGCCTATTTATGAGGAGCTTAGCAAATATGTGCTTCTAGATAGGTGTGTTGGTAGCTTTACGCAAAATAATAATGAGAGTCTGAACCAATTAATTTGGAAAATCACTCCAAAAATACTTACTCCTTGTTCCAAAATAGTTGAAATTGCTGCATCAGTTGCCGCTTGTACTTTCAACGAAGGGATCTCAGCTCTGTTACTTTTTTTGCACGGGATGGACATAAAACTTGGTCGAAATAGCCACGAGTACGCGCGAAAAGAGGATGAATATAGCATACTCATAGCTGAGAAAAAAAGCTGAGACTGAGACTCGAGAAGCAAAAATTCGTCTCAGGCAGGAAAAAAAGGATGCCCCGGACATCGTAGCTGCAGTAGGATCTTTGCTTTATGGAGCTGGAATCGACGATTCTATGTAAGTTAAAAAAAAATTTCTTCGTTTTATTTCTACTTAAAACTTTTATCGCATTTTTCTCAAAACACTATTTTTGAAGTCGGTGGACACGATTTCTTAAAAACTAATGCACCGACCTTATTGAAATTTTGCACACTCCTTCAAAATAGCATTGACTAGTGATTGAACGAAGGTTTTTTTTTCGATTACAACTAATTTTACAAGGCTATACGTAGTGTAAATTGGACCAAAAATTGAACTATTTTGCATACAACTCTGCCAAAAATTCAAATTCCAATTTTTTAAAATCCTTCGTTCAATCACGAGCTATACTTATCCACTAACAGAAAAAAATTCGTTTTTTAATGTCAGATACAGCTATCATGAGTTAACCTGATTACCACGAGGACACTTTTTTTGACGGGTCTCCGGAAACCAGGTCCCACCGGCTGAATTTCCCAAATTTTGTGGATGAAATTTTTTTAAAATATTGTTGGAATGTTGCTCTTTTATGTGCTTGACATTTTGAATAAAATAATTTATATATTATATTTTTTGGCTTATATATTATTATTTTTTTTGGCTTCGAAACTCACGTAACCCTTTAATAATCATACTTGATAATAAGGTTGAAGTATCATTATATCATACGAATTGTTATTAACGTCTCTAGATTACAAGGGCCAAAAAAATCAACAATAATGGCTCAATCATTTTGCACCTTGGCTGTGCACCGTTCTAGGATATTTTGAGAAGGATGAAGAAAAAAAAAAGTATTTTTACTCCTCTATTTCCGCGTGTTGATTCGTTTCTTCCTTTTCTTCATCTCATGATCCTTATTGCGCTCGCGAGGATATCGAGCACGTACATTGGTCGATATCGTGCGTGTACGTGCTCCACGTAGCCGCGAACAGATAACGAGAGTTCGCCCATATAACGCAAACGTCGCGAGTTTCGTCGAATTGCCCCCCCTCCCGCGCGTGCTATTCTCATTATTGTTTTGTTATTTTTTAATTTATTATTCTCTTCTTTTCATTAGCGAATGATAATTCTTCGCTAGGCTAACGCGTGTCCAAGGTGCTTCACGAGTTCGATGAGATTGACGAGCTCGTGCTTCACGACGTGTTGTTGCCTGGAACTATCTCGAACTGCCTCGAACTTTGCATCGTCGATACGCAACTTTTTTTTTTCTTTTCACTTTTTGTACTTCTACGCAGAATCCCTTCGTTAAATTTGAGTATACATCTCCGATAATGATCCGAAAAAAGATGTGAGTAATTTTCGTAACCTGAATTTGTCGACAAACGGGCGATGGAAAAAAAAAAAACTTATTGTTATTGCATTCCAGCGATGAAAACGATGTCTGCGAAGCAAGACGTACGTTTTGCTATGAATTACCTCGGCATAGAAATTACGCGTCGCAAATACATTACGAAGCAATTGATTTCTTTTTATTTTCAAAGACACGAGCGAGCGAGGAATCGCATCGCCATTTTTATTCGCAATGTTCTCGCGTATGTGCAAATCGCGTTTCTTCGCACTGTAATTCTTGTACCTGGCAATTTATTTCGTCCGATTGTCTACGTGTACATATATATATATACATATCTATACATATCACAGTACCAAAGCAAAACGGGCTTGGAGAGAATCGTTGCGCATCGACGATACCGCCTTTATGATTTGCATGCATCGATTTACCATTGCGTCGAGTACTGATAATCACAGGAACGTAAGCATCACGAGACGACGTACCCCGGTGCGACGCACTTACGCCCCTGTCCCTGCCAGTCGCTGATACACACGCGTGATATCTTCTCGCTCCTCGTTAATGAAATTAATTGCTCGTGATCACGGGGCCGTATAAAGCAATCCTGCGTATTGAGGAAACGATACCGAGTCTACCAGAACTCATATCCTTTCGCTTCTCGTCGTCCTCGATACGCCAGAGCTTTCTATGCAAGGATTCTCTATCCTTCCATATGTTAGACATATGTACTTTTATATTATTTTTTATTTCTTGAGTCCCAACGTATACCCTTGGGGCTTTTTACGTTCCCTTTCCCAATTGAATCCTTTCCTGTCACTTGCCTACCCGAACTTTGCTAGTCTAACCTAACGTCCGTTACGTCCACAGCCGTCTCAAGGGGTAAAGGAACTCGAGGATTTTCAAATTTTTAAAAAAGAAAAGGAAGACGACAGTATTAATTTGGAAGGCCAAGTGTATGGTGCTGGCATTGCAGATTAAAGGTAAATCGAAAATTTCTATTGCTAAAAGTTAGTCCACACGTTAGACGCGTTTTTTTTTTCAAAACCGTGTTTTTTAAAGTGATCGCAAACGTAACTTAGGCAAATATGCACCGATCCACTAGAATTTTTTAAAGTATTTTCTCAGATGCGGGACCGATTGGTTATTAACTTTTTTTTTATAAACAATTACTCATGTGATTTTTTGGTAAAAAATGAGTCTCTATTCGAATCTGCCCAACATTTGTTGAAAAAGGTATTTTCTAATTTCCGTACGCAGTTCCATAGCTTTTGTATATATTTTAAAGGTTTTTTGTTCTAGGTTGAAGACTACAAAATAAATAT
>OZ010712.1:20451745-20683394 GCA_963932345.1 Ophion ventricosus
GGCGTAACATTCCCGACTGCTCGCTACAAGTACTGTAGATTACGCCTTTTGATTCGCCTGCCCAATCTATGCACACGTACTTCAGTAAATAATGAATATGCGAAGTTCTCTCTCCATGCTCACCCATCTTTAATGTATGCGTCTCGTCGTACTTGCGCACGATGAGACATCGCGGGTGGACGACTGTTTGCTCACCTCTGCAAATATCCACTTAACCAAACGCTACGACAGTTTTCTCGGCCCTTCGATATTATACATTTGTGTGTGTTATATATATATATATATATATGGCGAGAGGGGGAGGGGGGGGGGGGGGGGGTTGTATATACGACATCCATTCCCACCTCCTTCGCTGTATACGACCACTCGAAAGGTGTAAATATACATATAGCTGTTCGGAACCATGTACACACGTGTGTAGCTTTTTATAAAAAGCTTTGGTCGTGTCATAGAACATGTGTATACCAGGTGTACAAGTAAGAAATGCGGATTTTTTTCTAAAAAAACACGTTAAATTCGGAAGAATGATAAAAAGTGCTCTATTCAAAGTATGCTCCATCGCGTGTTATACATTTTTCCCATCTTTCGGGCAATTTGTGAATACGACACCAGTAAAAATCTTCCCCTTTTGCTGCGAACCATTCAGCGAGTCATTTTTTCACATCTTCGTACGAACCAAAGCGCTGCTCAGCAAGTGCGTGACCCATCGATGCAAACAAGTGGTAATCGGAAGGAGCCAAGTCTGTTGAGTAAGCCGCATGGGGTAGAACTTCCCAGCTGAGTGCTTCCAACGTGTCGCGAACCGGTTTTGCCGTATGTGATGGAGCATTGTCATGAAGAAAAATGACTTTGTGTTGCCTCTTTCGGTATTCTGGCCTTTTTTCAAGCAGCGAACGGTTCAAATCGGTCAATTGTTGTTGGTAACGTTTAGTATTAACCGTTTCCCCAGGTTTTGACAGCTCATAATAGACCACGCCCCTCTGGTCCCACCAAACACAGAGCATCGTCTTTCTGCCAAAGCGATTCGGTCTTGCGGTCGCAGTGGATGGTGCGCCTGGGTCTACCCATGATTTTTTGCGCTTGGGATTCTCAAAATAAATCCACTTTTCATCCCTTTAACTATACGATGCAAAAACCACTTCCTTTTGTACCGAGCGAACAAAATGTCACATGTGTTTTTGCGCTTTTCCATTTGCCTGTCGTTCAACTCATGTGGTACCCATCTACCGGTCTTCTGAATCTTTCCCATCTCTCGTAGCCGATTGAAAACAGCTTGTTGACTAACGCCCAATTGCTCGGCGAGTTGATTTTGTGTTTGCGAATCATCTTCGTCCAACAATGCTTACAATTCCATATCTTCGTATTTTTTTGGCGGTTTTCCATGTACCTTGTCTGCAACATCGAAGTCACCACTTTTTAAACGCCGAAACCATCGTTCACACGTATCTTGCGATGCAGCATGTGCGCCATAAGTTTCTCGAAGTAATCAGTATGATTCAGCAGCAGTTTTCTTCAAATGAAAACAAAAAATTAATGCTGTCCGCGAATGCTCTTTGTTCGGTATAAATTTCGACATATTGAACACAACAACACAACACTATGCACACACTTTTCCAATTTATTACTCGTGCGCGTCTGACACTTGTTGGTGACACAACAAAATGGCGCAGTGTCAAATGTTTATAGCACAAACTGCATTGGTGCACCATCTGTTGTCTGAAATCCGCATTGACAGACAACAGATGGTGCACCATCTGTTGTCTGAAAGGAACTACACAACAGTTTGAATACTAAAACCCTCAGTTCCCTGGACGTCCTTCAAAAACTGCTTGGATGACTTCTTTGCCCAAAGATCACAGGACTTCTACGAAAGAGGGATAATGAAGCTCGTGAAGAGATAGCAGCACGTCATTGAACAGAATGGAATATATTTGGTTGTTTTAAATCCCTTTTTTTTAGTAAATATTTGTCTACGAGTATATAAGTTAAAAAAAAACACATTTTCCGTATAATAAAAAAAACACCGTATCCGATATACTTTCATAAATATTCACAATCACATCATATGAGAAAAAAACATCGAAGATAGGATTGGATGGTGATCAATGAAAATGAAACTGTTTTACATTGAGTATTTACTGAAGGGACTTCTCACAAATGTTGCAGTGCATCGGGCGCCATTGTTCTTTCGAAAGAAAAATATCATTTTATCAGGGTCTTTTTGACAGATCCAGATGATAAAACGTGCAGGGGAATTCAAGAAGCGTTTATTTTCACATACGAAAGATTCGGGAAAAAAAAAAATTCAGCCGTTTTCAAGCCAACTTCACTCGAACAGACAGCCAGACGGACAAAATTCCCAAAAATTATAGCGATCGTCTCAGCATCGTATTCTTACCCCACCAGCTTGATTTCAGCCTGAAAGAGACGAATGTATTCCACACCTATCACTCAACTATTTATAGTTTTTGAAAGACCACCCCAGAGGGTTTCCCATAGCCATTCTTTCCTATCGCCCCACTGTAACGCATTTACAAGAGGGCACAGGGAAACGGTGAAAAACCTGTGGCAATACAGCCGGTTATCGTATTTCATTTGCGTCACAATCGGAAACTCACCAAAGCTGCCGCTCATCCGATAGTCGGCGCGCAAGCCAGCCGCTGTCTGATCATGATCAACGATCACCCATCCAAATATTGGCCCCGGCCAATGTCAACTCAACATGGGAAATCACCGAGACCGCACACTGACACATGCGTCTATCATTCTCGCTTACATATATTTATGAAACATGTACCGACTGTTATTTTTCATTGAAGCCTGTCGTGCGTCGAGGCAATATCCGAAAATGATCACGTGAAGCCCTGGTGATAACGCAATTACGCTATTTCTGCACGTGCACCAGCTCAATGGATACACAAATCGCGCGCGATTGCAAGGATCCAAAGCACGTTGAGTTTGTTGATTTTCCTTTCCATTGATCGTTTGCCCGTTGAATTTTTTATATATATTTTTTTTTTCACCAAGCGTTGAAAGTCGTCTTCCGCACTTTTGACCTGCCGCCTCTGAACCCCTTTTTTTTTTTAAATTCGGATCGCGCCGTTCCTGTTCCCGAATTCGGCGAATTTTGAGGTTGGGAGAACAAAAAAAAGAGTTTTCCCCTTGCCGATCGCGCGCGAACGTTACGCCAATTAATCGCATGGCAAGCCCGGTGGGAACTCGTCGGCGTGCTTTAATCGGAGCGCTCTCGCGGGTACGCGCCGGGCGGCGATATACTCGCGCACGGACAAGTAGATGAACGCAAAATAAAAAATGGGGTGCAAAAAAAAAAAGGTTCGCGAGCGCGAGTAGAGAGTTTCGCTACGGTCGCGCGCGCGGGACGCGTCGCCACAGGTGTCCTGTTGGGACCCGCTGTTGTGCCGTTTTAATTGAAAAAGATTGTGTTTTTCGTACACACACCCACGTACATGTGAACACATGTGCAAATATAAACACATATGCGGATAAATGTACCGGGACATTTCAAGCGATTCCGACCGTTCGAAAACCAATAACGAAATGAAAAAAATAAAACAAATGATTTTCTAAAGTATTCAGCGCATGCGATTGCAAAGCACGATCTGTACGCTGAGAGAAAAGTGTATAGTATTTACAAAAAACGCGGATGGTAAAAGAGGATTTAGTCAAATTGCCTATAATTTATTGACCCCGCAATCATAATATGGTTAACACAATTATAAGTGAAAAGTGTATCTAAATATGCGACTTTGGTGGCGTGTTCGGCTATCTAGTATTTTCGAAATTACTATAAACTATTGTAGAAGGCAATATGGATATGGTTAGATTCAGTGCTATGACAAAATTGACACACAAATACTAGTACCGTATACCGTACGAAGTTTTGTTCCGGTTAAACTTCTACTATTCTGTTCATAACATTAGTATTTGTGCGCCAATTTTGTAACAACTCTGAATTAACCATATCGATATTGTAAAGCCTTTGACAATAGTTAATAGTTTTTTCGGGGATACTAGGTAGTCAAGCACACCACCAAAATAGTATGTGTAGGGATATGTTAACAGTTTGTGTTTACCATATCATGATTTTAGTGTCAATGAATTATAGGTAATTTAACTATACCCTCTTTTACCATGGGTGTTTTTTCATGAACACCTTGCACTTTTATCTCATGGCAAGTTTGTACTATTTATATGGTTAACATTAAGATTTGTCGAGTATAATTTGTTACAAGATCTTACGAAAAGTGACCATACGAAAAAAAATGATGGTATTCGTTACTTATAGCGTAGACGTAAATCGTTTGCAGATCGTGTCAATAAAGTAGCGATGGCATTGATGCCATGATCGATATATATATATACTATCGGCGAAAAGTTTCCGGACCAAAATTCAACAAAGTTCCGGAACGATTTTTCATGCCATTTCGCCGATAGTTGACATAAATGAATTTTATAAACGGCATTTTGGAGGGAAGGAATTAATTTTCATTCCGTTTATTTTTTTTTTCTTAAAAAAAACTCTTCTTTTTACGAATAGTACCCTTTTTCGAAAACGACCATTTTGTGCCTTTTTTGTTACTTTTCTGATGGACCCCGTTTACAGGCAAACATTTTTTTATACATTTCTTTGACCGGAATCATAAAGGGGGAAGCTCAAGCTTGAGTTTTGTTTTTTTTTAAAACTTCGTACGATTTTATTTTCTAAAGATATTTTGATTTAAAAAAAGAGACAATTTGAAAAATAACGTGTAATGCGAAAACGACAAGGATTCAAGGAAAACCTCAAGATAGTAAAAAGTTGAATCGATTTTCGTTGAGTTGGCGAGAATTTTTTCAGATTTTTTTCGAAATTTTTTTTCACCTATTTTAGGTAAAAAATCAGATGATTTAATTATCGTAACTCGAGAACTAAGGGGTTTGTGGTAAAATTTCAAGAGAGGAAATATTTTTATTTTTGATTCTCAACACAATAGAATTATTTCAGATTTTTTCGACATTTTTTTCTCGAGTTACGGTAATTGAATCATCTGATTTTTTTACCGAAAATAGGTGAAAAAAAATTTCGAAAAAATCTGAAAAAATATGTCGTGACCTTAACGAAAACTGATTCAACTTTTTATAATCTTGAGGTTTTCCTTGAATCCTTGTCGTTTTTGCGTTACACGTTATTTTTCAAATTGTCTCTTTTTTCAAAGAAATCGAAATATCTTTAGAAAAAAAATTGAACGAGGCTTAAAAAAAAATAAAATTGAAACTTGAGCTTCCCCCTTCATGATTCCGGTCAAAGAAATGAATAAAAACAATTTACTTTGTTTGATTTGCTCTTGTAAAACAATGAACCTTCAACATGATCCCCAACAATCTGGCTAATTACAAATATATTCTGCTGAGAATAGAAAAAAAAACCACTTTCAAGATTAAAAAAAAACATCAGTGCTGATAAATTGGAAGAGCCATTTTTGTTCGTCTTCCAAAAATGCGTGTGCTCGAGCTGCACGATAATTTTCTGATGGTACATGAATAGTTGAGGCATTGTATACAAAGGTAGGTTAGCAACGCGGTGTTTGTACAAATCTAGAACGAGCATCTACAGTCAACTATAAAGTGGCCATGATTTTTTTGAGGTCTGGCGCAGAAATTTTGCGACTGAAAAAAAAGATTTTTAATGATTTTTCACGTTCTCTTCGAAAAAAATATAGCCTATTGTTTCTTGTGATTAGTATTTGCCAAAAAAATCAAGCACCTTGAAAAAAAAATCAATATTCTTGAGTACAGCAGAATAAAGATGATTAATTTCGGAATACGAAAAAATCCCGAAA
Organism: Ophion ventricosus; assembly: GCA_963932345.1. Taxonomy (NCBI): domain Eukaryota; kingdom Metazoa; phylum Arthropoda; class Insecta; order Hymenoptera; family Ichneumonidae; genus Ophion; species Ophion ventricosus. Next base: position 20,457,586 of record OZ010712.1, read on the forward strand.
ACTTTTTCGTACATCCCGTCATCGGGAAAAAAAATTACCAAAGATGCATTTCAAAGTAGATAAATGAAATTGAATTCCATGAAAGAAAAAGTTTTTTTTTTTTTCAAGAGTGTTTCCTATTGTTGAAATTGGATTATCTTCATTCTTCTGTACTTAAAGTGGAATTTAAATTTTTTCAAGAATACGTAGTTTTTTTCTGGTATGTCCTTTCTGGCTAATCACAAAAATACACATAATTTTTTTGATCGAAGCGGACTTTCTAATCCATTTAATATCATATTATTCTCGGTCGCAAAATCTTTGCGCGGGACCCTTAAAAACACATGGCCTCCTTATGGCTCTCATCCTGTATCTATAAACGTAAATACAAAATCATGCGGCACGTGATGTGTGCCAACTACGCTATATTGTACACATAAAATAAATATGTATCCACATAACTATATATATTGTGCGCCTGAGGCTTTGGCCAATGGTCCAGATCCCAAAGATCCTAAATCAATCAAATAGCAACCCAAAATTCATGAATTCTCTAGAATTTCAAATAAATCGCGAACAATAAAAATCAATGGCGTTGAAGACTGCATCGTGGTAATGCAACGTAAATTCTTCTTGATTTCTTGATTTGTGTTATTATCAAAAATCTTCTTTTGCAGCTTTGGGTTAAAAATTTTGAACAAGGATTCCAAAAAATGCGTCATTGACTTTCGTGGTCTAAATAAGCCGAGAAAAATACAGCGATACAAAAAAATATATATATATATTTTCATTCCACTGCAACGATGCGAACTTCAATACCATAAAAGTTGGTCTCTTTATTTTTCGTACTTTCATGCGCGTCGCGATTTCGGTGGCTCCGACGATGTCCAAATATTCGTGTCCTAATGCGGGGGAATGAAAGGAAAAAAAAAACAATAAAAAAAAGATAAACATTTTTTTTCACGTTTTGTCGGTACACAAGGATTCATGTTACCGTATAGTATAGACGGACGACGCGCGGGTGCGCGATGATAATATCTTCTCTCGTTGTGTTGCTAGCTAGCTGCTGGCTGGCTGGCTGCTACATCGTTACGCAAGAGCGTTACGGAATATATATGCGTGATTGCTAATTGCCAGATCCGACGCGAGGAATCGCGATACGTATCGCGCGACCGGAAGCGCATGGCGAGCTCTCCACTCGCTGCTCTCCTCTCTGTTTCTATGTGTAAATACGAGAGTGCATGTGTGTGTGTGTGTGCGTGTGTACATGTATTTATGTATGCGTGTGTCTACTACCGTCTTGTCGTTAGTGTGAAGGGCGTCTCGCAGAAATTCTAGTTTCAGCGATATGTGAAAAATTTATATGCATACGCGCATAATGCGAATGAATATCGAGGGTGCATTTGTTGCAAATTACGGTGTTAAAGTTTCCTTCGAATGGAATTCGTTGTTAATTTTTTATGTTGATCATTATTCAAAAATATCGTCGGCAGATCCAGTCTTTCTTATAAGAATGTCACCAAATTGTTTCTTTTTTTTTTTATTAAAGCCGAAATCAATTTTAAATTAAAATTAAAATTAAATGAAATTGAAATTAAGCTTAAATGAAATAAAAATTAAGATTAAACGAAATTAAAATTAAAGTTAAATTAAATTAAAATTGATAAAATGTATTGAAGCTAAATGAAATAAAAAAATTAATTTAAATTAATTACAGTAATGATAGTGAAAAAAGTTTAAGTTCAAAGAAAAATCTCATTGCATTTTAACGAGGCAAAGAATTATTCGAAATTCGAGTCGCGATTTTCAGTCGATTTTCAGCAGCTATGATTGAGCCGAGAGCAATGATCCCGATGGGCGAATATTTTTTTTCGATAAAATGTGGATAAAACGATAAAGCGTGGATTTGCTTTGATAAAAAAAAAAGGTATGAAATCCGAGCGGAAGTTGGGTTAAATTTGGATACCCTCGCCTATAGAAGGGACGGCTACGCTCAGGGCCACCCTCGTCCTCGTATTCGTACAGAACCGATGTTTGCAAAATCAATTGCCCGAATACACAGCCTAGCGGAAAATTCGCCAATTTCATCTGCAACGAAACTCTCCTGGGAGACGACGGGGTTTTCGATCCCCACAGCGGCTTTATCAAACACCAATGAAAATAAAAATAACAAAAAGTATATTCTGACAATAAATACGAATCATGGTGGATCGTGTAATCGCGAATAACTTCAGCATCATTGAAATAAGCGAGTGGAAAAAAACCATTTGTAGCTCTAATGGAATATTCTTAACGTCGTACGTTTGCCGCAAAGCTGCAGAGGTGAAATTAATCAATCACCGGACCTGCGCCTCAAATGCATCACGATCCAATGCAATGCCGAGGCCACTACGGCCAAGATAGAATCTTCTTGCCTCTCTCTCTCTCTCTCTCTCTCGCTCTCTCTCTCTCTCTCTCTCTGTGTGTCTGCCTCGCGCACTCCCCCTTCGCCATTCTTGTGCGTGTCAGTGCAACGGCAGCTAGAGTACCGCGTCGTCGAGCTATACTCACGCATATCCGTGCACGCGCGAATTTCGAGGCACGCATGTCCCATCCGTCCTTGGACAACACCTCGACGAGGCTCCGCTTCCACTTTTGCAAAATCCCTTCCAGCTTTGCCCTCTCGAGCCACGAATCTCACTCCATTTTTTAATTCGAATAATTTATGCAATCGTCTTCCGAAATTTTAACAACAATATCCTGTATTACGAAGATAAGAAATCCATTTTTTTATGGATACGGAATCTAGTCTCGTCTCAAGTTAAAAATGGTACAATCTTTTAACTTTATAATCGAACGATAACAGCGATCTTCGGGTTTTGTAAGTTTTACGATATTTGTGTTGAAACTTCGGCTTAGCCGGTCCGAAAAGTTTTGTTCTGATTGGGAAATTCATAATCAGCGGATGATCTTCCATCAACAAGGGTGTTGGTAAATCGTTTGGAGAATATCTTTGAAATTGGTCCTTGTCGATGGGACTCAAAACTTAAAAATTTACCTTTTTCTATTCCTCGCTCAAATGGATTGACCAGGCTCATATTCGATGCAAAATCGTTTCGTGGTTACGAATTTTCAAGTCTCATCCTCGTCCGAGCCTTATTAGGATCGATTTTTTTTTATAAACGTCGGTCGGCTCAAGCTCTTTGGTCCGATCGAGTTCTGGAAAATTCGTAATCAGTGGATGATTTTGCTGCGATAAGGGTGTCGGAAACTCGATTAGACCCCTGGATGAAAATTGATCCTAATCAATTGGGGAAAAGACCTGCCATTGGACCATTTATTGCGTCTCGTACGAATGGATTGCTCAGCCTTTTATTGGATGCAAAATTGTTCGCTGGTCACGAATTTTCCAGTTTCCCCCTTCCTCAGCCCTTGTTTAGACGAGGAGATCGATTTAAGTTTTTTAAGAGTTTATAAGATTTGTTGGAAGAATCCTGAGATTAGAAGAGAATGAGGAAATTCTCATAAGTTTTATTTTTAAAACATGCCCAAGGAGCATTCTTTTAAAATAAAACTTATGGCGTTTTCGAGTGTGGGAAAACAATTCAGCTAGGTTTTAACTTAAGGAAAACTCGATTAGGAGATCAAGCAAGCAGATTAGCTTCTACGAATAAAATTAATTTCTCTTTGATTCGTCTTAAATGATTAATACTTATTTGGCTTTAGCGTTACAATGTTTGAAAATAACAGCAAAGAATGAAATTAGTTCTGCCCTCTATCGAACATCAGTGGATCTTTCAGATACTTCTATTTTTTGAAAAAAAGTCATCACAGAAAAACACATTAATACACACACACACACACATGCAGACACACATACATATATATACAGCGACGGTTTGACGTCCATGGCAACATCGAATACTTTCCTGATTGGCGTTACGACACTATAATTTCCACACTGGCTAGTCCCAACGATCAACAACTGCACACTCCTGCCATTTATTCCGACAGCATTGGATCGAGCGCACGGTAAATCTCTATTCCTCTCGTCTCGCACTCGATAACGGTCTGCCTCATCTTCATTTTTTTCCACTACCCATTGTCTGTCACGGGCGAGAAAGAGAGATACAGAAACTCAGATAGGTAGAGAGATAGATAGATAAATAGATAGATAGATAGATAGATAGATAGAGAGATAGAGAGAGAGAGAGAGAGAGAGAGAGAGAGAGAGAGAGAGAGAGAGAGAGAGAGAGAGAGAGAGAGAGAGAGAGAGAGAGAGAAAGAGAGAGATTCAGGTGACAGGGAGTGAAACATCTCATCATAGTTCACCTACTACTTTTTACCGGCCAAAAAATGCCACGAGCTGTCTCCGACCATACTGACAGGGCATCGTTACTTTCGAAATGCGAGCGCTAAAAGCAGCACCGCGTTCCAAACCAAAGCGTATCTCCGCCGAAAAAAAAAATCGACCTCCATTTAAAAAAAAGGCACGCGAGGTTGCGGAAAAATATTTCTTCTTAATGCACGTTTGTTACTCTCGATTCTTTCCTAGACGTCGAAAAAGCTACATACGTACATATATAACGCTGCATACATGTACACACCGTTTAGTATGGATAGCTCGAACTCACGCACTCGGAATTCGCTAATAGGCACCAGCCAAGAACAATCTCCGATGTTTCTCTCCAGCCTGTAATGTATATATACTACCGTGTATAATGTGTGTCTATAGATATATAGGCCGTTTGAGAGCAGGTGCGTGTGTGTCTTCGTGCGCGAAGGGGTTGAACAAGATCAGACGTACGTGCCGGATATTTACGAGAGTTCGAGGAGAACGATGTCGGAAAGATTTTATATAGGCTGGAGAGATATATATATACGTATATACATATAAATATACATATGTATATAAAGGGTATTTTAAAGACATTTGACTTCGAATATCGTCCTCGTACTCAAGGATATGTAAAACCCAATGTTGCAAAATCACCTATGGAGAAATAAATAAATATATAGATATATATATATTTACACACAGATGTACGCACGTACATATATAGTAATACGCGTCTTATATACCTACCGGGCTGATGTTCCTCTTGGCGTATCTACTCGCAGGATGTAGTGCCTCTTGGATATAAGATGGGACGCATCGAGAGGCGTTCGGATTTACACGACGGCGTTTGAATTTTACGATCCCAACGAGAGCAGATCACCTTTTCTCTCCCTCAATCTTTTCCTCTCTTCTCTCCTCTCCTTTCCTCTCTCTCTCTCTCTCTCTCTCTCTCTCTCTCTCTCTCTCTTTCTCTCTTTGTGTTGATCTGTTTCCATCTTCCTTATTCCCATATGTTGGCGAATGTGTACAAACGCGGATGCGGTCTCTCACTTTACCGCCTCTCAGGTCCGACGATCTTTCACTCTTTTAGCTTTGCCCTCTGTTTACCTGCAGCTTTTATACCGAGCTAGCCGCACGCATGGATCAGTTTGCACAAAATCGGATTTGAATAATCAAAATCGCAAATTCAAATCATTCAAAATTGTGAATGAGGGTTTTTTGTTGGTGTTTTCTCGATCGAACTAGGTTTTAGGGAAACTTCGAAGGGTGCGGTGTTGTTTCGATAGGTTGAAGGGATGGACGTGTACAGATGATGAAGATAACGATAGGATCGATTTAATATTGGCTTGAAATTTTACTGGGAGGGTACAGGACGTTTGGTCGAGTGCGTAACCTGTGAAGTGCGTTTCTTTTTTCTTCTAACACACAACTCGCAAATCTCACCGTGCTCGAAAGATCGTCACGAAGCCTCGCGCAGGAGCGCAGAAGCAAAACCGAGCGAGCCCACACGCATTTAAGCCATTTAAAAGTCTCGGTCGTGCCCGAGAGAACACCAATCTCCCTCGTTCTCTCGTTTTTTCCCCCCTCTCGCTATCTGTCCCTTTCGCTTCGGGAACATCATTATAAAACCCTTGAGTCGCAAAAAGACGAGTCAAGGATGCCGAATGAGAGGAAGATTTATTCGTTTCGCAGTCGTCCAAATTGTTTTAAGACGGGAATAGTCTCGAATTTCGACTTTTTCTTTTTGGCTTCCGTCATCCTTACAGGCTCAGATCACGCACGATCGTTTGAACTCGTCTGGGAATGAAAGACAAGGATTTTTGATACTTTGTCGATCTTAATAACACTTTCACATTTGGTTGTTTTGAGAAATAACGGATTTCTCATTCCAATCATTATTGTTTCTTAAGCGAGTAGGTCATGGAAGTATAATTTAATGCTTGATAATTATCATTTAATAATTTTTGTGGTATTTGTCCATCAATTATGATACGAGCGAAATAATGATCAGAGAACATTGTCCGATCTGTTCAGTTCTTGCAGTTTTTGCCCGTGATCAATTGCCCTATTCCATTATTGCTGAATAGTATAATAATTTAAATATAATTACTTAGAATAAATAAAATATATCACTTTTCCCCAGAAATATAAATCTTTCAAGGTCTATATATTGGTTTGTCGATTTTTTTTAAATTAAATGTAAAGAATTTTGTTCAAAATTCTGTTATTAAAATATATAAGTTCTGACAGTTATACTGTAGCATCAATTTTTACCTAATCGTTTCCAGATCCTTGAATAAATGATTTCAGAAAATGTCCAGCCTCTCCAGCTGATACGGATCGGTAACTCCTGATGATTTTTACATCTATCCCTGGGATCCGTTTCGATATCGAACTAGATCTTGTTCTAGAAGTTCGGGATTTTAGTCTAGATCCTATGCAAAGTTTCTATTTGAATTCTGACTAGAGTCCTTAATAGTTCCGGATTAGAATTCTGGCTGGAATCCGATTTGCGAGCGTTACAGATCCGATCCGATATCCGACTAAATCCCGATTGAGAAACAAGGATCCTGAAAATATTTTTGCACGGGAAGGTCTCAGACGTATTGGTCTTACGCTGACTGGTTAATGCGCCAGCCGGTGCACGGCTAAGCGGTCACCGCTCCGAGTATCAGCCATGCACAATGCCGCTTAGCTCGAAGGACCGCCGAAGCCAAACCCCAACCGCCCATCAACCAATGTCGGTAGAATACAGTATTTATTAACAAGAATAATAGTAAATACTACACTGCAAATTCAAGTGTGTTGTTTTAAGGGGTTACGTTGGTTTCGAAGCCAAAAAAAACATATTTTCTCTATTTTTTTAAAATATAATATATAAATTATTTTATTCAAAATGTTAAGCACATAAAAGAGCAACAATTCAACAATATTAAACAAAAAATTCATCCAAAAATTTGGGAAATTCAGTCGGTGGGACCTGGTTTCCGGAGACCCCTAAAAAAAAGTGTCCTCGTGGTGGTCAGGATAACGCATGATATCTTTATCTGAAATAAAAAAAACCAAATTTCTTCTGTTAGTAGATAAGTATAGCTCGCGATTGAACGAAGGATTTTAAAAAAAATTGAAATTTGAATTTTTGGCAGAGTTGCATGCAAAATAGTTCAATTTTTGGTACAATTTACATCACGTATAGCCTTGTAAAATTAGTTGTAATCGAAAAAAAAACCTTCGTTCAATCACTAGTCAATGCTATTTTGAAGAAGTGTGCAAAATTTCAATAAAATCGATGCATTAGTTTTTGAGAAATCGTGTCCACCGATTTCAAGAATAGTGTTTTGAGAAAAATGCGTATACCTGCGACATATTGTACTATGAGATAATAAAATATAAAAAAATGGATTTTTTGAAATTTTCAAACCCACGTAACCCCTTAACACAGCTACATGTGTTTACACATCTCCGAGTGTGTAATTTCGGAATACGTTTCATGCCTTTTGTATTACACACTTAAATGTATTATTTCTATGCATATTTGGTGCGTTGTTTGATTATTTTTTACACATTTTATGCGTGTTGGTTCAAGGCATTACACTCCGTCTACTAAATGCATAGAATATGACATATATCTAAAATAGAATGAAATACTCAACTCAGAATTCTACATCAATGATCGAACCTAGAACCTATCTGCCTATACTACGCAAGCTCGCCCTACGCTATCGAGTGCTTGCAGCATTTTATTATTTAATCGCATATATGGCATAACAAACAACAGTATTACCTATAATTATTTGTTGTATCACATGAACTATATTAATTAGTTAATGACATTGTGATAATTAGAAGCCTTCGAATAAGACAGCAATACCGTGCGAAAATTTAGTTTGGTTGAAGTATTTGAAAATACATATCAAATGTGTTTGAATTCTTGATAACACACATGAGTGCGTTGTTTTAAGTTGTGTGTGGCATTTAAACGTGTTCATTCCTAAAATTAGACTCCTTATGTGTAACAAATAACACACATGGACTTGCAGTATATGATTTAACCCTTCGAGGTCACACATCCAAATTCAATCGCGTTGGTCATACTTGGGTCGATTCTACCCAATCAGTTTTCAAAAAAGTATTGTGATCAAACTATCCGTCCGCAGTGGTTCAAAAAATTACGGAACATGCTTTGAACTTTCTAGATGATCTATGAAAATTTTATTTATAAGAAATAAAATGGCGACATGTTAAAAAAAAATCATAAAGAGGTGAAAACGCAAAAAAGACACGTTTTCGCTCAAAAAATCATAGTTCCGTGAATTGTCAATATTTTTACCTAAAATTTTGACGTGATACTCCTTAGATATGCTACTTTGGGTTTGTTTGGGTTTGGGAGGATACTTCAAACTCCAGGTAAGATGGTGAATACAGTCCCATTCGAAGCCTGGAACTATTATATATTTACGCCAAAAATTGATCGACGGATTGATCCTTTCCAGGGTGACCACGCAGGGATAGATAAAAACCACTAGAAAAACCATTATCCTATTTCGATAAATAATAATACTTGTTTTGAGAAATAAACTTGTGTCGAATTCGCTTTTAAACCAGTCCCTTTTTTTCCCTAAACCTGAAAGAACAGTCAGGTGTCATCATCGTTAGCCGAAAACTGCGACGAATAAACGCTCGCCAACCTTAAACTCTCGATGATTCTTTGATCCGAGTCCGAAAGTAATGATCTCTTTTGACGACCGGGCGGAGGATCGCTTTCGCAAGTGTTCTCCAAGTTCGTGCGTAAACTCGAGGACAAAAGGGTGAACGAATGGGAAAAAGAGAGGAAAGATGGACTGCTGCACTCTGCGTCATGTGGCAACTACGCATTATCGTCGGTGCTCTGCGCACCCCCGCAACCATCATTATCTTTCCGTGGATGAGGATTCGCGTTTATTGCAGGGGACACAAAGAGAGAGGGAAAGTTCGAGGGGGGAGAGAAAAAGAGAGAGAGAGAGGGAGGGAGAAAGGAAGAAAAGAGACATAGCAAGGATTACGCACACACACACGTACTCACACATATATAGTAGCCCCCTGGTCTTTTTCATCGTTTTTGGTGGAGAACATCCTCGCGGTAGGTTATTATTATTAAACCTCTTCGGCACAGCTGCCCGTCTACGACTATACGTGAAAGAGGACCCAGAAAGACACGACGACGATGCCAGGCTCGAAAATACAGTTCGCAATGTTCGGTGCTCCTGCGTGCGTCACCATATACTTATTGTAAGGGGACTCCCACGAACTTTAGTTTGGTCTGTACAATAGTGTGCCTCGGAAATACCCTCGGCTGCCCCCGCCAAACCATACTCAATTTTGTCTCGGACCACTTGTTATTTTTTTTTTGCTTAGACGTATATTATTAAGCGCCATGGCGCGTTTTATCGACCAGCACATTTTCTACTTTCGTACGAAATTCATCCGATAATTGCAGTGAGACCCTGGGGGTAAATGATCCAAATTTTTCTCCATTCGGAAGCAACGAATTTTTTTTTATCGCCATATTATTGTAGGTAGATTCAGGCTGCGTGAAATACCCAAAAGTTTTTTAGAATTCTCATTAGGAATTTACAACATGGTGTTGAAGTGTGCATCATTTTAGTGCAACAAAAATTCTTCTTGATTAATCATTTTTTAAAAATTATTATGTAGAATCTTTTTTCGCAGCTTTTGATAATAAATATTTCGTAAGGATTCTCAAAAATATTCCAGTCATTTTCGTAGCCTAAATGTGCAAAAACATAAGGCATTACGAAAAAAAATAATAATTTCGTTACATTCCATACCACTCTACAACTCAGTATAAAGAAATTTTTGATAATAAGATAAATACAAAAAAAAAATCATGACATTCCACGGATGCAAACTCCAGCGCCCTAAGTGCAATTGAGCACGCACTTCCCAGCCACCCCTTTCAGCTTATCAACCCTCGGTTGAAATTACGGGAAGACACGAGACGAGAGTGAGAGGAAAGTTGAAGCGAGAGAGAGCGCGGGACAGGGAGAGCTCCGCGAACGTTATGGGGTCTTCGTCAGTGAAGATGCTGGACCCTAACACCCTCTCTCTCTCTCTCTCTTTCTCTCTGTTCCAGACTCGCTCTTTCGCTCGCTGCCATAGTTTCCCTCTCTGAGTACATTCGTCTCTCGGAGCGTTTACCCCTCGGAGTAAGGAAAAACTGATGTTATTAAGCCGCGGCAAAAGCTTACTCCGTTCTTCATCTTCCTCCCGCGGGGCTTCGTCTTCCCTCTTTCCTTCATATCCCTTCGGTTTGTGCATGTATACATACATGCAGGCAAATATATTGACTCTTGGCAAGCAAAAAGGCTGCACTCGGCTCACTTTGCTTGTCAAATTGCTTGGGTTGAGCCCTTTTTCTTGCCGGATCTTCATGATATACATACAAAAACCCACGAATGTGTGTGCCAAGTTTAGAGTTACGTCGACGTTTCCTACGGTCTCCTTTCTGCTCAGGGTCCGGTACGCGCGGCTAGTGCGCTCCGAGAGTGTTCTACGGACCTTGCTAGATTAGTTCATTACTCGGCAGCAGGCCAGGCCAACACACAGAGGGGCATCGTCGTGTCTTCCATTTTTTGCTGCAGCGTGGAAATAGATTTGTTGCAAGATCGGCGTCGGAGACTCGTATAGTCTTCTCTCTCTCTCTCTCTCTCTCTCTCTCTCTCTCTCTCTCACGCTCTCTCTGCCTATCTTTCTGACGCTTTCGCTTCCTTATTTATCTTACTTGTGGCCTGCGTTTTCTTGCGTACGAGCGGTGCAATGTATACGTGTAGTACCAACCACACAAGACTTGACTTTCTTTGCTTTATGTCCCCTTACTTTGCTTCTCATCTTTACTTTCCCTCTTTCTCTGGCTTACCTAATGGCGAGTTTAAGAACGCTGGGCTACTATGAGGACTCGTGATCTCGAAGGTCTTTATAATTGCTTTGCTGCATAGATGTATTTACACATACATGCATCAGATTGAGAGAGGGAGAGACAAAGAGAGAGAGAGAGAGAGAGAGAGAGAGAGAGAGAGAGAGAGAGAGAGAGAGAGAGAGAGAGAGAGATGGAAAGTAGCTAGAGATCTTCGGGAAATCGTAGATATTGCAGCTTCTCGCTCGATTGGCTTTACGCCGATAGCCCTTCCTCAAAATCGCGTTAACGCCGGTGGTGGTCCGGACTCCGGCTCTTCAGATTCCCAGTGCGAATCATCGCCGCATCCTTTTTTTCCTTGCTCTTCCTCTCTCTCTCTCTCTCTCTCTCTCTCTCTCTCTCTCTCTCTCTCTCTGTCCCTCTCTCTCTCCCTTTCTCTCTTGCTCCTGTACTTTTGCTTCCGTGGGAGTTTACGAAGCTTCCAACTTCTTGCTCGAAACTATTATTAACGATTTTCTTAATACATACATTAGAAACTCCACGGGTTATGATTTTCATTGCTGTGCAAAAAAAACAAAACGAAGCCTCGAACCTGGGGCTTTGAATAATCTCGTTTTAATCGCGGATTATGCACGAGAGAACGATCCAGCGAGCGAGTAAACAGAATTTACATTGGGGCAAAAAAATAAAATAAAAGAAAAATACACACACGCGGATATGAGGGCAACCAAAGACCGGTGTTTCAGCGATGAAAAAATAATGCGAAATTTACAAAATTGTTGCCAACGACCGTTGGAAGCCCGAGCGCTTCTCGTTTCGTTTGTGCTTCACTTTTCATAACGCTTCCGGGATCGCGAGAGAGCAGCGTGCAGAATCATTAAATCATTATAATGGCGTCTACAGGATTTGTTTATTACAGTGTGTAACAATGTAGCGCGTAACAGGATACGCCGCGATGATAAAACAGTTAATGGATCAATTATAGGAACTCGAATAATTAGGCGAGTCATTCAGGCTGGAAATTAGACCCACTTGGCATAATTGCGTTCAGTATCGGGTGATAGAGAAAGGGAGAAAAAAAATAACATTGTGGAGTCTGCCATCGAAGATTCCAACTCCATGTCAACTTCACTTTTCGTTCGCTTCGCAAACGATCTTGTTGAATCCTATGGATATCGTTGAATTTGAGCAGCCCTCGAAAATCGTTTAAGATCAAGCTCAAATCCACAAGACACCCACCGATAATGACTCAAATAAATGCAAACAATTCACATCGTTAAAATCCGATCAACATAATCTTTTTCCAATTGCTCCAATGTCATTTTATGCATTTCAACCACGAAATTAGCTATAATGTTTTGTAGGCTCGTCATTGCATTCTGAATCTGCGAGAAAACATTTTTGGTAATACTGATAATAAAGAAATGGAAAAGAATAGTTGCATTCCAACGATATGAAAACTTCAACACCATTATTGATGTTAAATGACATTCTTGACGTATGATCAGATAGATTTCCGCGCACATCAATATTTGGACATCAAGGTAACTTCCTGATCGTTCTCTCTACAGCTTTCACGTGAGATATGAAGAAAAAAAACCAAAACGAAACGATTACAACTTATTACGTTTAATTATTCCGAGGAATGAGAAAAGTGGTCTTACAATCAGTGGGGAAGGATTCGTTCATTTTCTTTTCATCAAGATAGTGGTATTTTCCGAGCTTCAGGCATACATAATTGTTCGAGAAGTTCGTGGTGGTCGAAAAAACGATCCGGCGTGTGTGTGAACCAATAATTTATCAATTAACCCTTTTCATACCCGCCCCCTTGCAAAAATACGCGCTCGAGAGTATCGAATGATCGTATACCGTTTGAAAATAATAAAGTGCGGGGGAAAAAGGAAGCAACGCAAAAATCTTACAACCAGTAGATAAAAAGCACGGAATTTCGCGCTTTTTATCTGCACTGATAAACTATCTAGTTGATGGGTTCTCATAAGCGGGGGTCTGTGCCTGGTTCTTCCTGTCTCCCTTTCTTTTTCTCTTTCTCTCTTCTCTCTCTCTCTCTCTCTCTCTCTCTCTCTCTCTCTCTCTGTCTCTATGTATCTCTCCTCCTCCCTCGTCTAAGCGAGTGTGCAACAACGCCGATGATTGGCGTGCATCAAAAAGTCTCGGTGCCTTTAATGAACACTTTCATACGTTCCATCGGCGTACGAATAAACGCTCATATATATCGTCGCAAAAAGCTCGCACATGAGGGAGCTAGACACGAAATGCCCGAGTATTGGAGAAAATCGTTGGCTCGGAGTTACGCGCCTCAACGAGTTACGCCCTTCTTCTTCGTAATTTTCGAGATGCGAAGAGTTTGTAGGCGCACTCGCTCGTGTCCCTTTTACTCTTCCGTTGCTCGACCTCTCCCTTGGTCATTATCGGCGCGCATTCTTTTTTCTTTCAATTTTTTTTTTATTTTTCTTTTTTTATATGCTCTTTTGCCTTTCTTCGTCTCTCCTGTTCTCGTGTGGAACGACGGGCGCACGATATTACGCGCGTATGTACAGTTACGCGCACCCGTATCCCGATTACGTTGACGTTACGGCATTACGTGAAGCGTGGCAACCCTCTCTCTTTCTCTCCTCCTATCCGCGACATCCATGTAATAATGCTGGCTTAATGAACAACGTGCTATGGCGCCGAGTATAGCTCCAGTGCTCGGTCACGCAAGGGCGTAACTACTCGATTCGACGAGACAAACTTCGATGGCCCTTCGATTGCTACGGCCCTCCGTGCATCCGTATTGGTTTATGATGGAGAAGTTTCCATCGTTGGAATGTAATGAAAAGTTTGGTTTTTCATTCGTCTATATTTTTGGTTCGTACATTCAAACTATGTTGATCGCTGAAACTTCTTTTAGAAATCATTAGGAATATTAGAATAGAATTAGAATAGAATAAGAATAGAATTAGGAATATTAGAATAGAGATCAGAAAAAATAAGATTTTCGATAGCAATCAAAATTTGAAAGAGAATCGGAATTTTTATAGCAATAAAAATCTAAAAAAGGATCAGATTTTCGATAGCAATAAAAATCGGAAACTTCTTTTAGAAATCAGTAGGAATATTAGAATAGAATAAGAATAGAATTAGGAATATTAGAATAGAGATCGGCAAAAATAAGATTTTTGATAGCAATCAAAATTTGAAAGAGAATCGGAATTTTTATCGCAATAAAAATCTGAAAAAGGATCAGATTTTCGATAGCAATAAAAATCTAAGAAAGAAGATTTTTTATAGCAATAAAAATCTGCGTATAAAAAAAGTATTTCTATGGCAATAAAAATCTTTAAAAAATCAGACTTTCGATAGCAATAAAAATCTGAATAAAAAAAGATTATTGATAGGAATAAAAAATAAGATTTTCGATTGAAAAAAAACTCTTTTAAAAATATGATTTTCGATAGCAATAAAAATCTTTAAAAAATCAGATTTTCACTAGCAATAAAAATCTGTAAATAAATTTTTCGATAGCAACAAAAATAGGTTGACACAAAAAATAAAAAAGAATATTTATTACGTTTTAACGATGAAAACTGCAACGTTATATTGATCTTAACATGGAAAGATAGACCGAGAGAGAGAGAGAGAGAGAGAGAGAGAGAGAGAGAGAGAGAGAGAGAGAAAGAGAACGAGAGAGGGAGAGAGGGTTGATATGAAGGTGGCAGTTTGACTCTCATCAAATTACTTACCCGCAACATAATCATATCTCGAAATTAGTGCGAAAAGCAGGGTGCACAATTTCTTCGGGTTCTCAAGGGTCAACTTCGCTACAATTTGTTTCCCTATGCTTTGTCTAGCAACTCTGCCGCAAACTATATCATACTCCATCTAATGTCGTGTACATTCATTCGGTACACAAACACCGACAACGTAGTTTCCCGTGCCACATGTTCGAGATAACGTATATACCGACATGAAATTTTAGCACATGCGCGCGGGTGGATAAGCGTTAGTCGAGAATAACGGAGAACGCCGCGGTAAGAATTCGTCTTTTTATTCTTTTTTTTTCATCGCCTTCTTTTTCTCTTCCTTTTAATCGATCGCCTGATGAGGAGAGGGCCGGTGGCGATGAACGCTCCGAAAACGGGTGAGACGCGAAGCTCGTTTTCGCCCCGGTGGTATCCGGCAAAAGCGTAACGTGGTTATCTGCTGCAACGTTCGATGTGCTTACCAATATTCCCACGGAAGAGGGTGGTTGCGGGCCCGTCGACCGAGAGAACCATGGCAGAGGAAAGATTATGTGTGTGTGTGTGTGTGTGTGTACAGAAAGGTGATTTTGGAGCTATTCGAATTGGAGGAACATCCTCATAGTAGCCAATTGTCCCCATATCCAACATTGTGTAAACCCCAACTGGCTCAGAATCACCGTTGGATAAATTTTAGTATACTCGTATAAAGGTCACTTTACGGACTGTTTGGTCCTCAAGATCAACGAAACTTGGGGAAAAAAATAAGAACTGTCCTCAAAATAGCTAAACTTTCCCATAGTCAGCATTGAATATATATAACAGGATCAACGTATACCCTTACGTAGGGACACATACACACTCATCTATATAGGTATATAACATGTATATGTATTGCATAATACAGTGAGGAAAAAGCGAACGTTGGTTAGGAAGAGGGTGGGCGGAGATGAAGGGAAGGCTCGTTTTTCGCCAAAGTGCTTATCATTATCGATTCGGGTCTACTCGTTCTGTTCCTTCGTCCCTCAACCCTGCTACCTCATCACTGAAGGTTGATACGCAAATGAGAATGTATTGGAAGGTCGGTGCACATGGTCTCGCAATTTCATAGGAACGACCGATCCTTCTGAATTACTGAATATGCTGGTACCCATATAGCTCACAGCACCCTTCTGATTAAAGGGATAGCCTTAATTTTGCTGTGGAGGAAGAAAAATAAAAGAAGGCAATAAAAAATAAAACTTTTTGATCCGCTCGGAATGATAACTCATCGTAGTTGCCGAGAAAAACGACAATCCCTCAAGTTCATCGCGAACACGCGCATTATCGTTTACGCTCGAGCAAAAAAAAAATAAGTTTATGGATGAATGAGGGTGAACGAGACGCCATTGACGATGTTGGTATTTATTGAAATGTAGCAGGGTGAAATGAGTAGAGGGTGGTACTTCGGTTGCCTCGTAGCACGGAATGTCTGCAAAAAGGATTGAAAAGCATGGTGTCGAAGGTTACATCGTTGGAATGTAACGAAAAATCTTCTCAATTTGTTTATTTCTTTATTTTTATTATTATCTAAAATCTTTTTCACAGCTTTTGGTTATTCAAATTATTAATAAGTATTCTCAACAATGTTCCAGTAATTTTCGTAGCTTAAGTGTGCTAAAAACGATTCAAACTTCAATGACATCGAAAAGTTACGCGGTCGTCACAAGTTTTCTGGATTTGATGTGTTGACACGTCTTTAAAATCAGAAATGCGAGAAAGATTTGATAGTTTTTTTTTTGGAGCACTTGGATACTCGTTGCTCCAGAAGAAAAGATGCAAGAGCCATCAAGAGAGAAATCAGGTGTGCTGTTAACTTTAGCTCTCTTTGTATCCATCTCTCCCTCTCGTGTCGAGAGGAGGACCAACCGGAAGTAGTAACCTCTCGGTCCATTAATTTTCGTTATGGGATTGCTCGGTAAATGGTACTGTAGTGGCGAGAGCCATTCGGCCTCTCTATTTCTCCGCTCTCTGCGTTCCGATGCTACATATACTCTTTGCCTGGACAAAGTGGTCCAGCGACGTGTACGATTCCGCACGCCACACGTGGTAACATCCCTCTCTCGGTCTACACCCCGCAGCAGAACTCGCATGAGCTTTCTCTCCCCGTTCCGTTCAACGGATTGTTTCTGTTTCTCGTTTACGTTAGCGGTGAGAGAGAGAGAGAGAGAGAGAGAGAGAGAGAGAGAGAGAGAGAGAAAGAGAAAGAGAAATTTTCGCGAGGGAGTTTACGCGCTTTAACGCGGTGATTTACGGCTTCGTGAGTGCCAACCTGTGTCCATGCGGGAGGATGACCCAAAAATGCCAAGGGTGCACCAATGGTCCTCGGAACTTCGATTCGTGCATGTCTATGTGCGTGTATATATATGAACACGTATGTAACAAAATATATACGATATACAGTGACAGGTGCATTTGTTGCACGGCTCCAGCGATGTTCCGTGTGAAACGCCGTTCGCCTGGCCCAATACTTGGATGGGTGACCACTTAGCCGTGCATTGGCTTGCGTCCCGAAGAATATATATGTATATATGTATATATGTATATCTTCCAGCTTATGTCTGTCATGTGATTGTCGCAATTCGGTTGAAAATGCAAAGAAACCATGCAACATCCCGAGTAGAAATCTTGCTCCGGCTACAATAAAGTACAATCAGGATGCCTGATCAGGCATCCTGATTTCTTTTTTCGGCCTTGATCAGGATTCTTGAACAATCCCTGACTTTGGCCGGATCAGGGTGAAACATCAAGGCCTGATCAGGGTACAAAATCAAATCCTGATCAGAGTTTGATTTTGTAAGGCTTGATCAAAATGAAAAATCATGGCCTAGTCAGTATGATGTAATGAAACCCTGCTTAGGTTGTCCTAATTATTCCTGAAATGAAAAAAACCACGCATATTTAAAAGAGAAAAAGGCACGAACTTATAATTAATACTAATAGTTTATTTCTTAAACTAAATATAAATTTTTATTTATCAAATACATTTTTCACATAGATGCATGTGGAAAATAAATAACACTTTCACTTAGAGATTCGATTGAACCTGCACCGATGGCATCACATTCATCGCTGCAGGTTAACCCGGATAGCTCAGACAAAACAAATAATGGTAAGTTGACAGCGCAGTCCAGTTCAGTGAATGTAATGTCATTGGTACAGGTTAGTTAACCCGGAGTTAACCCCGAGTAGAAATATTATTAACCCGGAGTTAACAATATTTCTACTCGAGGTCCCCTTTATTATATTTCCTATAGGACATTTTTCGATTTTTACTTTTAACCCTTTACCTAACCGTGTGACAGTTCTGTAACAAACCATCTGAGTCCTCACAAAATCCTATATTGACATTTAATCCTTTTTTAAATCAATGTCACATGAAGGCTGCAAAGCGCTCTATGGTTTTTAAATAAAATTCGTGCAAACTAGATGGCGTTAGTTGGATCAAAATTCGTTCGATGTTCACTTGTCGCGAGATTGCAAGATTCGAGTATGCGTAAAGTTTGCTGAAATCGAAAAAAATATAAAAACAGCAAAAACTAAGTGTTTATTTTTTTTTTTTTGGGCTACGACAAGCAAAACAACGGCTTCAAAGCATTGCATACATGAAACAGAATTTTACGACACAATGTAGCATGGCCGTCACACTCCCTTTATTGCTCTATCAGCCTCCTGATAACATTTTTCAAAAACTAAATAATCCGTGTTTTTGTTTATTTATTAAAACCTACCATAAAGTCAACTATTTTTTAAATT
Organism: Ophion ventricosus; assembly: GCA_963932345.1. Classification (NCBI taxonomy): domain Eukaryota; kingdom Metazoa; phylum Arthropoda; class Insecta; order Hymenoptera; family Ichneumonidae; genus Ophion; species Ophion ventricosus. The sequence goes on from OZ010712.1 coordinate 20,476,331, forward strand.
TTACGTTGTTGACTTATGAAGGGTTGAGAATACATTGCCATTTTTTTAAGCTAACACGAATCAATTTATTCATAGCTGCGAGCAACAAAAATCTCTTTATTCGTTCTATAATCCGGAGTGCATTAGATTCGAAATCTTTTCTTAATCCTGCGCTGATCGAAAGCAAGTACAATATTTAAAAAAAATCAAGTTTCAAAAGTTGGACAGGGAATTTGGGAAGTAAAAACTTGTGATATTATGGCTTACATAGTGTATGTGTGTATGGGTAAAGTATATGCGGAAGAATTATGATATCGCGCTTTATGGCATAATAACAAGTTTATTAACGAGAGATACGATGCGAGAGATCACGCCCTCGAACTTCATGGACATGACCAGGCTACAAGGTACAAGACTTCTCGCTTGCTTTTCTCTCTCTCTCTCTCTCTCTCTCTCTCTCTCTCTCTCTCTCTCCCTCTCTCACCCACTTTTTCTTTCTCTCTTTGATTAATTTCATTTCTTGATCGCATAAACGGAGTTGCAGCTCCCCCTTCCCCGCCTATACCTTGCCGCCTCGCAAAAACGATCGCAGAAAGGTGTAACGAGAAAGAAGCCGCCGTTCAGCAATAATACAAGACGATGTTACAAGACTCGTTCGACAAGGCGAACGAGGAGGCGGCACGCCTCTCTCTTTCTCCGCACTGAATATCCGCTCAGATGCTGCCATCACTTCCTTCTTCTTTCTCCTTCTCGCGGGTCCCTTATCTCCTCTCCCTCTCACCCTCTCTCTGTCTTCCTCTATCGTGTGGGTTATATGTTCCTATCTATTTTTTCTCTCTCCTTGGCCCTCTGTCATTCTTGGCTACGTGTACTTTTTCCGCGTGCCGGCAGAGCCCTTCAAAGATATACGTCGATACACGTAGTCCATACAAGGTTGAAGTTTGCATCGTTGAAGTGCAATGGAAATTCATTTTTTTTTTCAGTTGCCCAAACTTTTTTTTAGGAAAATCAAGCCAACGAGAATCATTGAAACGTTTCATTCAGGATTGATATTGAAGAGCAACGTCTTCAATCTGTAGACGAAGATTTTTTGTAATAACGCAGATACGAAAATTTGAAAAACATTCAATTGTCTCACAATTTCTTCCAGGGCCCATTAAAATGTCCCTTTCTCGATTAAAATTTTACTCACAAATGTTTCCGATCAATATTCCTGTGTCAATTTTTATATCAAAATTGTTCATCACTTCTCGTTACTTACCGATACTGTTTCGTGGTTTTTTCAATTTTATTTGTAGCTTTTTGTCGGAGAACGAAGCTTCGAGAGTCCGTGAAGATGTTGGTTCGTTTTGGAAACATTGCTACCGATCTGAACAGATTCGTTTTTACGTTTTATTGGCCAGAAAACAGTGGTAAGCATAGGTGTTTTCTCGTCGAGCTATTGCATTTGGTTTTCTTCGTTTCCGATTTCACGCAGACCTTGGCGTGAAGATTGCGTGGGAACCGGTAATCCGGTGACCCCGGCAATTCGCATCATCGTACACACACACGCACAACCCTTGTCGTACACGTGTATATAGCGTGTGGTGTTATATTATATGCCGTATAACCGATGTGGCAAAGGTTAACCGATCTTTTTAACGCATTCTTAGAGTTAAACGCGAATGTAAAGACCCTGCTACGAGTTATTGTGTAACGTGCTAGGGCTATTTATAAAACGAAAAAGAATAAAACAAAATAAAGAAAAAAAGGCACGGTGGTCTTTATACTCGGAAGATTATCGTCCGATATATTGTACTTCGGGTTGTGACGTTTGGCAAAAAAAAAAAAAACGTCGCTGATACACTTCTGTGAAATAAATCGAGCGTTGCGTTCGTTATTTATTGACAGGAACCGTTCGTACACTCGTTTTTAAGCGCTTCTTTTTCCATCGTATTGATCTATTGATCGGCGCTATATTTATCAGCTAGAGATATCTGTACAGTCTCGTTATTCATTGACACTTTAATTCCTGGGTAGACATGGAATGAATTATTTCATACGGAATGAATGAATACAGAGCTAACCCAAGGTACATTGTGGTGTCGAAGTTTGTATCATTGGAATGCAACGAAAATTCTTTTGTTGTTCATTATTTCTTCATTTCTCTTATTACCCACAATCTTTTCTCAGGTTTAGGTTGTTGATTAAAAAAAAGACGTTTATGGCAGGGATCTTGGTTTTTGATCTTTAAAAAAGACGTTTTTTCAAACGGATTTTAAGTTTTTCCTTTCTAAAAAAAGTTCAAGTGATTTTCACAGCCTGAATCTGCTAAACAAAAATTTAGCAAATCAAAAATAAATTTTCGTTTTATCCCGATGATGCAAACGTCCTTCGTACTCGTTTCTGTCGTTTTACCGTGAATAAGTCTATCGTTGCAATTTTCATAGCAGAAAATGAAAAAAAAATCTTTCGCACGATACTAAAAATGTCTAGGGCTCTTTACCGTTTAATAAAATGATTTTTCCCAAAGGGCTTCAATTTCGTATAGGAAGTAGATTGCACGGATTTCCGCGATTTTCCTAATCTGTAGACCAGTGACGCGATCCAGCTATGAATCCGTTTCTTTTGTCCCGATCGATCCCTTCGCTCCATTTCGTACCTGCGATCAAGGAATCTGCCATAACAGCGAAAGAAATTAATAATCAAACATAAAAAGTAGTGATCATTTTTCGCCCAACAGGCGCGCAGAGCGCACTGGCGTATAGGACCGGCGAGAGAGAGAGAGAGAGAGAGAGAGAGAGAGAGAGAGAGAGAGAGAGAGAGAGAGAGAGAGAGAGAGAGAGAGAGAGAGAGAGAGAGAGAGAGAGAGAGAGAGAGGGAGAGAGGGAGAGAGAGAGAGAGAGAGAGAGAGAGAGAGAGAGAGAGAGAGGAGAGAGAGAGAGAGAGAGAGAGAGAGAGAGAGAGACTCGAATAGAAAACACGCAGGTGTGATCGAAGCGTGATCGGCGTGTACCCGCGGCAATCACGAGAACGCGCTAGGCAAAACTCTCGCTCGCGCGAGTTCTATCTCATTTCGTTTGAGCCTCATTCGCGTTCGAAAGTTCAAGCAGGCGATTCTAATGACGTGGGAAATACGCGCTAGCCTGTGTGTTATGTACCTGTAAAGATCGGCTCCCGCAGCTCTCGATGCACCAGCTCGATCGTTTGTGAAGTACGTTTTTTTTTTCCCTTCATTTTCATCCCCTTCTCCGGCTTCGAGCTCGTCTCGAACTTCTAGCGCGGCCGGCAAGTTTTGCCTCGTTTAATACGCGATGCTGCACTCGCCACTTAATATCATAGCAGCGCCAGCAAAAAGGGAGAGATCGAACAAGCCAGCCGACTATTGCAAAGTATACGAATGCGAGTGTGTGTGTGTGTATGTTTATTAGACTGTCCCTTATTTTTCGAAGTCAATATTTTCCAACACATATGTCTTAATTTGGTTCATTTTATTCTAAAATGTTCCCAAAATAAATTTCGGCGTATTCTAGGTACTGTAACGCGTGCCGACTTTATATATATGTGTATGTATGCATCATAATAAATTGTGAATTGCATTCGTATCCTATCCATAAATTTTCGAAATTCCAAAGATCCGATTTTCCACGATGTTTCCTCTTGCGGAAAGACATTTTTACAAGGAACATCACTTTCGTGTCCGCCTTCGATTTTGTTGAAACTCATATCAGTGGTAGAACGTCAAAAACTATTGGATACACGTATTTCTTTTAATGGGGGGAAAAACGGCTTTAAGGGGTGAAGCCACCCCTTAGTTCGAAGCATGTCAAGGGCTGGCTTTGAAAGTTCATCCGCAAGTAGTTTTCCGATATCTGTGAAATAGAAACAGAAATTCTTCTAATTGAAAACAATTAGAAATCCACTATGGGTACACTGAAGAAAAAAAAAACAAATTAAGGGATGAGACTGTCATAGAAGCCAATTTGAAAAATACAGTTTTGAGAAAAACGCGTTTAAAAGTTCAAGTATGATTTACACAAAGGAAATGTTGACTCTCCATTAGTCTGCAAATTCCTAGATATTCTAGGAATGTTATAGAAGCCATTTGTGCAAAAAATAATTTTTTTGATTTTTTGGACCTGTCACATGGGATGGCCCCCTTAAGCTCGCTACCCGGCAGAAACGAAAAATACGGCAACTTTAATCTCTCCCCTCCCCCCTCCCCCGCTCCCCTCAAAGCATTACCCGAGTCATTGAATTTAATGTACCCATTTAAAATGTGGGACCAGAGTAAGAAAAATAAAGGGGTGGTTCATCGCTGAATTTTTTTTTTCAATGTGCTCTTAGTGGAATTCTGATCTTTTTACATGATAAAAATGTTCGCTTTTGTTACATTGAAATCGCTGCACTGCTTGCAGGTGAAACTGCAAAATCAACCCTCAACATGCGTTACTCTAAGGGGTGGCTGCATCCCTTAACACAGTCAAGTGTTACTTACGTCAATTAAACGTCAATTAAAAAAATACGTATCTGATAAATTTTAATGCTTCACCATCTACATGGGTTTTCACAAAATCGAAGGCGGACACCAAAGTTAATTCTCCAATTAAAGTTTGCGATATTACTCGTCGTCATTTATGATATTCTTTCGCTGAACCATTCTTGAGTTGAAAAGCCATCGAAAAATCCACGAACCAAAAAACCATGGTTCGATCCTCTGTACAGATACGTATATAATTTTTCGGCTCAGGGAAAAAAAGTCGATCGGCTTATAGAACCCGAGTTGAAAATTCGTTTTCGTATCAGTCGTCATTGGCTCGGCTTGGGAGAATTTTCCGATCCGTATCCTCAACGAAAATTTGAATACAACGATGCATGGGGAGAGATGTCCGCGTGGCTAACGGAAATGTGATGACACATCGACGTATCTATATGTATGTACATAGAACTTGATGGAAATCTGAGTATAAGAAAAAGGTACAGGAAAATTGTGATAGGGTGTGAGAGGAAGCGGTAGCCAGAGAGCAAGCGACAAAAAGGTACGACGAACCTGCGAACGGTTGCGCAGAAATAAAAAAAAAACTAGTCGGAAGGAGAGAGAGAGAGATTTAAGAACGTCAAGCTTGAGGGCGCTCGCTAGTATACGTTGGTGCAGGTCATGGAGGGTCACGCGGAATTCGGTCACCATTTTAATATCGATCCGCCCAACGGTGGAAGACAAGCGAGAGAGAGAGAATGAGAGAGAGAGAGAGAGAGAGAGAGAGAGAGAGAGAGAGAGAGAGAGAGAGAGAGAGAGAGAGAGAGAGAGAGAGAGAAAGAGAGAGCGAGAGAAAGAAAGAGAGAGAGAGACAGAGACAGACACAGAGTGAGTGGGAAGAACGAAGCTTCCACTCGTGCATTTCAAGATCACGCTGGTACGAATATTTTCCTTGCTTGTTTTACCTGCAACCCTCTCTATCAGTACTTCCACCCATATAAATGTTGCATTACTCCTCGTTTTTTCCTATTCACCAACAGTATATTTTTCCGCTTTTCTTTATCTCTTAAAGAATCTCCAGATGATGTTTGAGTTTGCATTGTTGAGATTCAACGAAAATTGATGTTCCCAGGTCAACGAAATGACAATTATGCATCAATTGTGGTATACCAATTGTAGGTATACTACTCGTGCAAATTTTTTCCTAGGAATCCAATTCGATTCCCTTCCTTGCCCGAACTTCGTGATAGGGAGCCAATGGGTCGTCGCATTGGATCTCTGTACCAAAACTTTACGCTCGTACATTGGATTCTAATCGGGATTCCGCATTGGAATTCAATGTACGAATCCAGTTTGTATCCTAAGGAATTGCCACATTATCGAACAGAACCCGATACGATTCTTGATCGATCCGATCACATTCTGTACGTTGAATATTCCAAACGAAATATATAGATGTACAAAATGAGTGGTTTTAAAGACAGTATAAATCGCTTGAAAAATGTGTATCTTCAGAATTGATTTGAATCACATCACGGTAATTATTGCTTGTCATTTATTTTGCAACATTTCGTCATCATATCACCGCACACGTACACGCTCAAGAAGGGTGCATGTTATGTCCCAACACGCCGAGTTTTTTCTCGTGACTTTTCACATATTTTTTATTCGAACGTGGTAAGAATTCCTGAAACGGCGTTCATCGGAGAACAGTGCAGAATCCAATTGGATCCGAACGAAGATTCCCTATCCGCGGTGTCCCTGACAAATCCTTATGGAGATGTGGGTGCATCTTCCGACTCCTCAACACATTTGTCGACAGGATCACGAAACTATATTCTTTTTAGACATCCAACAAATTTCGGTTGAGAATTTCAAATTGAAAAATTTCAAACGACGTGAATCGGGAAATAGCACGGCATTCACTTGGATTCCAATGTGGGCTCCTTTCGTGCGGCGTCCCTATTAAATCTCTATAGGGACGTGGTAGAATCTGGGGACACCCCGACATATTTCTGTATGGGTAGGAGGGTGAAGGATTACTCCTTGGGTTTGCATTTTGTCCCTACGTGCGGTTTCCCCATCAAATCCTTATAGGGATGTGGTGGCATCTGGGGACTCCCAAACAAATTTCTTCACGGATAATTTAAAAATATTTTCAAACTGTACCGAAAGTATAAAAAATGGCCAGACTGAAGCCGATTTTTTTTTCACAGAACTAGTAGGAACTATTGTCAATTACTACTGCTCCTGGAATAATGCGCGTATCCCGCAGCCAAATACAGTGCCGGCCCGAGACTAGTTTTAGGATGGAGCGAGATCTAAATATGACGCCCTCCCCCATTGCTTGCCCTCAATATATTTTATATACTACACCATGTTTTTCTCGCTTTTTCGTGCGTGTAAACGCGACCTAAAATAGACCTAAATCTCTTAGCGTCTAGGCCCTAAAAATATGCGCGCGCACATTTCTCACGCTCACGCCTTTTGCATTTGCAAATTTGTTTATAAGCTCCTTATATAATAATGTCTGAGCTATATCATTTTCAATAGACAGCAGGGCTAGATCAGAAAGCTTATCTTCTGCTAGAGTCGACCCAAGATATGTTTTAATTAGCTTAAGCTTACTACTACTCCGTTCACCTTGGGCCACCGTAATCGGGATGGTTACAAAAATACGGAGAGCAGTCCAAATATTAGGGAACGTATTTTGATATCTATTTAATGTTAAGATCTGAAGGACTGCTTTCGGGCGACCCTTATTATTATCTAAGAACTTCTTCAAACCCATCATTTCTCGTGAAAGTTCCAATCCCGAAATTCCGCAATTACGATCATGTGTTAGTTTTTTCTCCAACTTCAGGCACGCTTCCTTCAAACTTTCATCGATCTTATTTATATAATAGAGGAATGACCAGGTCTCATTAATTGTAAAAAGTTGTGTAAAGCGTGTCTCTATTGAGTTTATGGCAGTGTCTATCATCGGATAGAAAATATAGATTCTGAATAACGTTTCTGGATCCGTTGGCGCGTCGTCTTTATTTTCATATGAGCACATGCTCTGCTTTTTCCTTGTGCCGATTATTTCAAACTCCGGGCTTATTTAACGCTCAATTTTTATTTGCATTAAATTGTGGTACAATTTGTATTAAATGGTACGAAATGGTGTACTCCACAGTTCCACACGCATATATGAGGTGCCTCGCGCTCGCACCAGAATTCCTAATAGTCGGCGCGTGGGAAAGTAAATAACTTTGAAATTCAATATCTTGAAAACTATTGCGGTTCGCCAAAAATCTTTTTTGAGTTTGTCTTAGAATATTAGTCGGAAGGTCTGTATAACATTTTAGCTCGATCGGTGGAACGGAGGGCGGGGGAGGGGCGTCGGAACCTTATCTCTACCTGCTCACGAGCAAAATATAGAAAAGTGAAGAAAAAAATTAATAATTTGTCTTTCCCTTTATTTCTTTACCACCGAGGCGCCTGGAGCGGCTGCTCCGTTCGCCCTATGGTAGGGCCGGCCCTGGCCAAATATTTTGTTCTTTGTTGAATAATGCGTCGCGCTTTTGCGTCGTTTGCCGCGAAGAAAAAGTATTTGCGTATTTCCACGAGCCACGGGCGATGCACGGGGCGAGGGGGGATGAGCAAGTAAAATCGAGGAAAATAATAAAATGCGGATTTAATTCCAGTGTACAGTTTAACCCTCGGTTTAACTCGTCGTATAGTCCAAGGGACGACAATGAGAAAAACACAATAGAGACGAGAGAGAGAGAGAGAGAGAGAGAGAGAGAGAGAGAGAGAGAGAGAGAGAGAGAGAGAGAGAGAGATCGAGAGAGAGAGATCGAGAGAGAGAGGGAGAGAGAGAGAGAGAGAGAGATCGAGAGAGAGAGAGAGAGAGAGAGAGAGAGGGAGAGAGGGAGAGATAGTGCGATAAAGGGCGAAGGAGAGAGTCTCAAAGTTTCTGCATTAACAACGGACGACAACGAACTAGACTTTTTGTGTAAGTACACGACGAGGAGGGATCAGGACGAGGGAGTACGTACGAGAGTGTACGACGATACGACAACCAAGTCCGCTTACTGAACTCCCAATGCGCGAGTAAAAAACTTTTTTTCCAGCTGCTCGTATACGCGCTTTCAGACAAAAAGTCGTATCTCCGACGATTCCGCGCGCAAAGTTGCGTGAGTTGAACCTGTGTTAGAAAAAAATCTTCCCTTCGGCTTTTTTTCCGTACTTGTTCGTTCCTGCGGGCTCTGTCGATAGACAACAGAGGTCGACTCGCCTCTTCATTATGCACCATCACACACACACACGCGCGCGCGCACGCACACACACACACACACACGCCATACCATGCAATTTTCCGTACGTGCGAGAACGTAGTTTCGATTTTTCTCGACTCTATACATAATATATACATATATAATATATTCATTTGTTCTTACGTTGAGAGACGACCGGTAATAATATGAATCATTTTGCAAACTCGACTGTTTCACTTCTGTCGGCGACAATTTCTCATGAACCATGCCTTGGTAGTGCGACAAGTAGATACGGGAATTGTTCATCAGACACCTCCTTCACTTGGAACCCCGTACGAAGTTATCCCGTGATAATATGTCCGGTGAGCTTTATACCTAAAAACGAACTTACGTATTTTATACCTAAGCTTTATATCTAAAAATGAACAAAAAAAAACTCTATAGTTCTTACTATAGTCGTTGGAGACGTAGATACGAAGATATGAAGGACCGAGCTTCGGTGACAGGCTTTTATTATAATAACAATTGTTTTTCTTGCTAAAAATAATACTGGCAAAAAAAATAGATAAAAAAGAATAAGACGTTCTATATTTCAAAAACAATTTTTCTCGAGCGATTGAACCCTCGAAATTTTTCATTCCACTGTACTCGTCGCTATAACGTGGGAGCTATTCAACGTCAAGAGAAACCATTTTTGGTCAGAAGTCAGCAATTTTGATGCTCTTACGGAATTTATAGACTTTTTATAGCGTAGAGCGAAATAGAGACAGCGAGAGAGAGAGAGAGAGCTCTATCATGTTGAACGTTGCCATTTTATTTCGTACAGGAAATGGGGTCAATGGAACATCACCGAAATTAATTACTTCTCTCTAGCCACCCACAGCCCTCGGAATTCAATAGCCCTTTTCCCCGTAACGCTATTCCAGGGTGTCAATTGTCCAGAAAGTATCAGTTGTAAAAATCAATGGATAATTTCGTACAACGTACAACCATATGACGGTCACATTAGAAACGTGGCAATTCGACAGTCGTTCGGACGCGATGCTTCTCTCGGGTGCGTTTTGAACTGTCCAATGGTTCTAACGGTGACCACCTATAATACGCATATATATATATATATATATATATATATATATATATATACAGGGTGAGGCACATAAAGTGCTACAGAGCAATAGCACTCAAACTATTGATCATATCCAAAAATGTTTCAGACGAAAGTTTCAGTGTTCGAGTAGGCCGTCAAACTGGACCACCCTATTTTTTTTATCGGTGGAGGCGCTGAAGCTACGTCAAGGTCAACACCACTTTTTTAAATGGAACACAAGGTCATTCTAGTCACCCAAAGTATGAAAATACTCGAAATATCGAAAAATATCTGAATAATCACTTTCAAACGATCCACTAACCTTGGTTTGGGTCTACCTACAGTAGATGCTCGAAGTGATGACCCTCGGATTGTAAACACTTGTTTGATCGCTGTTTTCATTTCTTACGATACCAATGTTTCTTATCGGCAGCAAGTACGCATTTTCTGTTGACATATCAGTTAGTCACGCATTACCTTCTGATGTGAGTACATCGGATCGCGAAAATGAACTTTTTATGGGGCTTTGTCAAAGAACGCGTAATGGCGGTAGCAACTACCACGCCTGACGACATGAAAGAAAGAATACGCCGAGCATGTACCGAAATTACACCACAAATGTTGGCTGAAGTTAGACAGTCTTTTCATCAGCGAATTAACAAGTGCTTACAAGTCGAGGGTCATCACTTCGAGCATCTTCTGTAGGTAGACCCAAACCAAGGTTAGTGGATCCTTTAAAAGTGATTATTCCGATATTTTTCGATTTTTCGACTATTTTCATACTTTGCGTGACTAGAATGACCTTGTGCTGTAGGTCGCTGAATTCGTCTTAAAATCGGTAATAATGTCATCGAAAAAAAAAATACATGGTTCCATTTAAAAAAGTAGAGTTGACCGTGACGTAGCTTCAGCGCCTTCACCGATAAAAAAATAGGGTGGTCCAGTATGACGGCCTTCTCGAACACTGAAACTTTTGTCTGAAACATTTTTGGATATGATCAATAGTTTGAGTGCTATTGCTCTGTAACACTTTATGTGCCTCACCCTGTATATATATACCCAGAAATCATTGGGAGGGAGATGAAAGTACAGCGCGTATAGTTTCTTCGTACAGTTATTGCAACTACAGCACGTATAGTTTCTTCGCACATAGCCTGGATTATTAATTCTTTACATGCCTAACCACCTATGGGTGTTCCGCCGCTGTTTCGTTATGCATGTTCCCTCTGGGGTTCTTCGCAGTCCAAAGGCTCTCCCGGTTTACATAAAAATAGAGCAGCTATACAATGACATACTGGATGTATGTGGACATATATATATATGCATATTCCATATGTGTATACAAGTACTTTGCACAAAGTCCAGCGTTCTCCATCGCTTCTCTCTCTCTCTCTCTCTCTCTCTCTCTCTCTCTCTCTCTCTTTCTCTCTGCTCGTCGTACCACTTTACAGTCCATTAATTTGTAATGTTACCATTATCTATTATGGCCTATCAGAGCAAGAGCTCGGCGTACATACACCACCAGGTAAGCAAGTTATCGCTGTTAGTAGTACCCAGCGACAACCGCGCCGACCGTAAGTTTAGCAAAATAGCGTACACCAATGTGGTAAGGTCGCCATGTAGGATCTCAGCTGCTCCACACGTTTTGCGCGATGTGGTGCTCCTCTTCGACCCCTTACTCCTTCTCGTTCTCTTTTTCCTTCTCCACCTTTAGCGCCTCCTTCGACTCTCGATATTTCTACCGCAATTTTAAAGCGATCATCGCGGGCACTCGCCACCTCACCCTCTCTGCTTCTTTGATGGATTTTGGTCTAGATGTAGTTCAAACTGCGGGAAAAGCATCCCTTCTTTTTTTTTTGCTACTCAGTCTCGTGTAGTCGAATAGCCCTCATGTAACTTCGTGGCTTTCGCGTGACCACGGCAAGACCAAGCGCCACAGCGATACTTCTTCCGAATTTTTATCGTCCTGGATATACAACGTTGCGCCGTTAACCTATTATTTTTCTGGGCATTATCGTGTCCTCGTAAAAATAATCTTCAACGAAGTTGACAGGCTCGTTCTCTTGGATTTGAATTTTTTATCCGGTCGATTTGCATTCTTTTCCCCGTTGTAATTATGACCAGTTTTTTTTTCAAGTACTTTGCACGGCAATCAAAAAATTCGGGCGAAGGAATACAGTGAGACCACGTACATACGTTTTGCAATTATATGTTTTTATCATTTATACGTGATTTTTTTTTTTGGTCCCGGCCGATTCCGCTTATAAAGAATATAATAAAGTTTCATATCTACGTTTTTCACTTGGGCCGCACCAAGCGTTTTCGCAGCTGTGGTTCTGACGGATGCGATCACCCGGTTTGTTTGGGTTTGTTTGGGTTCAAATGATAGCTGCCACACTAGTGCGGCATTGCCGCATCTACTGGACGTCGCCGTAGCATGCTGCGGCACACTTGACGCACCGCACCACTGGAGACGTGTGGGAACACGTTTAGTCTTAAGCCCGCTGTCACAACACTACGCAGCTTTGCCGCAGCTTTATGTTCAATTTATCTACAGAAAAAATCACCATGTATGATACCGATAAATTTATCGAAGTTGTCCACGAAAAGGTGGCCATATGGTGCAAATGTACGAAAGATTACATTGCGACAAAATAATACGTGAAAAATCCTAGATTAAAATTGACGAGACGTTTCATAATAATTGGTTGGAGCTGGATATAAGCGACAAGGATAAAAAGGCATGTGTTATGGTAAATAGTATTTTTTGCAGATTTAAAAATCATTTTTATTAAAATTGTACTAATGATAGATAAAAATGTAAGACTTTTGATTGAATGTCAGAGCAACAAACCTTCTGCTATTATTGTACATATAATTTCCAAAAATTTCATCGCAACTCCGTACGATAATGGATGTCCATTATCACACCTCGTAAAATAAAATTTTGTACAATAATCGACGAAAAAAGTTTTTCTTATCTCCTGTGATTGCAACACTCACCTTCGGCTAGTGCTGCAAACTTATCCTCGTTAGAAAAAGTTTTTTCGTACTCGTATCATAATGTACTGTTGTTAGCTATAGCAATTAAAAAGTTTCTTTTCATAACATTTCCAATCAACAACCCATTTGAATTCTATAGTGTCGTTTATCGTCAATTCCCTGGCCGGTTTACTCTACTGTCTAGCGGTCGCGAGCAAGCTTTTACAGAATTTTCTCTGTACTAGCTGTGTAGCTCCCGTCTAACGCAGTCTTCAGTCAGACGCGCGTTGTGTTGAACGCTCCCATTTTTCCGCGCATATTATTTCGTAAGGAACTGAACGTGCAGTATATGGCTAGTTCACCAAACAGAAGAAAGAGAAAATCACTAACACTTCATAAAGAATTAGAAATGTTAGATGAGGTACGAGATAATCCCCAAGAATCCAGGACCAACATTGCGAAGCGGCTTTCTATTCCTTATTCTCTGTCGCAAGCTTTGTCCGCACTTGAAATCACTCAAACATACATAATGTCGAAAGTGGTTACCGAGGGAGACATGCGGGCCCTTAGTGACTATGAACGACTAATGTACGAGTGTTCTGTGACACAAAACAACAGACAAGTATAAAACAATTTACAACCCGTGCCTTAATTTTTATCCACTGTAAAACTCTGGGATCATACTATGTATGCATGTACTTAACTGTGATTACATATCTCTTATTACTACGAACATGTCTTTTATTTACTAGTCGAAAACGTCAAAGTTTCAACGTTACAAGCTTGCATTAAATAAAAATGCGAGACGAAAATTAAAACATTTAAGTTGGCTCATTACTTCATTACCCGACTAGAAATTTTGATCCGGCAGCCTGAAGACTGATCAAGCCCCGATCAGGCTGCAGTCCGGAATGCCGTAGTACGGCACGCCTGATCAGGGCCGGATCTCCACCGGATCAGTGGAACCGTAGTACGGGCGTAAAAAGGCACCCTGATCAGGCCGTAGTAAGGTAGCCTGTGCGGCGTCGTAACGAGGCTTCCATGGACGCCGTGTTACGGATCAGGACCGTAAACGGCAGCCGGATCCGGGCCGGATGCCAAAAAGCGTTACACGCCTGATAAAGCCCTGATCCGGCCGTCTGTTCAGTGCCGTAGTAGGGGATACGGATGCCGGATCCGGCCCTAGTCAGTCCCGTAGCAAAAGTTCTAGTCGGTTACTCCCAATCAAATTTTCATTTGGAAAACCAAACATTAGCATAATAGAGGTACTGCTATTAAAGCACATAGTGAATTATGCACCAATCGGTATTTTCAAATATTAAAGAGCTTGAGATACATGCTGTATTCCGCTTCTACATTATTCTCATTTATACGTTATACTTGCTGTACCCCTTGAAAAACGTATAGCTGAAGTTTCACTGCATTTGTCAGACGATCGAACTGTGTTTGATCGTTTCACATCCATCAGAAAGACATAAAATGGGTTTCCTTGGGTGGTGGCTATCGAAAGATTGAGCGCACATGACTTATCCCTGAGCTGACAGATCAATGTTGATCCATTTTTATTATCAGGGGAGGGAGTATTCCCTAATGTCAGATTGAATAATTCAATGAGTTAGAGCTTAATGGGACCAAGTGGGAACTCAAAGTATACTATGCATGCTATGCATAAAGTAATAATAATATGTGCAGGCAAATGCGGAGACTGGAGGTTGCGGCGACAGGACATACGAACTTAGCTGTGGCGAAACGAAGCTCGAGGGGTTTGACCTTTGTCTCAGATACAGAGGCGAGGACGAGCTTCGCTGCAGCCGCGTGCTCAACCTGCTTTTATATATAAATGGTTAATAGCAAAGAATACATATATATATATATATATACGTATACATAATACATACATATGTAGTGGTTGCTATTTGCCGGGCCGGCACTCACCAAGCTTCACGGCTTGGATGTGCTGTAAATGTCTTGTGTTACACCAACATGCACTCACAGGTACTGTCAATTTACGAACAAAGTATGAGCCGGACGATACAAAGTTTCGCCCGATGTGCACTCCGGCCAACAAACTTATTAGACAACAGCGGTCTGCGTTCACCTCTAATATGTGTACTAACGAACCTGATGATAACAGCACGACAAAAATTTGGTTCCACTTACGAACGTATATAGCGAAACGAGAAAAGCCGCGTTCTTGTACCTTTCATTTTTTTATTACTACAGCTCAGTGCGGTTCATAATTGATGCCTTTTCTTGTTATGATGAGTGCAAGCGAAATTCGTCGGAATTTCACCTCTCCTCCTCTCTTTTTATCTCGCGTTCTTCCCTTTGCTAATACTAATTTATATTATGACTACCATTTTATTTATTGTTAATTAGTTTAAAGATTTATATATAACACCCTGGCTCGACTCTGTTACTTTACTTCAATTTGAATTTGAATTTGAATTCTAACTCTAGTTCTTAATTTTAATCTCATCTCTATTATGTAAATTAATATGGTATAAGCTGTCTCATCACCACCATTTGTAAAATTTGCCCTATAGCGTGCTAGGGCATAAATAAATTTTCATTTTATTTATCTCTTTTTCTCGATCTCCCTGATTGATCTCTCGATCTCGAAGAACGATAACTGCAAATGATGTCGAAGTTCGCATCCTAGAAATGCAATGAAAATGATTTTTATTTTTAATTGCCCAAATTTCGTTTAGCACAGTCCGAATATCACCTAAACATTTTTCAAGATCCTTGTCTTTTTCTCGGATCCTCTACAGCCCAAATCTGCAAATATCAAAACTTCGGAATAATAGTAAAAATAATAAATGGAAGAGACATTTTGGTGCATTCCAACGATGCAAGGCTTCAGCACCATAACTGCAACGCATACAACAAGAAAAAGAATAGTCACTATAATCTATGTGTCCGTCAGAGTGTGTCTGCCAACAATGATTATGCAATGACGAAATGGATGAAAAATAGTAGAAAATATAATTTCACTATAGATCTCATTCAGGCGGTCTGCCTTTGGAACGAAGGATAAGTATCTGAGGCACTGATCAATACCAACTCGTCACGACCCTCAGGGGAAGAAAACCAGTTCGTAGTTGTTGATTTACCGATTGCAAAGACGTTTCTTCAAACGTGTCGAATTCATAACTACACCACATAAACTGCAGTTCACTTCAGTCTAGTCCGAACAATTATCTGTGGCAAGTTTAACGTACAACATAATAAAAGTGTATGCGCGCATCTACCCCTCTAGAGAGGGGCCCGAGCGAAAAAAAAACTCGAAATTATTTCGAAGGGTCGATTATTTGTACATAAAAAAATAAATTGCGCCTGCAACAATATGGTTATCAAAACTTTTCATTTTTACAACCTGCTCACTTCATTTTTAGTCCGATTCCCCACTCGACCCCTCTCCCCTACTCCCAGTAACATTTCGGCGGATTCCCTCAACGCGCTCAGTTTCACAAAACCTTTCCTTCTTTCTCTCTCTCTCTCTCTCTCTCTCTCTCTCTCTCTCTCCCCCCCCCCTTCTCTCTCTCTCACGTTATTCGTTTGCAATCCATGTATGCATATATATAGACGAGGTCGTTGTACATCGCACATACCTCTCGCACGTTCGTGTAAACTCTCTCCCTCTCTTTCTCTTGTGAGCACCGAGACACGCGGAGGTAATGCTGGGCTAGGCTGATCGGTAGAAATACGTAGGGGAAATCGCATGTTCAGCCCGATAAACGAAATAAAAAGTTGTTCGGCGCGGCTATATCGAAAAGGGGTGGTGAGGAAATGGCGGAAGAAGAGAATCTCCCCGGCCCTTTACCCTCCGTCGCCACCAACCGCCCTCCACACCTTTTCGTTTTCTCGTGGATGCAACACAGCTTGGTGGAGGGATATATGGTGGATGAAAGGGTGGTGAGGGGGCCAAGGGTGAAAACGCTAAGCTCGATGGGGTGGCTGCGGAGATGTGAACATATATATATATATATATATGTATAGAACGGTGTGTACGTAATACCTACGCCGTTGCGACCAGCTCGTCGTGTGTGTATATAGCGTGAGCTGCATCCACATACGCTATATACCAAACTACAGTACACGCATATGGGCCATTCCGGAACAATTGCTTTATCCTTTTGAGTTTTTTTTCCCACTGTAGCTCATTGCACTTCGCGATGAGAACAAAAAAAAATGCACGCTAACTTTGCTAATGATTCGAGATATTTGTCCGATCTTTGCGGCGAATACAAATTTGAAATTGCAGTGATGAATGGTCTCAATATTTTTTTTTTGATACGTGGGCGTTATTCGATACCGCGAAAAAGCAGAAAATTGCAGTAATTTGTTTCGTGCCTATCTTCATTTGTGGATCCACAACGCGGTATTCGTCGATGAACCGCCCAGCTTGTTACTTCGAAAATTAGATTTGGTAAGATAAGGTAGGGTCAACTGTAATTCTCTGATTAGTGCTATTGAATACTGTCAGCTCATATAAGCAATCAGAATGTATTTTTCTGGACGATTCGGTAAAAATCGTTACAGACTATTGAAAACGATTCTCCTTCACTGCTGGAATGCTAGTCGTCTATTCATTTTGATAGCACTGCAACAATTTTCCTTGATTTTTAGATTGAAAAGTAGCTTGCATTTTAAAAGTCCAGCCATACTATGGGAGCGTGATGCCAATTGGTCAAAGAGAGAAGAGTCCTTGACGCGGACCAGTGGAGCAACTTCGTGGGTGTGAAATCTCCCAATTTCAAAGTCAATGGTCAATTGCCTATTCGGTCTTGCAATAATTTCTCTTTCACCACTGCTTCAATCCATTAACAGAGTCTCCATTGAATGATGACGTTTAAGTTTGTACGGTTGGAACGAAATTAACATTTTGTAGCTCAAGCTACAAAAATCAATCAACCGTTTTTTCAGATGATTATTAGAGATCTCACAACAAAATCTGCACAAATACATTTTGTATAATAATTTAAAAAATAACAAATAAACAACGTTGTGTGCCAACGATCCAAACTTCAATATCACATTTAAGGCGGTATTGTTGTTTAGAAAACTGTTTTGAAGGCGATTTTTAGGATGGAATAACTGTTAAATTGTTCCCGTTTTCTTTCTGAATTTTTAAAATCATGTTTATTGGTCCATCAAGAATATGAACAAAGTTTAAAAAATGTGTTATCACGTACGTTTGCTTACAATGGTGCGCAGAAAATGCCCCTAATTGGCGACCAGTTTTATTGACGTTGTACGAATGTGAAAAAAACCAAATATAATCTTAATCTGTAAGAAAAAAATAATTACAAAATGGCGGCATGCTAAACTGTGATTATCAATTTTTCCTATTTTTCTGACTATTCTACGAGTTATATAAAATAAAATAAAACATTGATTTTGACTCAATTCTGCTACCAACGTTGTAAAACAGTCTACTGAAGGTGTATGCCAAATCTGAGACAATCGGCCAATTGGTTATCGAGATATCGTGGTTGCCGATTTGAAAAACATAGTTTCGCGAAAAACGCGTTTAAAGTTTGACGCGTCTCCACCGCACTTTGAAAATAAAAAAAATTGTTTTGTCTTTATTTTATTATCCTACAGACCTTTCTGAATACGTCGGTGAAAATTGTTTTATGATACTCATAAAATTAGCCGAGTTATAGAAATTTTGAGTACACTCAGGGTATTCATCATTTCTACAACTCGGCTAATTTCATGAGTATCATTAAGAGGTTACGTGGGTTTGAAAATAAAAACAATCCATTTTTTTAAATTTTATTATCTACTAGTACAATATGTCTAGAATATGCTCCCAAAGTTTTAATTCAATCGGAATAAAAGTCTTAGAGAGAGAGAGAGAGCCTTTGGGAATTCCCCCCGTTGGGAAAGACCGGCCGGGAGCGTCGCAGGTATACGCATTTTTCTCAAAACACTATTTTTAAAGTCGGTGGACACGATTTCTTAAAAACGAATGCACTGATCTTATTGAAATTTCGCACACTTCTTCAAAATAGCATTGACTAGTGATTGAGCGAAGGTTTTTTTTCGATTACAACTAATTTTACAAGCCTATACGTAGTGTAAATTGTACCAAAAATTGAACTATTTTGCATACAACTCTGCCAAAAATGCAAATTTCAATTTTTTTAAAATCCTTCGTTCAATCACGAGCTATACTTATCTACTAGCAGAAAAGAATGGTTATCCTGACCACCACGAGGACACTTTTTTTTGAGGGGTCTCCGGAAACCAGGACCCACCGGCTGAATTTCCCAAGTTGTTGGATGAATTTTTTTTAATATTGTAGGAATGTTGCTCTTTTATGTGCTCATTTTGAATAAAATAATTTATATATTACATATAAAAAATAGAGAAAATATGCTTTTTTTGGCTTCGAAACCTATGTAACCCCTTAAACAATTTTTACAGACATATTCAGAAAGGTCTGTAGGATAATAGAATAAAGACGAAACGATTCATTTTTTCTCAAATTTCCAGACAACAATTCCGCCTTAATATCATAACCGAAGAATGTCGCTGGTATACTGACGAAAATATTGAAAAAAATGATGGTTCGAAGCAAAATTATACTCGGCAGTGTTCGTGTCCTGGAATTTGGCTTGGAATAACCCGTACGTACGTAATGTTGGAATCTTTTCTACCTTCGACCTAATACGTGTACACCTGAATAGTGCTGGTGGGTGAGCTGGTCACTCCCCCCCTCTCGTTCTCTCTCTCTCTCTCTCTCTCTCTCTCTCTCTCTCTCTCGTTCGCTCTCTATGCCTGGTGCACGACTAGAGGCTGCCAACTAACTTCTACTTCTTTTTGTTGAACCACCGGCAGTAGGGCTATATGCTACGAAAAGCACACACCGGCAACCCGAGGCACAGAGACTTCACGCGCACAAGGGTCGTCGCTGCGAAAGAGGGAGCGTGGAAGCGAGAAATGAAGAGGGAGGGAGAAACCTACGGGATCGATACGCCCGAACTTATTTTGGATTATTTTCAACTCTTCACACGGGCCAAGGGGGAGGGGGGAGGGGGTGGTCGGAGGTTGAGGGAGGAAAAGGTTTCAGCTCACTCGCCACGAACGCGCGCGGGCACGAAGCTTTTCTCATCGAAGCTTTACGTATGAGCTTGTGTAGGGTAGATCGCGAGTACGTGTGGAAAATCCCTGTATACAGATACATCGAACTGGACCAATGCTAGTGCTGATTTCTCTTGTACAGGTAGAACAAATATATCGCGAATTCCGCAGGACTTCCCGTTATTTCTCTATCATTATTTTTTCGCTCTTGCTGCCTTCTTCTTTCAACTCTCATTTGTCGGGGAAAAAGTTCTGCGGCTTTCGGCTCACTCGTTTTATCATTTTTATTATTACGATTTTTCTTCCCTTCGTTATTATTGTGATAAGTAAGTTTTGGGGAATTTGCGCTGCTTGAGCAATCATTTTTTCATCCTCGATCGCAATAATCCGGTATCACGGATAGAGTGAACTGACCAGTGAATAGACGAATAACGACACTATAGGATTCAAATGAACTGTGACATGAAAATATTATGAAAACAAATTTTTTAATTGCTATAGCTAACAAAATGTATTATTATGATAGTAGCAAAAAAATTTCGAAGTAATTGCAACAAATGACTAAAGTCGAAATGTAGCGAAATGACTAAATCGCCCGTGAATGGAGGAAATGACGAGTAAATGGACATTCGACCACCATTAAATAGACGTGTAGTTTACATAAACGCTGTAAAGGATAACAATTTATTATTTATTTTTATTACATGCTTCATTTAATTTAATTAAATTTGGCTTCATTAACAATTGCACCCGTTATTAGGGGTTGCTTTAAAAAATCCTAAAAGATTATTCTTTCTAGGATATTCTAGGATATTAAAATATTCTTTTATTATTTATTTTGAAGAATACATATACCAAGTTTCAAGTTCATACACGCAAGGAATACAATTTTCCATTCAAACTTTTACACCGCATTGCGGTTTGTATGGCTGGAAACTGACCAACGGGTATGTTGATGTCAAACCACGGTACAATAATGTGAGTCTCCGCTTTTTCGGGAAATTTTATTGATTTCCGATCACGAAAGGCGAAGAGACCATTCGAGGAGATTTTCATAGAAAATGCTGCGGAAATTTGCCTCGTTGGAATGCAACGAAAATTATTTTTCACTTCTTCATTTGCATCTTTATTCAAAAGTCTTTTTTGTTTGTTTATTTCTGCTGTCGATATTCAACAAGAACCCTAAAAATCCTAGATTGAAAAATGATTTCCATAGACTGAGTCTGCCGAAAAAAAAAATCTGTTTCATTATAAAAGAATTAATTTCTGGTGCATGCCAACGATGCAAAGTCCTACGCTCAGCAACGTCTCTACCGCGAACGATTCACGGCATTATTTTATTGCGTTTCAAAGAAATTCGTTTAGACATGCAGAGAGAATTAGAGTTGCACGAGAGTATCGTGAAAGCGAGCCAATCCTTGAAACATCGTTTAGCTAATTGGAGGACCAAGACCAAGCATTGTCACAGCGAAGACGAGCTTTTTATTTAATTACTCGTCAAGTACTTCGTAACAAAAAAAAACTAGATTTGATCAGCCCCTTGCCGATGCAATTAACTTGCACGCAATCAAAATAAAATTCGTTTGTCTTGTCGTTTCTGAAAAACTCGTTTGCTGTTTCAATACTCCTCCCACCTCTGCACTTCTGTTTCTTCGCTCCTTCGCCGAATCTTCGTTCTCTTATTCTCCCAAGTAAGAGAGAAAACTCCGATTCGATAATTATTGACGCGCGATATCTTCGCTAATTGAGAACCAGTTGGACATTCTTACGGTCTTAATACGCGCTTGTGAAATAAAGTGGGACAACCTTTATCTTTTTTTTTTTTTGCGCGCGCACGTATCGTCCTTGCGATTGCGGAGAAATTGCGCCTCCTATTGCTCGCTCTCGTACACCCTGGTCATAATATTTATTTTGTTATTACCTCCTGCCAAGCGCTATCAAGGCCCACCAAGTGAGACGTATCAACCCACGCAATTAAGAGACACTCTGAGCTTTGCGTTTTCGCATATATATATATATATCCAAGGCAATATAACGAAGTAAATAAATCGTGCGATCGCCGATGTTGATGCCCGCATCGATATATAAATACGACAGTAATCAGGCAATCAGCGCTTCATCGGCACAAGGATATGATTTTTCAAGCCGAGAATAATTACCCAGCACAGTCAACGCATTCCACAAAAAAAAATGTCCCTCAAATAACTCAAATTAATACGAGAAATCATTTCAATCATCAGCACAAAAAGAGAGTTGATTCACGAGTGGTGGTGATCGTTTTTTGTTTTAATGGATTCATTAAGAAGATATCGCGTTCTCGTGCTCGCGGCGCACACTGCTCCTTTGTCGATTACACTAATGAAATTTTCGCCCGCAACGGAATCGACACGAATTTGCATATATTTCGGAAATTCATTAGAACAAGAGAGACAGAGATAACGAATGTTGCCATCGAATAATTTATTTAAAGCCTCAAGCGCAGCGATGATTATTCAACAGCAATGATTTATCTCTGTCAGATTTTTCTTTTTCTCCCTGGAAGCGGTCATCACATATTTGGTGTATACACTTTGAGAATCGTTATTTCACCATTTGCTGACTAATATTAATATTATACGCAAAAGAATTGCTTGGTTACAGTAAAGCAGCGGATTAATTATTGCGTGGGTTTTACAACGCGAAACGAAGCCGAAGATGTGGCGCGACGGTCTAACTACTCCTTTGTGGAAACTATATATTTATATATATATATACACACATCTACATATGTGTGTGTGTATACATATTTAGGAAGGTTTGCAGCCACGTGTAATAGTATGTTGGTCGAATACAGGTGCCCACATAGGTATCCACATATATTTATATATAGCTATATATCTATATACAAATGTATGTGTATTACGTATGAGTATCTCGCAAATGTCTGCACTCGGTTGCTAGGTCCGAGGAATTACGCTCTTCCTGTAACTCTGGAGAACGCGGTACATTGCCATCTCCTCTTTCGTTTCTTTTCTTCTCTCTTTCTTTCTTTCTCTCCCTCTCTCTCTCGCTCTCTCTCTCTCTCTCTCTCTCTCTCTCTCTCTCTCTCTCTCTCTCTCTCTCTCTCTCTCTCTCTCTCTCTCTTTTCTTCCTGTCTTCCCCTTTCTCTCTTTTTCGCTGCACCTCACCGCCCCCGCGCTCGCTATCTTAGCAATCTCGTAATTTCTCAGGGAAGTTAATTGCTCACGCACCGCGAAGTGAGCGGTGAATGAAGGAGAGGACGCTAATTCGATCCGTCGGGCCGGAATGAAGTCGCTCCGGAACGCCCGGTGGCTATAAAATGTACGGGAATGAGAGAGAGACGTATACACATATACACACTCACGCATATATATATATCTATATATATATATATGTATATATATATGGATGGGCGTGTGTGTGTGTGTGTGTGTTCGTATAAATGTATACGACAAAAAGAGGGGAGAGAGAGAGAGAGAGAGAGAGAGAGAGCGAGAGAGAGAGAGAGAGAGGGAGAGAGAGAGAGAGAGAGAGAGAGAGAGAGAGAGAGAGAGAGAGAGAGAGAACGAGCCAGAGAGAACGAACCAGAGGCAAAACCCGACGGCACGTTCTCGGTCTCAGCAGAAAATCTCTGTGTGTATGCACGACGAGAGCCCCTATATTATTATTCCCTACATTCGGACCTTCGTAATTTTCGTAAATTAGTGCACGGGAATAGCCGACGAGGAGAGAAAAAAGTGACTAGATGAAAGTCAACGTTGGGGAAAAATATTTGGAGCGAGCAATTATTATGTAATGTTTTCTTGGATGAGTAGAGAAGGAGTATACTTAAGTTAAAGGATATTTATATTGAGGTAGACGACTCTAATTGATCTAAATTTGTTTGGTTATTGCTAATTGAGTTCTGTCGGCGTATTCATTGAATTTTATTTTGGTACTGTAAATTTTCGTTTCCTGAGTATATCGCAATTGCTCACCAGGCCTTCGAACCCAAAGAAGCCTTTATGATGCTCGATAGGATGATATAAAAAATCGTAATTTTGTTGCTACTTTACCAACAGGGCTAAGGATACGTTTAAAAACGGATGTTGAGGAAAATAATAATTTATTTAGAATTTTACAAAACTAGGTTCAAGAATTTATCCACGAATTTGTCGTAATATTCGTCCTGTTGTATAATAACGTAGACGTCAATTTTACGATGCTGAAATTCGAATCGAAGTGCAATGAAAAAATCCTTTTTCAATTGCTTATATTTTTATTTGAAAGACTTTGGCTATGAAGAATTACAGAAATGTTTTTTAGGATCCTTATTTACGATCTAAATTTACATAAGATTTTGGATGATAATTTTTAAAAAACGTTTTCTTTGTAGCAGAACGATGCAAACTCCAATACTGATCAGTTCTCATAGACTAGCCATTTTTTGTCCGATCCTTGACCTGTCTCATTGATCGAAAAAGTTGAAACATCACAACATATCGCTCTGGGGACGCGTAGTCCAGGTCCTCGGTTTGCTGACAGACGATCAACGAAGATAATGCACGCGTTGAAGGCTCTGCACGCGTTGAGGAGAAATCTCGACAATTTGCGAGCGTTGCAGCGCAAGAGAGAGAGAGAGAGAGAGAGAGAGAGAGAGAGAGATCGGTCCGTTGCGTTTACAACTTTTCGTTGTATCCAATGAGTCTCGGAGAATTGTCAGTTATCGTGGTGAAAGAGGGAGACCAAGATCGTTGAGAAAGAGGAAGAAAGTGAGAGAGAGACATAGGGATGTTGTAAACGGTTTTACGGTTTGTTACGAGTCTTTCAGTGCCGTTATATTATTTATGTATCTGTACAGCACATCCATATATATATATATATACGTATAATAAAGTACGTACCTAAAGTCCTCGACACGTCATTGAAAGAATTTAAACATTGGGACCAATATTGGAGAGGAGAGAAGACCTCGTATTTCGCGTTTCCAGAGAAAATCTTACGCGTCCTCGGCGTGTTTTTTTTTTTCTAAGTAATTTTCACTCCCGTGTCCTTCCGTTCCGCTCTCGTCTCCGCCGCACCTTCTGTTCGAAGCCATAACGGAGGCACGCATAGCGACGTCCTCGCGCGGGGCTCTCTGTGGTCCAGAGCCGCACTCTCCCGCGGACCCCTTCGAAAAAGACCTTCGACAAATGGTTTTGAAAGATCATTCCACCTTCTTTCCGTGGAATCGACAAAAAGCGTCGTAAGATCGTTACGGTAGTATGGACGTAGGCTTGTACATAGCAGATGTATATATATACACGTCTTATTACCTAAGAGACTGAGGAGGTAGTGCTGTAGCCTCTTCGGTACCGCATATTTTCAAATTTATGCTGCGAAAATCACATAAATGTTTTTTTCTCTTTCATTCTTATGAAAGATCTGCAACTTGTATTTGCAAAAAAGAAGAACTTGGGTAATAGCCGACACTACTGAATGGGCGGTTGGGTTTCGGTTCCAGCGGTACTTCGAGTTAAGGAGCGTTGCGCATGGCCGATACTCAGAGCGGTGACCGCTTAGCCGTGCACTGCACCGTGTGGCGCATCAACCAGTCAGCGGAAGGCCAATTCTTCTGAAACCTTCGAAGGAAATGGCTGTGCACCAGAGAATCGGAAGAATACGGGGCCGTCTATACGAGTATGGGTTTTTTACAGTTTCCCCGTACCCTCGGCAAATGCGGTATAGTGTTGCTTTAGGGAGGACCTCACTGTGACGGGCCGAAATAAGGTTGTTTATCCGAATTTTTTTTTGTCTACTAGATTATTTGGTTGGGCTTTGGAAAAAGTTATGTTATTAAGTATACGATGAACTTATTTCGTGTACATTTTTATTTAAATAAATAACAAAATTATTGAGGTATAATAGAGGCTCTGTATAAAAAATGTGGTTCAATGGTCGGTTTGATGACTTGACATTAGTTTATCTGAAAAATAGAATAGTTTTATAATTATATAAAGTGTTATTATTTACATATATAAAGTGTTAAAAATAAAGTGTAATTTTGGTGAAATTTTTACTTATATTCGGGGGCTTAAAAAATACTAAATTAAAAAAACGACTACGTACAACGATAGTTACTGCAATTACGGAAATGTTTGTTTTTTTTCAAATTGAAAATCAAACAATTATAGCTAGAGTTACGATTCCGGTCAGGTCGAGAAAAACGCAATTGACAATTTTAGTTTACGTAAATCGTAATCAACCTCGTATAAAAAATTGAAATTTTGATATTCACCAAACTTCGTCAATTCGGGGTCCATGAGATGGATCTCCTTCACCATCATCGTCCTTGTTGCCACTTTTTGAAATAATTTATTTGGGGTGTCGTCGGCACGGAGATCGGCGCGCTGTGGGCGAGGCTTATCCTTGTCAACGCTGTAGGCGTACAGAGTAGGTCCAACCTTCATTTATTCCTACCATCTTATATATTTTTTAAATTGTTAGACTTCCCTCTTTAAATATTGATGTTGCAATATATAATGCTACTTTCACAATATCGCTACCACTGGAATTAAATTTAGGTGCTATCTGCCAGACTACAGAATTCAAACACTCGTTGTTGTTTTGTGTGAATCCGTCAATTTATCGTTCGACAGGTCTTCATAAGTACAAACGTATTTTCACCATAGAATGGACCCTTACATTTATCTATTGTGAAAGATGCGACTATCTGCCTAGCGCGGGACCCGAACATGACTGATGTGTCCGGTTGCGCTACCTGCTCTCACTAAGTCGTCTGCAACTTGGTCAATTTTCAATATTTTAACTTGAATTTTTTCTCATATATTTATGAATACGTATACTTTGAGACAATGCGAAAAAAACGATTTTGTTTTATCCGGCACAGTGGTATCCTTCCTTAGAACGGCTGCGGACGCAACAGAAGTTAGGTTAGGTTAGCGAAGTGCAGGTAAAGAGTGAAAGGAAACCGTTCAATTGGGATGGGTAATACGTAAAAAGTCAGAAGGGTATACGTTGGAACGTAGGAAAAAAGTTGTAACTCGGATAATAATGAACATAAAGGAATACAAAAAGTATTAAAAAACACTTTCGTTTCCTTCCAACTGCGTGAACGTCAACGCGATATATAGCTTCCTGATGCATGCATCGTTCGTATGAATACGAGAAGCTGCAACACCACTTTGCAACTTGAATTGCGCGAGTTACGACATGTTTTTTTTCACCTCTCGATGCTTGCAGATATGTACAAAGCGAAATGAACGATTTAGCCGTAACTTGCAAACTGGAAACTTCTTCAGTTACACTCTGCCGAAGAGCATGTCGCCGCTTGCACAGGAGCCAAAGTGTGGAAGAGATACTTCATCGAATAACCATTGCTCAACTACCGATCATTGTTGCAACGCTATTGTTTTTTTTTTTCGTCGCCCTCTTGAATTATCCAAGCGAGAAAACGGTCTGGACGGTTGTCGGGCGGTCTTCTTCGCGAGGCGATCTTGGAGCTATCCTTTTATCGTCTCTCTTTCCGATTTCGTCGGCAATAACTCTCGTCGCGAGTATCTTTCGACGAAACATTCATTCGTGACGGCGGTACACTATTTTTTGCACTTTTGCCGACCGGATATTCATTTTTTTTTCAAGCCCGTCGCTCGCGGCTCTGGAGGATGTATATGCTGGCGAATTGAAAAAGAACACTTATCTACATAAATGATAAGAATTTAACCAGAATACTGTGTCTGTGTGATAGAGGAATAAATCATGCTCATTATATGACTGATACAGGTATATTATTATTATTATTGCCCTACCCGTGAACTGTAATCAGTGATAATATATCATCTTTTATTATGAATATTTGTGATAAGTTCTATAAACGTTTTGTGAAATACTCATTTTTATTAGCGTTGTATGTACTATGAACCTTGAGGAGTTTCGGTACAACCGAAGTAATGTTACCATTTGATTTAATTTGTACAGTAGATTCTCTGTCATATACTGAATGCACCCTTCAAATTTTAAATCGATTGTCTACATCGTTTTCATAAAATTTACAATTAAAAGAACACTTTTTAACATAGGGAGATGCCTGCACTCATCGCTAATCGACAATTTTACGCACGAAATAGTGTGAAGAAATGCTAAGAATGTTATGAAAAACTGCCAAACGATTCAGTGCATTATAACTATCACGTCACCCAAAAATTAAATGATCCGTCTACATCGTTTTTCAATTATTTACATTTTTGTAAATGACAACGATAATTTTTTCCCCCACCGACGAAACGTAGAGGCGAGATGTGGCAACGTCGCATGAGTGCTAAATGGCGCGCGAGTTTGAATACCACTAATCCCCGTATCGTGGCTATACGTTCATTAAAATGCATTTTTAAAGAGAAGTGATATATTTTATTATTGACACTTGGTATTTATCGTTCAGCATTGATTCGGTTTAATAAAGGAATGTAAATGTTTTTTTTTAAATTGGACTGCGTGAGTTGCTGCGCTCGCTGATGCTTGCAGTGCCAGAATATGTGTCGCCAAGCGTGAAAAAAACAAACTCGCAATACAAGCAGTGCGCTGTCGTCAAATTTATCCAATTTTTTTTAAATATCGTAACACTTAAAAAACGTTTTTTATGCGCTCGTGAAAAAATAATAATAATCTTAAATGCAGGACTCGAAATTTATTAAAGTAATCATGTCGTTTTCGAATGAAATATTGGTGTGTAAAAGTTGGCGCCCTACTCGAGAACAATGTTCTCGAAGAATTCCCCCCTGATTCCGCCTAAAGATAAACACTTCTGAAAATCCTGAACGAAAATCCAAAATAAATTCTAGACAGCTGGATTTCATCCGTTTAAAAATCCAGATGTCTAGATGTCATCCAGATGTCATCGGTTTAAAAATCAGACCATCAAAATAAATTCTGAATATCTGGATTTGCATCTGGATAAAAATACTATTTTTTTAAACCTTCAGTCAATAAGAACGGCTTCTGGAGGATCAAAATCGTTCAATTTTTGTTTAAGGATTAAGGCAATTTTTGTTTAAGGATTAAGGCCTTAGGCCATTCTAGGATTTTCCAAACATCGATTTTTTTTGTTTAAAATGTACCTTAGTACCTATAAAATTATATTCCAAAAGATTGTGGGTGTGAAATATCTCTAAGTACTCGATTTTCGAATTCTAGAGCAACTCCTTTTGATTCATGTCGTGACTTTCTACTAACTTTAAACGCGTTTATCTCACAACTTCATTTTTCAAGTCGGCCGGACTCATAACTTAAACAAATTTCAACCGATTCACTTGAAATTTTAACTGTATATCTAAAATTACATTTTCTGGGGCACTACGTAGGATTTTTTAAATTATATTGCATAGTTCCTTTTTTATAAACAATTTTCTGACGATTTTCTCATGGTATTTTATACTTTTTCTTTTAGAAATGCGCCATTTTGACGAAAAACAATATATCAAAAAATCCTACGTATTTCTATAGCTATTCTTATATATAATCGAAAAAACTTTAGTGTCTCATCATAACTAAAAAATTATAGGAGATGTTGGTCCGGCCGTTGACCTTCCAGAACTAAAGGCGTCATCGGGAAAATGCTGCACAGTCGCCATTTTGACATGTATCGCTGTGAAATAATAACTTTGTATAATCAGTTACGTGTATAATGAAACCTCTATTTTGTAATTCCGATTTATTTGATGGTTTCGCTGAAAAAAAATCACAAAATATGCCCTTTCTTGGCCTCTAGAGTGGCCTAAGGCCTTAAGGATGTCAACCCTCCGATAAAGATCGGTCCCGTTAGTCGAAACCTCTCAAAATGTACTTTGCGATCTCTCATCGGCAACTGAAGGTTAATTGTCCAAGGAATTACGGAAAAGAAAAATAAATGAAAAAAAAACCATTCGTTGCGTCGGTGATGCACTTGGGCTCGCGCGAATAACAATTACAGCTGCTCTCGCGCGTCTTCACGAAGGAACTGGGCTGCAATCTTAGAAGGTCGAGACGCGCCACTGTTTCCTCATTGTGCCGGTATAGCAGCGCGCACACGTTCACATACAAACACACATATAGCATCCGAGCACCTTTATTAACTTCACGCCAGCCCACCGAGCAATACCGAGACTCCGATGTCTACAATGCTTAATCCAAGCCGCAGTGTTTACCGTCGGACATCGTCTTCCTCTGCAATCATGGTACAAATACTTCGCAAACTCTTTTTTCCTCGGTATCCCACGAATCGCCCCATACATTTAACTAAATCAACCCAAACCAACAAAAAAAAACGAAAAAAATAACATTTTTCGATGTTACGACTTTGCGAACTCTCAATCTTCAACTTATTTCTAATTCTTACGCTGAAGTGCGCGTCATCGAAACGCAATGAAAATGAACTTTTTTAAAAACTTAATACGGCAAGACAGTCGTAAGAACTGGGTCACTGTAATGAAATATTTAGCAATGAATTTCTACGAAATAATATTTATAGTTTCTTTATGAATATTCGCTGTGATCACTTCTCAGATTGTCACTGCTAAATTCAATTTATTCTTTTTTTACGACACTGACGTCTGCGAGCTCCGCGTAACCGAAGGATGGTCTTAAATAACTCTTAATCGACGAGACACATTGTTCCATTATTATATGCATGTATATACATATAAAGAGATAGAGAGAGAGAGGGAGAGAGAGAGAGAAAGAAAGAAAGATGGGAAAGAGCTGCTGGGGGTGACGGAGAATGTTAAAGACATGTCAGATAGAGTATGAAAATGGAGCCATCGTCCCGTTAAGTTAATTTGCAAACGAACGAGCTCCAAATAGATTCTTCATCCCGGGAAACTGGCCTGATATGAATTATATACGTATCTATATGTGTGTGCGTTCACAAGTATGGAACTTTCGTCCGCATATGTACGTACGTACGTGTAGATATATACAGGGTGAGGCACATAAAGTGTTACAGAGCAATGCACTCAAACTATTGATCATATCCAAAAATGTTTCAGACAAAAGTTTCAGAGTTCGAAAAGGCCGTCATACTGGACCACCCTATTTTTTTATCGGTGGAGGCGCTGAAGCTACGTCAAGGTCAAGTCTACTTTTTTAAATGGAACAATGTATTTTTTTTCGATGACATTATTACCGATTTTAAGACGAATTCAGCGACCTACAACACAAGGTCATTCTAGTCACGCAAAGTATGAAAATAGTCGAAAAATCGAAAAATATCGGAATAATCACTTTCAAAGGATCCACTAACCTTGGTTTGGGTCTACCTACAGAAGATGCTCGAAGTGATGACCCTCGACTTGTAAGCACTTGTTAATTCGCTGATGAAAAGACCGTCTAACTTCAGCCAACATTTGTGGTGTAATTTCGGTACATGCTCGGCGTATTCTTTCTTTCATGTCGTCAGGCGTGGTAGGTGCTACCGCCATTACGCATTCTTTGACAAAACCCCATAAAAAGTAATCTGGTGATGTTAGATCTGGCGAACGAGGTGGCCAAGCTACAGGGCCGCCTCGTCCTATCCACTTTTCACCAAAAATCTCATTCATCACTTGTCTTGAACAAAGAGCATAATGGGGTGGTGCACCGTCGTGTTGCATCCAAATGTTCATGCGAACATGCAAGGGCACGTCTTCCAGTAATTGAGGCAGTACGTTTTGCAGAAAGTTTGCGTAAACTTGCCCAGTCAAGCGACCTTCAAAAAAATATGGACCAATGACGTGATCACCGACAATGCCGCACCAACAATTAACGGACCACGGATGTTGAAATGGTACAGTTCTCATCCATCGAGGATTCTCATTTGCCCAATAATGCATGTTATGCCTATTCACATTGCCCGTATTTGTGAAGTTAGATTCGTCAGAAAAAAGCACATGACTCAAAAATGAGACATCCGTGCGCATTTTTTTACGAATCCAGTTACAGAAATTGACGCGATTTAGGAAATCATTGCCGTACAAATCCTGATGTAATGACATACGATACGGATGGAACTTGTGTTGATGTAAGATTCTTAATACAGATCGCTCACTAATTCCACTCTCTCTTTCCATTTGCCTGCTGCTCGCATGTGGATTTAGTGCATCAAAATCTAAGATAGGCAGCCGCATTATTTTCATTAACAATCGGTCGACGTTTGACTCGTGTTTGTTTCACTGTCCTGAAGCGACAGAAACGGTCAGCTAATCGCTTAAAAGCCATGTGCGATTTTTGTTGCCTATCCGGATAACGAGCCGCATACAAACACAACGCGCGTGTAGTGGTGCCTGGCAGAGCACGGTAGGAGCACCGCTCCGCCAGGCACCACTACACGCGCGTATCTGATTGGCCCGTCTTTAAAAATTAATAATAATTCAGGGGTTGATCTGGGAACCATACATGCTTATATCAATCGACTCAGAATTTCACCCCCAACCCCCCATTTCAGGGATGACATTCCGTCCTGGAACACCCTGTATATATATAGACAAAAATTCGATGCACGTGAAAACCAGTCGAATGTTTAGTGAGCTCTTCTAGAGACACAAGGGGTTGTTATTTCAGGGTTTTATCGACATAACACGAGCGGGGCCCGAGTCATCTCTAAGACGAGCAACCCAGAATAGGTTTTCGATAATTTTTCGTTCGCTTTGGCGAAAAATCCTCATATTGATTTCATCAATCTAGCGGTATCTATCCACGTGAATCGCTTACAAAATGTAAATAATGATTCAAATGTTATTTGAACTTTCACGTAGGATTTCGCATTTTTCGAAATTCAGTTGTCAAAACTCAAATTGTCAGGATGGTTTGAAGTTTGCATCGTTTGAATGTAATGAAAATAATTTATATATACGGTTTCGCGAAAAAGTTACTTTATCGTTTTTTAGGATCTTTATTGAAGATGTACAATCCAAAGTTTGAAAAAAAAAAACTTTGGATGATAATAAAAATTCGAAAAAAAAATTAATTTTCGTTGCATTCGTAAGATTGAAACTTGACCGGCACGAATTTTCTTGAATTTTCCTCCGAACGTTTCATCGCGTAGTGTCAACGTAACTGATGGAAATATAGACGCCGTGGCTGTGAGACGATGGATCGAAGTTGTCATTTAAAGCTCGTGAAAATAAAAAACGAAGATAATTCAATGGTTGGCGATGTGACGGTTTTCCAATTTTTCTTGTGGCTAAGCAGTCGAGACGGAGAAATTTAAAAAAGAAGAAAATGGTGGATGAGTTAAAAACGCGACGCGGTGAGAACTCGATAATCCGAACGAATTTTCGATTCGGTCAGTCGCGATGTATAAAAAAGACATAGCGAAGGAGCAAAAAGAGAAAAGTATAACGGACGATTTGATCAATGAAGAGTTCATATTATCATCGGATGCTGTACACGGTGAGTATAGGTTGACGTTTCAAATATACACTCTCTCTCTCTCTCTCTCTCTCTCTCTCTCTCTCTCTCTCTCTCTCTCTCTCTCCCCGTCGCTCTTCCCGCTCCACCATCCGCGCGGGGTCCGCGTATCCAATCACGAAAAATTTTCCGGGCACATCCTCCGGGCATCGGGCTCGAACGCTTCGATATCGAATTACGAAGTATTTCAAGCCCCGTGCATGATGAACGGATTTTTTTTTCGCTCTAGCTATTTCTTTTTCTCCTCAGTTTTTTTTTCTTCATTCCCTCGCTATCATGCTCTCTCGCTCTGATTTTCCATCGTCAACGAGCCCCCAACGGCACATCGTGACGAAGGGTATCGATAAAAACAATTTTACGCTCGATAAAAGTCATGTGGTGTGCGCGAGCATGGATTGCGCTTTCACACGTATATATATATATGTACATGCCTCGTATATCTGCAAATACGCATCGTCGTGCAGTTACGTCTCGTTCACCCGTCTTGATTTCATTGCACATAAGTTACGTAGAACGAAAATAAGCTAAGCCCGCGGCTCTCCTTGCGTAGTGTACTTTTGTCGTAGTTTCACGCCATCATAAAGTGAGCAATGCGCTAAGAGTAGCCGCGAAAAACTAATCCCGTGCAATTAATTGTTTCGGCAATTCCGTGCAATTGGTTGTTTCTGCATAGAATACGTTATTTAATTGTTGACAATGTCGAATGACCAGCTTTGAATTATATTGATACGAAGAGAATCAATATATTAACCCGTTTTGGTCATATGGGGTCCAGCTGACCCCAGGCAAAGTTTGCAGCTAAGTATCTGAAAACTGGCCATTCAAAATGAAACCTATGGTTGTTGTTGTTGAAACGTATCTTAATAAGTTTCAAGGCTTTTTGACTTTATGAGTTTTATCAAAACTGTATTCAATCTTAGCCCAAAATAAATATGGTTTTTTTCAAGGTCCGTGCAAAAACTTTTTTTTCTTGAAAGTATACTGTCTTGAGAGTACAAAACTGACATTTTTCCGCTGTATCTCAAAAATTGAATTTTTTATGGATTTTTTAATGAAAAAAGTGAAATTTCTTGAATTTTTTTTCCTCTGCATTTTTTCGACATGAAAAAAAAATTGAATAAGGAAAAAAAACTATTGGATTTCAAAGAAGAGACCTTAAACTAAAGTTCAGTTAAAGAATTAAGTCGATACATTAAATAGAAGGTAAATGGCAACTGTTTTTCTTTGACGCATGACTATTACGTTATTTTTCGGAGGTATGACCACAACGGGCTAATCTATATACGTAATCAATATATATACGTAACATGATGAGCACCCGTGCAGAAATTTCTTGGTGACTCCCCAGATCCTATTATATCCCTATAGGCGCATGATAGGGACGCTGCACGTAGGAAGTCCACATTATAATCCGAGTGGACTCCACGCTATTACCCGATCGACATCATTTGTGAAGTATTTTATTGGAAATTTTCAACCGAATTTTGTTGAATCTAAAAGAAAATATCCTTTCGTGATTCCATGGAATTTTTTTTTTGGAGAGTGCCAAGATGTACCCACATCTTTAAGGATTTTTTCGGGATACCGTACGTAGGGAGTCCTCGTTGGGATCCAATTGGATTCTACACCCTTCCCCGATGAACGCCGTTTGAGAATTCTTGCCATGTTCGAATCGAAAATATGTGGAAATTCACGAGAAAATAATCAGCGTGTTGAAACATAACCTGAACGTTTCGTGAGCGTGTACGTGTGCGGTGATGTCGTGTGTGGTGAATGTCAAAGTGCAGTAAAATAAATAACAAACGATAATTACAGAGGATCTTCAGTGATGTGATTCAAATCGATTTTTAAGGGGGGGGGGTCACACCCGTGTAGACGGCGGAAAAAAATTAATTAATTTTGGGAATTATCTCAAAAACTATTTGTTCGATTTGATCCAAATTTGTTTTATTCGAAAGTATATACAAGGTGTATTCATAAAGTAATGCTAGTGATTTTATCGTGAAGCGACTGTACGTCGCAGCGCGGGGACGCTTGGATTCACAACGTTCCCAAGGTCAGTCTGCTTCGAGCAGTGGTTGCGTCAGTATCGTTGATTTTGTGAAACTCGTCTCAAACCCCGTGCCACAACACGCGATGGAGCAAACGGTCGAACAACGGTACGCGATCAAGTTCTGCGCCGTGAGTTCCTGGCGAAGCACGACTTGGCAACGCTGTCCCAGCGCCCTTACAGTCCCAACTTGGCTCCGGAAGACTTTTTTTTCTTTCCGAGGATTAAGACCGCCCTCAAAGGATACCGTTTTGACGGCGATCCAAGCCGTCGTGACGATCGCTCTGAACGACGTTCCCGTCGAGGCTTTCCAGGTCGTGTACCGTGCCTGAGAAAATCGCTGGAAAAAAATATGTAGATGTACGAGGGGAATACTTCGAAGATTTCTAAACATTTGTAACTATATCTTGAATAATTTTTTTTTTTACCAGGACACTTGCATTACTTTATAAATACACCCTGTATATTGAGGTATATTGACAAAAAATTTGATAAATGTATATTGTCTGGGAGCCCTGTTATTGTGGCCGGCGTAAAATATGTCCCGGGGATACTACGATAACCAGGGCGTCAAATTTTGACCATGCAATCTTGATATTTCGGCCAAAAGAAACACTTTATCAAGAGTAATAAAAATCGATTTTCGATTAAATAACGAAGCTATCGCGATTTAAAAAACGCTCGATTTTTTACTATATTTTGGAGCTACAGTGATATTTTATGGTTTACGCGTATGCGCGTGCCCGTGTTCGTGTGAGATAACATTTTGAAAAGGGCCACCTTTTGATTCAGCTAAAATTTTGCTCAAACAAATCGAATTTTGAAAATTATTTATTTTACTGTGCTCTTACTGTATGCAGCCAAAGCAGTGTTTCGTGCACCCCACGATTGTACAACCACATCCTAGTTGCACAGCGCCCACACCAGTATTCCATCCATCCAAATCCACACGCACATCCGAGGTGCCCCGCGCCCACACCAGTATTTCACCCACGGTTTTATAGCATCTCTTCGCCTTGATAAGGACCGTTGTAGTGGTTTTTTTTTAAGGTGCGTCTGCGCGATAAGGGCCATGTGAGTGTTTTTTTTACCGTGTGTATGTGTTTGAGTGAATGAACCGTGAAAAAATTATCGTGGATTCGAAATGTTGTAAAAAATGAAGGTTTTTTTTAACACGCTATAGCTCTGTTGTTTGATCGAAAATCGACTTTTATCACTCTTGATAAAGTGTTTATATTCGCCCAAATAGCAATGTCGCACGGTCAAAATTTGGCGCCTCGGTTATTGTAGTTCTGCCCATGTCTCTCACTGGTGGTCCTCATGAGTGTATGCAGTCGATTGATGTAAAACAAAAATTTTGAAAAGATTCTTAAAATGTAATGTATCAAGCCCTTCGCATCGTAGAATTTTTTTTACTCAATTAAAAAAATCTATTATCAAGCCAGAAAGATCGGACATTTAGGTTGAAAAATTAATGTAAATTTTACTCAGGCGGCATTTTGTAAAAAATAAAAAAATCCTACGATGCGAAGGGCTGACATTACATTCGAAGAATCTTTTCGAAATTTTTTTTTCATATCAACCGACTGCATGCACTCACGGGGACCGCAGACCGTGCCAGCAAGAGACATATTTTACGCTGGCCACAATAGCAGCGCTCCCAGTCGATATATATTTATAATTTTTTGTTTGTTAGTATACCTCAATATTTATACTTTCGAATGAAACGAACTTGGATGAAATCGGACATATAGTTTCTGCGATAATAATACCTAAAGTTCACGTATTTTTCTGCCGTTTACTCGGATGTACCCCCTTAAGATATACTTTTTCCAGCGATTTATAGTTTTTAAGATCCACTCATTTTGTATATCCATATATTTTATTCAGAAAATTCAACGTATAGACTGCGATGGGGTCCATCAAGAATCATATCAGATTCTGTTCGATAGTGTGCGAATCCTTTAGCATTAAAATTGCATTCATATCTGGATTCTAATGGGGAATCCCGATTAGAATCCAATGTATGAGCGTGACGTTTTAGTACAGGGATCCAAGGCGATGACCATACATCCTGATAGGACTCCAATTGGATTCCTACGATCATTTCTGCACGGGCAGTCTTTATCAGACTATAAACGAAGCCCTGCGAAGCTTAAATTGAACTTGCCAGAGGGACCATTGACTATCTTTGCTTACGTGTTACAACAAATATCACAAGCAAATATGGATTGGGGCAGATCGTGCTATGAAGGTGCATAATTCGTGTATATAACATATATGTATCAGAAGATATTACATATATATATATATATATGAATGAATGTGTGTGTGTGTTCGTACAAATATGCAGTTAGGAGATCTTCGACGCGAGAGGCGCTCCTTCTCCGCAAGGACCAACGAATGAAATGAACTTGGCCTGGGGCTGATGATTCAAGAGTTTTGCAACGGTGTTTACCTATGTAAACGGGTGGGCGCGTCGCAGCATACTGCGCGACTTCAGTATGCACGTGTGTTCGTGATATCGGCGGAGGGCGGTGCTTTCTCTCTCTCTCTCTCTCTCTCTCTCTCTCTCTCTCTCTCTCTCTCTCTCTCTCTCTTTCTCTCTCATTTTCTCTAGGCCATTCTCCCGCGTCAACAGTATTTCGTACGCGCATACTTTTCTCCAGATCTTGCGGTTTAATGACATCTGTATACATGTACCGTGTGTATCCAGAATTGAGAGATGAAAGGACATATTTGGTGTTGTTCAACTCGCTCAACCATGAAAGATCCATTGGTAAAGCTTTTTTATGATGCCGAGAGATTTTTATCCACGGGAGTTTCAATGCATGGAAGCGAAGAGAGAGGAGGTGCAAGAGCATCAAACCACGCGCGGTCCACCAAACAGCCTATATGGGATACATGCGATGACTACCTGGTTCCTTGTTGAAGGACGCTCGCGCGGCCACACAGTAGCCATTTCGCACACATCCGCCGGCAGCGCGGTGGAACTTCTCAACTATATACACATATATGCATACGTTCACGCCTGCATCCTCTTTCGCTTCCTCGTATGCATATGCTCACTGCAGGTAGATTCAACGTACGACAGAACGATGAGCACGTGGAAAAATTGCCGGGACGTTCAACGCTTCCAGGAGAGCTGGCATCGCATTGAGTTCACAATGTAGAGATGTAGAGAGAGAGAGAGACAGAGAGAGAGAGAGAGAGAGAGAGAGAGAGAGAGAGAGAGAGAGAGAGAGAGAGAGAGAGAGAGAGAGAGAGGAATGGAATGACACACGTAGGGAGGAACGGAGCGAGAAGGAAAATCACGGAAGCAATAAGAAGCAGAACAGGAGAGAACTTGAGGAGAAATTTAGTCAATGAAAAAGTTCCACTCCTATATTGTGAAAGACAATTATTACTCATGATAATCCAAAAGTCTAGCTGAATAACAACGGTACGCGATATCTGCACTCTTGTCAAATTAATTCTTATAAAAGTTTGATCAATACCGAACGGAACGAACTTCTGTGGTTTGTTCGTTTTTCAATCTGATTGCACAGGACCACACATCGCACTGCCGGAATAATATGGAATATGGAATAAATTGGTGCTTCATCAGGATGAAAAATGATTAGCCTTCGTTTGAACATCTTACGTCTATGTAATGTTGACTATCAGTGCGTCTCGCTGTTTTGGGTCCACTGCTTCAATTTTCCAAACGAGTCGATACTTTTGGACTAGGCTGGTATTTGAAATGACGTTTATATAAATACGCTTGCATATGTTAGAAATTATGTTGAAGTTTGCATAATTGAAATGCAACGATAGCCTTTTCAATTTTTTATTTCTTTATTTTTATCATTATCCAAAGCCTTTTTTTTTTTGCAAATCGAGGTCCTGAATTTTTAATGAAAATACGTAGAAACATTTGAGCGATTTTCACAGCCTAGATCGACAAAAAAAACTTAAGTAATTAAAAATAATTAATTTTCGTTGCGTTCCAACGATCCAAACTTCAACGTCGGTTTATGCAAGGAGTTTTTTTAACGCATGTGACGTCATGTTGAGCATGGGGATACTAGGATACTATGAGGACCGTCCTCGAATTCGAATTTTTATATTATATCGAATTCGAATATATTTATATTTATATTGTACGCTTTGCACGAAAATTTTCCAACGTTTTTGAAATTCTGCTGGTCTTCATTCCGGCCTAATTAATGCTCCAAAGCTCTTTCGCATATGTGGGAAAAACACAGGATTGTGCTCAACAGAATACAACAAAAGGCATTTTTGTTTAATCGAAAGATTTAACAGGTAGACGATATGAAATTACAATAGTAATATTTTTTCGTATGTAGAAAAAGAGACGACAAAAAAAATGAAACCGTTATGAATTTAGCATTACGTTTTCGTCCAGGAAACGATTGCGTTTTCATTTGCATCCTTTCGTTATTCATTACTCTGAACTCTTACGAAAGTACGGTTTAATGCGTAGAAACAACAATTTTCTCAGCCTCAATCATTCATGTGAATGGGAAGAGAAGAATCCTAAGGGAGAGGCGCAATAGTATACGCAGCGGTGCTAGATTGCGGTGATAGCGCCGGAGTACATTTATGTCGAGCGAGAGAAGGAGAGATGGGAAAACGAGCGAGCATTCACGTTTATGGATGCTCCGAGCATCTGTTGGTACAAGACGGACGTCCGTGGCATTACGTTACACGACGTTACGACGCATAATGCCTGAATGGGCCAAGTGGAATGGGTAAGAGAAAGGCCCACACACGGATCTCTCGCATCCTTCGGATCAACTCGGAATTATATGTACGCGCGTTCTCTCACGCACACACGCGTGTATAATAAATGTGTGTATTATGCTTTTGTGATTTGCGCGTATTTCGAATTGACTCACGGGACGCAAAAATGATTGTCAAAGCGAGTTGAGTCAAAGCGAGATGAATTAAAATCATTAATTATCGAAGGTTTAATTAAGGCCTTAGGCCACTCTAGAAGCAAAAAAAAGAGCATATTTTGTGATTTTTTTTCAGCGAAACCATAAAATAAATCGGAATTACAAAATAGGGGTTTTATTATACACGTAATTGACTATACAAAATTATTTTTTCGATGACGCCTTTATTTCAGGACGGTCAACGGCCGGACCAACGGCTCCTATAATTTTTTAGTTATAATGAGACACTACAGTTTTTTCGATTATATTGGGTGAAGTAATAAGTTCTGATCGTTTTCCGCTAGATGTCTTTAGTGAGCCATATCTCACGATGTATACATCGCATCGGGTCTTACTATACGACGATTTAAAGGTGACATTACGCTTCAAAAAAAGTTCTTTGACAGTTTTGTGTTTGGTGAAGCCAGTTGTGTGTTACAACGTTCCAAAATGGAGGTAAAAAAAGAGAAAATTCGATACATTCTTCAGTACCACTACGACGAAGGTGAAAAGGCGGGGCAGGCGGCCAAAAAAATGTATGCTGTTTATGGACCCAATACAGTATCGAATGCAACAGAAGCTCATGAAGAAGCCCGATGTATGGGTGCCACACAGATTGACGCAAAAGAACCTTTTGGACCGAATTGATGCCTGCGATTCTTTGCTGAAACGTAACGAAATTGACCCATTTTTAAAGCGGATGGTGACTGGCGATGAAAAATGGGTCACATACGAGAAAAACAGCCGAAAAAGATCGTGGTCTAATCGCGGTGAGCCGGCCCAAACGATCGCCAAGCTCCGATTAACGGCCAAGAAGGTTTTGCTGTGTGTTTAGTGGGACTGGAAGGGAATCATCCACTATGAGCTGCTCCCATCGGACCAAACACTCAATTCGGACCTCCACTATCAACAACTGACCAGATTGAAGCTGGCGACCAACCAGAAGCGGCCAGAATTGGCCAATAGGAAGGGTGTTGTGTTCCATCAAGACAACGCCAGGCCGGCCACATCTTTAACGACGCGCCAGAAGCTCCGAGAGCTTGGATGGGAGGTTCTATCGCACCCGCCGTATAGTCCAGACCTGGCACCAAGCAATTATCGCCTTTTCAAGCATTTGCAAAATTTTCTTGATGGTACAAAACTGGCCTCAAGAGAGGCTTGTGAAAATGAGCTGGTCAAGTTTTTTACCAATAGGGACGAGGACTTCTTCAATCACGGAATTATAAAATTGCCTTCAAAATGGACAAAAGTTATCGACCGAAACGGCGCATATTTGATCTAAATCGGATAATCCTAGCTATGTTAATCTCATCGTCGCAATAAAGCGAAAAAACGCTCAGAACTTTTTACTTCACCTAATATATAAGAATAGCTATAGAAGTACGTCGGATTTTTTTGATATATTGTTTTTTGTCAAAATGGCGCATTGCTAAAACAAAAAGTATAAAATGCCATGAGAAAATCGTCAGAAAATTGTTTATAAAAAAAGAACTATACAATATAATTTTAAAAATCCTACGTAGTGCCTCAGAAAATGTAATTCTAAATATACAGTTAAAATCTCAAGTGAATCGGTTGAAATTTGTTTGAGTTATGAGCCCGGCCAACTTGAAAAATGTAGTTTTGAGATAAACGCGTTTAAAGTTTTAGCATAAAGTCACGAAATGAATCAAGAAGGGTTGCGCTAGAATTCGAAAATCGAGTACTTAGAGATTTTTCGTACACATAATATTTTGGAACATAATTTTATAAGTACTTAGGTACATTTTTAACAAAAAAAAATCGATTTTTGGCAAATCCTAGAGCGACCTATATAATCGAAAGAACTTTAGTGTCTCATCATAACTCAAAAATTATAGGAGCTGTTGGTCCGGCCGCTGACCTTCCAGAAATAAAGGCATCAACGGAAAAATGCTGCACAGTCGCCATTTTGACATGTATTGCTGTGAAAAAATAATTTTTTATAGTCAATTACGTTTATAATAAAACCCCTATTTTGTAATTGCGATTTATTTTGTGGTTTAGCTAAAAAAGAAATCACAAAATATGCCCTTTTTTGGCCTCTAGAGTGGCTTAAGGCCTTAAGGAATTACAAGGCGATAACTCTAAACTTGCTCAACATGCCCCTCCCTACCCTATAAGTGAAAAATATAAAAATTAAACTTCATTACATTCTTTATAGGCGCAATGTGCCAGAGCTAGAGAAATTTGACGTGTAAATGATAAAAACTTTTAAGCCCAAGACGTTTCAACGAGGTTTCAATTTGTTTATTTACCGAGTTCCAACGTTTACCCCTGCGGGTTTTTACGTGCTACCCTTCCCACCTGAACCCTTTTCTATCACTTCCTACCCGCACTTCGCTAATCTAACCGTCGCGTTCACAGACGTCTTAATCTACACTATACCGCATTTGCCGAGGGCACGGAGAAACTATGGAGAACCCGTATCGGTATAGGCGGCCCCATATTCTTCTGATGCTCTGGAGCGCAGACGTTTTGCTCGAGTATCTACTCCAAGATCTCAGAAGTATTGGCCTTTCGCTCGAATGGAAAGGAATAGGGTCGTAAAAGTCGAAAATATCTTCGGAAAAGAATAAAGGAAAGCTTGAAGGTATTATGAAAAATTAATTATATGAACACATGTAAAGTATCATTCAGATTAATGGAATACTCTTTGCGCGCCGGTCGCAGTCTGAGTGATAATGTACCTTTCTACTTAGACCGGCGAGTCATCGGTCATTGCCTCTGTCTCTTTCTCCTTCTCTCTCCTTCTCTCTCCTTCTCACTCCTTCTCTCTCTCTCTCTCTCTCTCTCTCTGTCTCTCTCTCTCTCTTACTTTTTCGACGCTTTGCCCCGGTGTCCACGCACGCTGTGTACACTTGATGAGTTTTTCCCCGCCCGGAAGTGATTACGCTCGATCGTAACTACTTAATTCACACGTACGCGCACATGCGCGTGTCGCACAATCGACGCAACGACGCCTACGATTTTCCATACTCCATTATTCTCGCTTATTCCCCGCTTGTACTCGTCTTCGAGGAATATCACTTCTTCAACCTACTCGCGTGCATTTTTGTGGTAATCGCTGGAGTTTCAAAAAGAAGTATTACTTTCTGTTCGTAATCCAGCTTCCCTGTGACGAAGTCAATTAAACGCAATTACACGCGTGTAAGCATTTGGTGTTTTCTTCAATTGAGGAAGAAAATGATTTTTTTTTTTCATCGTCAGGAATCATCTTTTCAGGTATATACGATTCCTCGTTGATCTTTATGATACGCGGTAAAGCGGAGTGTAGAATTGCGCAAACGTTTGGGGAAAAACGAGTGAGAGCGCTCGTCGATCCCTGACCGCATTGAGAACGAACGATCAAACCGAGGCCTGGAAGACGCTGTGGAAGCGAGATAGAGCAGGAGAGGCAACGAATTTGCGACGAGGTAGAGGACGCCTGTGCAGACGACGCGAATAATCAGGCGTAGCATGGCCGAGCTCTGTACGCTTTTTCGAATTAGCGGACTCTCGACATTATAGATATATATATATGTATACACAATGCGAAAACTGTACAAACCTTGCAATATAATGGGTATACGCGTGTACGTGTATAAATGAGATAGTATGCAGTAGTAATCGATCTCGAGGGTTGACAAAAACCAGGAGAAAAGTCAGTGACCTGGTGAAGTATACACGGGCTCTTCCACACAAAGTGGACGGTTTTTCGTATCTTAAAAGTCTATACAAGTGAATACAAACTATCGTTTCGTAGAAAAATTAGTTCCAAAATTGTGAATCAATTAGGATAACACTTCAGGAGACCCACCCTGAGAGTTCAGGAGGCAAATCTAGTTTATATTATAATAATTTTATTATCATATAAACGTGATAATAAACAAATAAATAATTAATGAATTAATAAATAATAAATTGTAATTTCGATAATAAATAAATAAACAAATATTATTATATTTGTTTATTTATTTCTTCATTATCAGTATCTGAGCCAGGGCATGGTAATATTTAAAATCAGTTGGAGCCTCTTAATTGATGGATCAAAAAAGAAACTGTGATGTCGTTATCCGATGAGCCTCCAATTTTTTTATGAGAACAGAAACAAAGCAAAAGACGTTTGTATATTTTGTTTAATATTCGTAAAATATTGGCTGGACAATTTCACGAAGCTTCGAATCTCACAATATCAAGACAAACACGACGGCCGTGCGCAAGTGATCTTGAAGTTTACATTGCTGGAGTGCAATACAATTTTTCTATTGCCAAAATTTTGGCGTCGAAAATCAGTCAATCGTTTTTTTTAAATTTTCTTGAGAAATCTTCTAGCTTAATTTGCAGAAAAGAATTATTGTATGCCAAGCAAAAATGAATATATGAAGAACAATTTTCGTTGCGCCGAAACAATGAAAATTTTAACAGCATTATGAACGATTGATCCCCGAGAACAGAGCCGATCCATTATCCACGGAATAGCCCATAGGAAGGTGAATTGACGCGCGGCTCAAACGTTGCGGACAACTCTCGAGAGTCCCTCGAGTAAATCACCTCATGGTGATGAAACACGCAGTGGCAAAAGGGGATAGATAAAAAGTGTGCCAGGACAAACCGAGGGGGAATGACAGGCTGCGCGCGGAGAGCTTGTGATATATTCCACGGTTGTATTCACGTGCGATTATATTCGTCCTGGACGAAATCAAGATG
Source organism: Ophion ventricosus (assembly GCA_963932345.1). Classification (NCBI taxonomy): domain Eukaryota; kingdom Metazoa; phylum Arthropoda; class Insecta; order Hymenoptera; family Ichneumonidae; genus Ophion; species Ophion ventricosus. Next base: position 20,521,284 of record OZ010712.1, read on the forward strand.
TTCTTTCTTTTCCACTTTCATTCTTCTCTCGCAGTGTTCCTCGTTACGTTTTTGTGCTGCGCTCGGTGGCAAAACAGCGAAATAAATTACGCAACGAAGCACTGAACCAGAGTGAGAAACATCTGTAATCATTATGATAATTACACCGACCAATTCCATCTCGCACTTCCTTCTAGCTCGATGCCAACTGTAAATATGTTCTGCGACCGAAGTTGCGTCGAAGAAAGATTTGGAAAAAAAGAACGAGAAAAGGATAAAAAATCAGGACTAATATTCTTTGCCAAGTGAGCTAACGCCGTAAGGGCTGGAGAGAAGAGCCACGAGTGCATTCTCTTTCCTGCTGCACTCCCGTGTCCGCGGCTACTGTTATGTACTATTGCATATACATATATATATATATACAATAAAATCCTTTGCGCCCCGAAGGGAGGAAATGTTATGCAGATAAAGAAAGAGCTCTCTGCGTATAAGAGTATCGTCAGAAGTACATAGTTTCACGTATAACTTGCCCCAAGGCACGGGAGAAAAGCGCGTAATACGCGGACATACCGAGCTATTATATTCTTACCACGTGCATACCGGATTATAACTGTATTCAGCGTTTGCGAACGTAAGGACGTAACTTCGACGATCTAGCACGCACAGCGAATTTGTATTGTGCTCTTTTGTTAGACCGACATGGATTCGTTGCGATTGTGTCTGTTATTCATCCGGAGTGAATATACGGGTGGGTTCAAAGATTCCGGGATGCTTGCGGGCAATCCTCAACAAATTATTGCGTTAATATACACCGGACTCGAGGGAGAGAAACGATAATCGCAGATTTTCCCGGATATACATTTATCGCCCGAGTTAAGTTTCTGCTCTTGCCACTTTTTAGCTCGACCTTTCTATATATATGAATATACATATATATATATATATATATAAACCGATACTGTTGGATGGCTGGTCGGTATTCGACTCAGTTAAGCAGCGTTGTGAATGGCCGACACTCGGAGCGGTCACTGCTTAGCTGTGCATCGGCTTGCACATCAACCAGTCAGCGGAAGGCCAATACTTCCGAGACCTTGGGGTAGATACTTGAGTTAAACGTCTGTGTACCAGAGAATCACAAGAACATGGGGCCGTCTATACCGGTAAGAGTTTTCCATAGTTTCCCTGTGCCCAACGCAAATGTGGTCTAATGTAGCTTAAGGTATTCCTTTCACAAACCCAAACATTCAACAATTAACGGATTTTCGTCGAGAATTCAGTAAAAATACATCTCAGTATACTGGTTTTTCAAGCCAATTTCAAGTTTCAATTTCAAGCCAAGTTACCGAACTGTTCACAAAAAATTACGACTTTAAAAAGAGTCTAATTTATGCTGAAATTTATGAAGATTACATGCTGCCCACATTTATATCTGATAATTGATATACTAAACAACTCTAGATGTCTGATTTAAACTGGTCTAAGCACGTCAAATTTTTTGAAGATTTGGGTCAGCAAATGTTCAATAAAAATATTAATGAAAAACTTTTAAAAATGTGACTAGCAGAAGAATTTTCGTAACGGCGACTCCTCAGAGAACATGTAAAAATGTCTAAATCTACCAAATTTATGCGATTTTTTCATTCCAGTTTATCTTTGGGTATAATAATTTATCGGAACTTATTTTTATTAAGTGCCACTATAATCAACTAATGATTCAAAATGGCCCTGGCTTATGCGCCTACAATATATGGCCCTCTGCGCAAGGAGTACGTTAAGACGACTGTGGACGCAATGAAAGTTAGGCTAGATCAGCGAAGTGCGGGTAGGGAGTGGTAGGAAAGGGTTCAATTGGGAAGAGTAATACGTAGATGGTATTGAAGTTTGCATCGTTCGAACGCAATGGTAGTTTTTTTACATCTTAATTTCCTTATTTTTATTATTATACAAGATCGTTTTTTCCGTAGATTTATGTAGTATATTGCTAAGGATAAGATAAGGATCTTCAAAAATGATTGCGGGATTTTTGCAGGCGAAATATGCCAAAATAAATTGAAGGAATTTAGAAATATCGATTTTCGTAGCATTCTAACGATGCAGACTTCAATCTCATAATGCGTAAAAACCCTTAAGGGTATACGTTGGTACTTAGGAAATTATATATGTATATATATTAGATAATCAAGTGCACTTTTTTCAAAGTTTTGCTTGCATTTTCCCCTGGTTCCATACAAAATTATGTGTTTCTTCCGTGACGAATTTTTTTCGAGACATGACTTCCTAGCTCCACACATTCTACCTTTGATCAAGTGAACACGAAGATTTTTATTTGAAAAGTAAAAAAGAAGAACGGCAAATTGGGAAAATCTTTCGAAGCAAAGTTCCTCGGGTGTACCACACGATAATAACTTATGAGGTCACGGGATGTAGAAGTGAGACAAACTGGCGTTTTCTTCCTTCGTCACTAATACCGCTCATCAAGACTCTGTGTGCAACTATCTGTCTCTCTCTCCCTCTTTCTTTCTTTCTTTCTCTGTGCTCTCTTGAAACGAAAACGTTTCGTAATTGGAAGCGTACGGCAGCGGCTACTTCCGCTTACCAGCGACCGCTATTTACGAGCCAATAAAACAAAGCGTGAGAGCGAGAAGGTAAAGGAGAAGAAGCGATGAAAGAGAGATAGGAAGCTTGAATACTTTAAGGAGAGAATGAATAAGCGAGAGGTAGGAGAGAGAGAAGAGGGCGAAAAGAGGGACGGAGAGAGGGGGGGGGGAGAAACAACGAGATACAGATAGAGGGAGAGAGAGACAGAGAGAGAACACAACTTTGCGTTCTACCGATCTCCTTTTCCTCCAGGGTCCTCCGTGCACACGCCCCACAGGCATACAATTACGTTAGAATCGACAAACGGACGGACGTACTACGGACTTGCTGGACCGAGAGCGTGCGGACTCTTTTCTCGACGACACGTACCCATAAACGTCTTCCTTATGCTTTTTAACGAGTTGCAATTCCACTCGTTCGCAGACTCTCTCTCTCTCTGTCTATCTTGCTTGCTCGCTCTTCGACCATCTTCTCTCGATCTCTCTTTCTCGTTTTTTTTTCGCGGCCCGTCCGCGGTGTTTCTTCAACGCGACAGAAGGATTTTGCAAGCGAGGGCAAAGCCACACAGGCCCCCGGACTCTTGGTGCTCTCCCGGCTCCTTATCTTCGTCACTCGGAACGAAAGATCGACAGGATCTCAATGGGGATCGGAGAGATCTCTTCCCTGTGTGCTCTCGATCTTCTCTCCGATCTCTTCTACTTCGAGCTCTCTGCATTTTTCGCATTGGAACTCTCGCTCCTCGCTGTACGTCGTCTCGTTAGAGCCGTCGATGATCTGACAGGGTCTTGCTCTTCTTCCTTCTCTTCTTCTTCCTCTTATTACAATTCTTCTCCTTCTTCTCTGACGAATCCGCACGCATTACTACGATAATTCGCAAATTGTTCAACTTTCTACGATAAATCGTCAATTTTTAACCATTAAAATATTAATTTCGACGGTTCATTGAAGGTGCAAGGAGCAAATACATTATAATTTGCACTTCACCATTGCTTAGTTAAATAACCGTTATTCATTGGAAATTATCAAGTAGTTCAGGTATCAAACGCGAGAAATTGTAATATCAGTTGTTCCTGAACAAAATTTCCTATTTATTATTTCGAATTATATCGAACAACGGACGTAATTCGAAACACCCGAAAAAGTAAAAGGGCTTTCACGACGATGAAGCAAAATCGTTGTAAAAGTAACGCTGTTTTTTTTTTTGCTGAATATATGATATTTCTGAGACCCGATGAAAAATTGTATCCATCAGTCACACGACGCGAGACGAGACGCGTATGACATTCGTTTCACCAGCAAAAACTTCATTGTACGAAGCCGAGCATAGAAAGAGTGCAACAACGGGCACAGCGCGGAGAGGAGAGACCCGATGATGGAAAAAAGCGACGAAAGGAACATACGAACTTAGAGTCATAGCAGTTGGTTGCGTGTTTTTTATTTATTTTTCTCTCTTTACATACACTGCAGCGCTCTTTGCTGAGTACAAAATGCAACTTGTCCATCATTCCATTTTATATATTCAGTGTGGCACGTTTGAAGGACATGTATTACGTATCTTATACCAGCGAATGAAATTTCGTCGCACTGGCCTGCGGTTGCACGAGCAGCTGTTACACCCTTAGAGATATTCGACGAAGAAAAAATAGGATCTAACAAATCTTTAAACCTTGCAGGTTATGTTTATGGTGAATAATAGGTAGGTAAAAAATATGGTACATTTTCCTTCAATCAAATATCTCTGTCAATGCATAGGCTATAAACTTTTCCAAATTTGAAGGGCTCGAACGAATAACCAATACTCCAATAACAATGTGTCAAAATGTTATATTTATTCATTTGCGCAAATGTCAAAACTGAATGGTGCATGAATGACAATAGACGGACAAACAAAAAGATCTATTTGATAAGGAATAAAAATAATATTCTAATTTACTGTCAACAATGCATATGCCAATCTTGGGTCTATTTTTCTTACAATTTTCATGTTGCAGTTAATACATATATGAATGTTGATTAAAAGTCTATCTGAGATTCAACCCTTCGCATTCGTTGGCTCGAATGGAACACAAGTGTCTCGAAGTGCTGAGTGATTACATATTTCGAGTTGCAACCCACATTTCTTCATCGTCAAGAAATCCACGCGAGATTCAAAGATAGTAGTTCAAAATTTCGACGATTCTCTCGGGGCTCGACCAATTTCCTTCGAGAATGTCGCCAGTAACTCTGAGGCATTGCCCAAATATTTGCCGATATCCCTTAGGAATCTCCCAATGTAATTCGAGGATACTGCCAGTATGTTTCAGGACCACAGCCTTCACTTTTCAATGTTCGAGAAAATTGCTCACAAAATATAGGTCTGAAGCTTGCGTCGTTGGGACCCAACAAACATTTTTTCTTTCAATTTTTTATCCCCAAGTAATCAACTGACCTAAATGAGCCTCCAAAAAAAAAATCTGAATGATTTTCATTTGCCGGAATGCTGGCAATGTACGGTGCTGATGTTGAAAAAGTGCAACGCCGAAATTCACCGCAAGTACTTTGTCATTTATCTATTTTGATTATTATTCCAAATCTATTCCTATTTTTCTTACATTTATATAATAGAACTCTAACGAGTACCCTGAAATGAAGTTCGAGCATTGACTAACGTCCCCTATAAATCCGGCAAAACGAATTTCGACATTCAGATTCATTTTCATTGCAGTCCAAAGGTGTGAGGCATTCGGTATGATGACAATGTCGATTTGATTTTTATTATTTTATTAAATTCGTGCATGATATAATACGCGTATTTGCCCGATTATAGTGGGCGTATTTGATGGTCTCCCATGTTTTGTCCGTTAAGACTCGGCGGTGGTTCGGACTCAGGCTGTCGACAGACTCGTGAGCGCCACTGTGTACACGCCTAAAAGGGTTTTCGTTAGATTTCATTTCACACCCAATTAAACGACACAAACGCGGAGCAGGTGGGTGGCACGGGATATGGGAAACGAGAGGATGAAGACAGAGACAGAGGGACGGAGAGCGAGAGCATGATGAGCCGGGGCTTATACACGCGTCCCTGCTCGTCTAGCAGAGAGATAACCCTGCATGCATACACCGGGAATCAGAGGGTGCGGAGGGGCAACGTATATGTCTATGTGGGCTAGATAAAGAGATAGCAAAAGTGGAGTGAGAAACAGGATTTTTGTATAGTTAGAAGAGAGACGAGCGGGAAAGGGATAGCTTTGGAGCTTCACGCGGTAAAAATATACTAAAAATGCTTGCGATCGAGATAGAGTTGAGAAATGTAGAGAGGGAGAGAGCTGAGGTATATCTATTTCGCTTGTGTAAGTTCCGCGGTCCGTGCTCTCGCGCTTCAGCACCTGTCGACCTAAGCCACCGTCGTGTGAGTTTTATACACGTTGACTTGTACGTCCATGTGTTCGTATGCGAAATATCTATGTAAACCTGGTCCAGATGCACATCCGTTTTGGCCGCTTACTCTCGCTCGGCCACCTCGCACCCACCTTCATCCCTTTATACACGCTTCTATCTATAGGTCTGTATTTTTGGGATAATCGTATCTCGCCCCTATAGCTTTGGACTACCCGTTTCTGCGCCATTGACGAAGTGGTTAACTTTTCTTTTTTTTTTGACAGTTGTCGATGACATAACAGCCTCGTGTACTTCGACTTCTCCATGTTGTTGCTGGATGATGTCGCAGGTTCCATCGTTGGAATGCAATAAATTTTCGCTTTTTTTATCCATCGCCCAATTTTTTTCGGTGGTTCTACGGTACGAAAATCACTGTAGCGTTTATTGGAGCCTTATTGGACATATGCAACCTAAATGTGTGAGAAAGGTTTGGCAAGGTAAGGAAATGAAGAAAATATTTGAAGAATGAAATTACTTTCGCTGCTTTCCAACTGAGGGAGACTGAGGTTGGTTGTGACATTTTTTTTCAAATTATTACTACATGTCGTCTTTGGAATAATCATATATTTTTATATATTTTTTATATAAAGGAATTAATAAGCTTTTAATAGATGTGCATGATTTAATAGTGAGTTTAACGCAACTATTAGAAATTAAAGGGTTATACCACCCTGAAATTTTCGAAAAATCGATTTTTTATTTTAATTTTTGCTCATATATTGAACCTTAAACAAAATTTTAAGCTGAATGCGAAGTCTGTACCTACAATATTAACAAAGATATTATTTTTTTTCTACCGCACTGTGCAGCGCTCCCTTAAATAGATTCACCCTTCGCTTCTATGAAACTAGTACTGAGCATAGATTTCTTCTCAGAAGGTCCGATTCCACTGTCAATTGGAGGTTAAGGAGGATATAATCAAAAGTGTAACCAAAGCATAAAAGCTATGAAATTGGAAAATCGCACCGAAAATAAGTTTCAGTGGTATGAAAGTAGTTGAAATAGCTACTTACATCGCTACATGTATTTATAATGATGGCTATAGTAATATTCTATTAATATTACACATATTAAACATAACCATCGGAAGTAATTGTTATGACATGTGTAAATGACGAAGACGAGCACCGTATATGGCTTGCTGAAAAACGCGCGCAAGAAACTACAAAAAAGGCTAGAACAGCTCGGAGAAGGTCAAGATTATCTCTTGAGAACCAGCAACTTGCTGAGGAAGGACCCCAATATGGAGCAGGAATCACCGATTGACTATACAACAAATGTATGTCACAAATTTTCAATGTTTTTTACTGTTGAAGCCGCGTCAAAACTTTAAACGCGTTTTTTTCGAAATTAAATACATTTTTCGAATTTGCGGGCAAGATAATTCAACAACAGCTATTCCGATTGATTTGAAATTTATACCACACATTTGTAACATAATTATCTCAATTCGTACGTAGGATGTTTTTTCTAATGTTAACCGTTTTTGTTTAATCAATGTTCTTAAGTAGAAATTTTATGTGAAAAACAAACATAAATTTTTGCGTGATACCAAAAATCCATTTTTTTTTCCAGAAAATCCTATGTAGCGCCTTGTATTTAACCTAACTCAACAAATATTTTCATTCTTTTATCCCGCAGACTGAAGGTGGAAAAAAAAACTTGACGCGCGCGGAGGCGTGTATCTTCGCCAATTATCAATATTTTTAGATTTAAAAAATACATTTAAGAAAATGAAAACATGTAGTAAAAGAGTGTAAAAATAAAAATAAAAAATATGCATTCGTTTAGCTACAAATTCATTCATGAATAGCGAGTCTTATTCTAGCCTTCTGTTTCGAGAGACATCCCCGTCACGGCGGTAGCTGCGATTCCCAATGGGCGTCTTTTTTTCCCAACACCGAGCAATTCCCTCATTTAGATATTCGCCCCCTTTTCACCCTCTGGATGGTCGCCTACGTTTTATCTTGTGCTCTCTCTCTCTCTCTCTCTCTCTCTCTCTCTCTCTCTCTCTCTCTCTCTCTCTCTCTATCATTGCTGCTCCTTCTCGCCCTTAGCTAATTTTTGCGCTGATCTCCGTTTAATTGGTGCAGACCCCAATTCGAGTTTGGCTGAACGGTTTACCTCGTACTGCTGGAAATTTGGCGTGCAGGACAGAATCTACGGTCAATTGGAAGGTCGATAAAATAAAAATCTAGTTGATAAGAAGTCGGTTATGCGTTTGGAATGATCCCTAGTTCGATCGAAGAGTTTGTTGGGAGCCTAATGAGAGATTTCATGAATTTCTTTTTCATTTAAATTGGAGAGATTTTTTTTACACTCACGACCACCGAGTATTCATTCTTGCACCTTTGATTAATTATGTCTTACTTTTTTTATGTTTACCTCGGCGACTTTTGGGATTCCATTCGAAAGTGATTAAAGCTTCTTGTAAGTCCGTCGTATTTGAAGTTGGTTATTTGTGTCTTCCACTTTTCAAACAAACTTTTTTTTCTTCCTACGTTTAATCTTTTTTCCCCGAGTCTATGTATCCTCGCCATCGTTTATTTGGTCTTCTCAACGGGTAGGAAGAGAGAAAGATAGATTCTCAGGGGAGGCGGAACACAGTGCATTCCCTATAGAAGACGATCGAAATGTCAGAGAACCCAACACGAGAACATTTCACTTCGTGATAGTTGGGGAACTCGGGCATCTCATTTTTTCGATTGTACGCTCTGTCGATTTCTCTCTCCCTCTGTCTTTTCTCGCGGGAAATTCGGACCGAAACGGTTCGGTGTCGCACCAGAATGCTCCCAATCCCTTAACAATTTCCGCGAAACGTCTGAGCTTTGGAGAGCAAAATAAAATGTATCCTTATGCGCTGCAGTGAAGTCTTTTTTTTGGCACTTTGGAATAAATGTTTTCGAAAAAAAAATTGAAGATTAAACTACAGTACGTTTATTGTTTAACTATTTTCACAACTATGTTACAATGAAGGTAAATATATTTGGTAATAGAATTTCTCCCCTGCTTAGATCCTCATAGCTCTCAGGCTAGGCTCCCAATACTGATACCAAAAAATGCAAACCCCAAAATCGCTAACTATTCAAGTTTTGTTGATTTAGCCTGGAGCGGCAATATACTTAAACGATATCTATTCATATAAAACAGTTCCGTGACTGACTGAACTGACATATAGAGACTGACATAAAGCGCAGCCCAAACCGGTGAAGATAGAAACATGACATTTGGAAGATGTGTTCCTTAGGAGGTGTAGTGGTGCACTAAGAATGGATTTTTCAAAAATCAACCTCTAAGGGGGTGAAATAGGGTGTAAAAGTTAGTATGGAAAATTATATTCCTTGCGTGTATCAAGTTGAAACTTGGTATAAATATTCATCAAAACAAATAATAAAATGCATATTTTAGGATTTTTTAAAACTACCCCTAATTAGGGATGCAACAGGGTATTGAAGTTTTTATGGGAAAATCTAATTCTCTGCTTTTATCTCAATGAAATTCGGAAGATATATATTGCACAGTTATATAGTTCTGTAGACAACAATGACATTGTATGATACTGGAGTTGAACGGGTTGGCACTTTCATACTACTATTTCATTAATTAACAACCCTTACCTCAGTCAGACAGTCCACCACCTTGACTGAGAAATATGACACTTTACCTTCTTTCTTTATTTTTTACTTTTTTTCTCTCTTTATTTATCTCCTCTCGAGATCAAACCCTAAAGTCCACGGGGACGAAGTCTCGCGCGAAAGCTAGTAAAAAATATATATGTTCACGATTTCGTCAATCGATCTCGCACTCGACACGGGCTCGGTATTATCTCGCAATAACGATGTCGAAATTCTCAACCTCGGTACTCACCCTCTCGCAAGCTCGCTGCCCGGAGCTGACTCCGCCAAGTTCTCTCGTCTCGCGTATTATTTGGAGAAATTCAGGCAACGCCCGGGCCCTTTCGGAGGGTTAACGAACGTTCGCGCCGACTCAGGTACATCTATTTATATATCAATATAGTGTATATTGAAAATATATATGTATATGAAGGTATCTGCGCTTACGTGTGTTCCAGAGTGGCACGGGGGGAGGCATCTGTAACTTCGCAGAAATTCTCATCCAGGCTTCGCTTTGCCTTGTGTTCGTGTGTATCCAATGTGTGCTCTTTCCTATATCGATTGCAAAATAATTGTTGACTCATCGGACTAACGAAGCTATATGCGGGAGGGGGATGTTCTGACTGAATTTGTATATTTAAATCCACCGTGTATTCTGTTCTGCATCTGCATTAATGATGTTGAAACTTGCGTCGTTAGGATGCAATGACATTTTTTTTTCTTTTACTGCCTAGATTTTGTTCGCAGATTTCCGTGCAGAAATTTGTTTGGGAGTCTAGACATCTCTATAGGGATTTAATAGGGACGCCCCGCGTAGGGAGACCACATTGGGATATAAGTGGATTCTGCTCTATTTCCCGATTGAAGTCGTATGAGAATTTTTTATTTGAAATTCTCAATCGGAATTTTTTGGATCTCTCAAAGAAAAATATCCTCTCATGGCCCTGTGTGCAAATTCGTTGGGAATTCCCAAGATGCATGATGCATCTCTATAGAGATTTGTTATGGTCACCGCACATTGGGATTCAATTGGATTCTGTACTGTTCCCTGATAAACGTCGTTTGAGAATTCTTACCACATTCAAATATGTGAAATGTCACGAGAAAAAACTTGCCGTATTGAAATATAACCTACGCGCTTCGTGAGCGTTACGTGTGTGGTGATATTATTTCAAAGTGCAGTAGAATAAATAACAAACAATAATTACAGTGGATTTTCAGTTATGTGATTCCAATCGGTCTTGCACACTGCAAAAACAAGTATTTTGTTTTTACACACTTAAGGTGTGTAAATGGCTGTAGAAAATTTTTACACGTTTTAACGTGTGTGAAAAATAATGGTGTAAAAATAATACGGATATATGCGTTTAAACAACGCACTTACGTGTATTATTTTCTTACACGTGTTAGAACGTTTAAAATAATAAATTCAATAACAAAAGCTTTTCATCGTCAAAATATATGCCTTTTTTGAACATTATGATAACATTATTGTTACAAGTATTGAGGTTTAGTCATGGAGAATTACACGATCGAGCAACGCATAGATATTGTGAAAATTCACTACAAAAAATGGTGAAAAGTTTGCAGAGACGCTTCGAAAAGTCCACGCGTCTTTTGGTCATCATAATGCACCATCTCGCTACACTGTGGTGAATCTAATCACAAAATTTCAGGTTAGTTGTTCAATTCCGATGGCGAAAAGCAGTGACCGTCCTTGTACCCGTGGGTCGAATGAAAACATTGGCGCAGTAAGTGCGAGCGTTGAGGAAAGTCCTTCCAGCTCGATTCGCCATCGTGCTCAGCAATTGAACATTTGATAATGCTCTGTAATAACAATTTTACAAATATTTGGTAGATTCACATTTGCGTCAATTTCGCATTCCTGGGAATTGAATAATTCCATATAATAAGATAAGATAAAATACAACAAAGGTACGGTATATACGCTAATTTTTCTTGGGAGGGCTCGAAGAGATAGAGAGAGGAAACCAGATAAATTGCCGATCCGATCTTTTCATTGACGGCGTCTACGGTGCGGTTCGTGACGACGTTTCCTTTTCTGATGGTTGGCCGAAGTTCGGTGTACAGCAACGGGCAGACCCTGATTCACGACGACAAGATCGTTTCCTCCGGGGTCAGTTGTTGGTGTAGTAACACCTCCACGTGGTTTAAACCGCCGGTTTATCTTTTTGTCTTCGGATCCCAATTTATGTGTCGTAACGGATACCCAGTACTTGAGGGATCCTTTACTGGTTGTCGTTCCAAGGGGTTTCCGAATCCGTCCGATATGCCTGTACTCGCGGGAGATAACTTCCGGGCACCACTTCTCTCTCTTCTCTCTCTCTCTCTCTCTCTCTCTCTCTCTCTCTCTCTCTCTCTCTCTCTCTCTCTCTCTCTCTCGTCTTTCTAGCTCAATTACTCAATTTTCCTTTCGAAGTCTACTCGCTCTCTCTCATATCCCAACTCCCTCACTCTCCTTCCATAGTCACTCCCTCTCCACGGATATGATGCACATCGATACGTTACACAGTTGACATCTGTCAGTCTTCGAGTTGATGTTTCATTTTTTGAATAAATCTGTGGACGTGATGCCGTAACCAGGGTGATTTTTAAAACATATGATCAATAACTCGCAATTACACACTTAAACTGTGTTGCTTTTTCCCGTGTTATTTTTTGCTCGTGTGTTGTTATCAACGTGTGTCAATATGTGTCTTGTATGTTGATTCCACACGCTTTATGTGTGTTCGAATAAGCGTGTTGTTGAGGAGTTCAGCTACGAAGGTGTGTAATAATCTAATGCGTAAAAATGGCAGATTCACGTGTATAATTTTAACGCATAACGTGTTACCAAATGCATAAGTGTTTAGAATCAACGTGGCAACGCGTGTCCAGCCTTTATGCTACTTCTACATACTTTGAACACACGTCAAACACGCCTAGTTTTTGCAGTGGCAGATATACCTTTTTAAGCGATTTATACTTTTTTAAGATCCATTCATTTTGTATATCTATGAATTTGGTTTGGAAAATTTACCGTACAGAATGCGATGGGATCCATTAAGAATCGTATGGAATTCAATTTGATAATGTGGGAATGATTTAAGATTCAAATTGGATTCGTACATTGAATTCCAATGAGGTTGAAGTTTGCATCGTTAGTACGCAACGAAAATTCTTTTTAATTCCGAGTTTTCATTATTATCGAAAATCATATTTACTGGGTTAAGTTGTAGATCGGTAAATAAAGATCCTAAAAAAATGTTCGCGTGCTTTTCATAGCTTAAATCTGCCGAAATAAATTTGGGTAATCGAGGAACAATTATTTCGTTGCATTCCAACGATGCAAACTTCAACGTATGGATTCAAATACGGAACCCCGATTAGAATCCAATGCTTAATCGTAACGTTTTAATATAGGGATCCAATGCGATAATGCCATTGGCTCCCTGCCAGGAAGTAGGGACAAGTATGTGAATCTAATTGGATCCCTACCACAATTTCTGCACGAGTTTTGGCTACGATAATTACTCAAACGTTTCTACGATTTCCATTTAAGGTCTGCAGCCTAAATTTACGAAAAAAGATTTTGGATAGCGATAAAAATGAATAAATAAAAAAAACTACATATAATTTTTGTTGCATTCCAATGATTGAAACTTCACCACCCCTCGGAGATGTCGGAATCCGGTTGTTGATATGCATAATTTGTTTTGTCTCCTTTTCATCTTTGTTCATTTACACCACGAGCAGTAAAGAACAAGTGTCTACTTGGAAAGCCTTTATATTCATTTGAAGAAAGCTATATTGTGCATCTGCGAGTCTCGATTTGCGTTACTTGCTGAGACAGTGTGGACGAAAAATTGAATCAATCCTTTCGGTAGCGTTTTATCAACAAAGAGAACGGCGCGCTCAGCATTCGGATTTTCTTCATTGACGAAGCTCAAGTGTACCGCTATTTATTTATTTTTCTTTCTCTGCGCTTTTTGCTCAGTGTTGCATTCTTTTTTCTCAAGTGAGAATTATTACGACACAAATGTGGCGGTGTAAGAATATCTCTCCGAGGAATTTGATAGTTGAATCGGAGAAGTCCGCACTCCTGTCAGTTCGCATTGTATGTGTACGCGTAGCCGGAACTTCGCTCTTATTCCCGGAACTCCCGAGTGGAATTATAAAAAAAAATGTTTCTGCTGTCGTGGGGTTTTTTGTTCAATGTCAGTGGCATCGGGGCTCGCGTATTTTTCGCGCGACTATCACACGACACCGGCGGCCTCAGCAAAGCTTCGAGCCGCTCGCGCCACAAGTTCTTTTCCTCTGTGTTCCTCTGAGATGTATCCAATGACGCGATTCTTGTCTCTTCATTTGAAATATACGTACGCATGTTTTTCGCGTGTAAAACGCATCACGATGACATCAGTTTTTGCCACTGCATGCGAAAGTCGCGAAAAACAATACGGAAACAAGCATTGCAGCAGGAGAAACGCGGCAGTTACGTTTTGGAGATACGACTTGACGAAACCATCCACAAAATGGTCTGGTAGTAAAGAATTTTCGTACAAAAATGAGTGGCATTGAAACTTACATCATTGCAATGCAATGAAGATAACATTTTTTGTTGTTAAGGTAAAAAAGTGCAAGGTAAAAGAGTCTTACCTAACAGTTCGGAGTCGAATCTAGCAATTGAGGAATCGAAGGGCGATTAAAAAATGCGAATGGATTAAGCTTATACAGTCTGTTTAACAAGAGCGTATACGGCGAAACTCAAAAACTACTCGGAAGAAGAAACTAAAAACAAATAAAAACACACAATATGATATAAACCGTGATACTTTATTATTAATAAGTGGTCCAGTCGCTTTCACTATTAATAATCGCCTGGCATCTCCAAAGCATACTCTCCACTAATTTTATGGCATAATTTGAGAAAGACCTCCATATGAGTCGAATCTGTCGGATAATTGCTTGACGTTTCAAATCTTTGGTGTCTATTGGTGTGGGTAGACCAGGTATGATTGATGGGAGAAAGTGCCCAAAAAGAAGCTTCGTCCTAAAAAATTATGTTGTCCTAATCGCGGTCGAAACTTCCTTTCGCCTAAGTCAGATTTTTTTCGCCGTGTTTTTCGGACAATAGCGGTTCATCTGTAACCACGGTCAGATGACAACTGATGATATCTAAACAAAGCATCTTGCTGGAAGTGTTCCGCTACCTGTTTTCGTTTGAATTTACTCTTTAACGGTTTCCAGGAAAAAATATAACCGTCCACGCTTTTGCCAAATAGATTGTATGTTTATGCAAAGTCACGCACATACACACATACTACGATGTGATCTTAATATGTAACATACCAATGAGTACAGTACTAAGTTTGTTATACCGATACTGGTATATGGACGGTCAGCGTCTGTCTCCGGTGGTACTTCGAGTTAAGCGGCGTTGTGCATGACCGATACTCAGAGCGGTGACCGCTTAGCCGTGCACCGGCTGATGCATCAACCAGTCAGAGGAAAGCCAATACTTCTAAGATTTTTATGTACAACAACTTTCATATTTAAAAAAAAACCGTTCCTTATACAGGTTTTCTATACATACTCATAATTACATCACCAGAAAAGAACGATGGAAATTGGGTTAGATAACAAGTAAAGCTAATGAAACTATTTTACATCAAAGTATAGAGCACTGTTATTCTTTCAAAAGGTTAATGGAATTCTTAGGTTCTCTTTGATGACTTCGGATGAAGCGAAGTGCTGGGTATTTGCTGGGACCCGGAAAAGGAGCCACAACATTTTCACCCCTACTTCGATCAAAGTGAGCGACAATACTGTCACACTTCAGAGATGTCGTCTCAGCATCGTATACTAACCCTATCGGATTAATTTTCAACTGAAAACAAAACGAATGTATGTAGCACTTTCGTAATATGAAAAATGTAGAAACTACATTTTTATCGGATGACCGTTATCAATATCGCTATTTTATGCTCCTTGTCTGCACACTTTTACTGACGCGGTAGAGTGCAATTGCATGTAATAAATCAGTCTTCTTTTTCTTGCTCTTATCACCCGTACGTGTTTTCAGTGATTCGACCTGGGCTTTTGACGCAATAACTATGTAAACGAGAGATTCACAATTCTTCCACTCCCTTTTCTCCATCGTTGTCTTTCTTTGTCTAGTTTCCTCTATTTTGTGTATATATATATATATATATATATATATATATTAGTAGCCATGTATGGTGTCAGTTAGCGGCGCGGATCTCGCGTGGCGTCGGATTTGCACGATGCGTTCGTGAGCGCGAAACAAGGAACCCTCCTCGGCGTTAAATTCTTTCCCAGATATCTCAAGTCCAGACATTGAGAAAATGCGAGAGACGATGCCGAACGAGAGATATTGAACCGTGAAATGAAGAAACGGGGAAATCAGCACGACTGGAGATACGGAAAGAAACGAATCGTACATAGGACACCATTGTTGCCGGTGAATCGTAGCAAAACTGCCGAGTCACTTTGTCCTCGATATTGAAGATGT
The DNA here is from genome assembly GCA_963932345.1 of Ophion ventricosus. Classification (NCBI taxonomy): domain Eukaryota; kingdom Metazoa; phylum Arthropoda; class Insecta; order Hymenoptera; family Ichneumonidae; genus Ophion; species Ophion ventricosus. The sequence goes on from OZ010712.1 coordinate 20,537,424, forward strand.
GTTCAACACGGATAAACAAGACTCCAATGCTATTAAAAAAATTGAATTTCAAGTTAAAACGTCAAGTGAAATAATTTAACTAAAAACAAATCAAGAGCCCATGACGTATATGCTTAACATCGATGTTAATTGTTTTTATCTCAGAAAACCCCAAACTTTAGTCCGTGATTCGAAGCGTCGACGGAAACAGCGCACTTTGCACTTGAGAATAATTTTCGATCCCTTGAATACTCAAGAAAATGCTTCAATTAATTGTTTCCATCTCATTCTTCCAAGTCACATAGAAGTATCGAAAATCATAAGTTTCATAAGCGATGGACAATCATTTTTACACGTTTGTGTTCAGAAGTTCAATATTCTAGTATTAATATTCTAGTATAAATATTCTTCGTGTGACGCAAAGGATTTCGTATTGTTCGCAAGACGGAACAGGGATTTCTGGTTGTCCGAGGAGTCTAAGAGCATCAAGCCAACAGACGTTGTAAATTTTATCGTTGGATAACAGGGGACCTGTAGGAAATCCTCATAAAGATGCTTTATCGCACGTTCACATCGCGATATAATACGTAGAATGGCTTGATGCCCAGGTATTAAGTGAATTGAACGACTTAGACTTTGGATCTTCTGAGTGCGCTTTGAACTGACCGTTTTTACGGTCCGACGTGTCATTGCTCCTTGTGTTTCTATTCAGTGAAACTCAAACGTTAAAATATTCAGTTGGTACTTAAAATTCATATGATCAGATCGGACCAACGTCGAGTTCATTGAATATCTTTTTTTTTCGACGTAAATCTTTACTGTCACGAGGGAAACAAAAAGGAGCGAGACGTTCCATGGGCCTTACAATATCCACGTATCAATCCAATTTAATTTTAACGTAAAGGGTAACAAGTCCGTGATACGAATCTACATATATCATTTCACAAATTCCTACGACAATCGCACAGTAAAATGCGTGTGTATATGTGCGAAATGCCTTGCGCACATAACGATGTGAAAACGGGACGCGATCCCGCCGGGCTCCTCTCGAGGCGTCAATACTACCGAGGCGAAAATACAATTATCGGAGAACAAAATTGGTGCCGACCATCAGACAGAGAAGTTCACCTTTTATCTCTCTCGTCGTGGTTGCGAGAGGGAAAGGAAGATTGGAACGAAGTGGAAGCGGAGGAGGCGCACGGCAGTGGACCCTTGAAATATTCATGGCGAGAGGAAAGGACGGAACGAGAAAAGCCATGGAAGTGCCGGAGACGGAAAGAGGGTTGGAAGAAGAAGCAGAGAGGATCGAATAGGTTGCGACACCCCCGGATTTCTGCCTTGCTCCTTTTGTTTTTCCTTCTTTCTACTATGCGCCTACTATTCCACAGCAGCGAGCAACCCTTCAATTCGCCGATATTTAATTACCAATTTTGTGGAGGTAACGTCAACGCCCCACACACTTTGCCCTTTGCTTACTCGTCTTTTTTGCATATGTTTGTAGATTCGTATCGGCACCGATATAACCACCGGGAGGATACTATTATTTCTTTGAATCGCAAATCTTTCATCTAATTACGAAACAGCTACTAAGTTCAAAAACTCCAAATTCCTACCCGCGCATAAATTGTTGTAAGGATCCAATTGGATTCTCATATTTCTTTCCACTTCCTGATAGGGATCCAATGCGTCATCGCATTCGATCCCTATACTAAAACGTCACGCTCGTATATTGCTCCTAATCGAGATTCCCCATTGGAATCCAATGTACGAATTCAATTTGAATCCTAAAGGAATTCCACATTATTGAACAAAATCCGATACGATTCTTGATAGACCCCATCGCATTCTGCACGTTACATTTTCTAAACGAAATATATAGATATACAAAATAAGTGGATCTTTAAAAAAGATAAATCTTATCTTAAAATAAGTATGAGTCGCTTAAAAAAAGTATATCTGAAAAATCGATTTGGATCGCATCACTGAAAATCCATACACGTACATGCTCACGAATCGTGCAGGGTATGTTTCAACAGATCAAGTTATTTCTCGTGACTTTTCACATATTTTCGATTCGAGCGTGGTAAGAATTCTCAAACGGTGTTCATCGAGAAAAAGTGCAGAATCCCATTGGATCCCAATGAAGACTTCCTATGTACGGTGTCCCTAACAAATCTCTATAGAGATGTGGGTGCATCTTGGAGCTCCCCAACAAATTTGTGCACAGGATCATGGAAGGTTTTTTTTTTTGGAGATCCAACAAATTTCTGTTGAGAATTTCAAACAAAATTTCTCAAACGATGGGGTCAATGGGGCATAGCGCAAAATCCACTTGGATTCTAATATGGACTTCTTAGGCACGGCGTCCCTATAAAATCCCTATAGGGTTGTGGTAGGATCTGGAAACTCTTTTACAAATTTCTGCACGGGTGATTCGAAAGAGTTGCTGAGCACCAACCAGGGATGATAATTCGCGCCACCACCTTTCTAGTTTTTTTCGCTGTTGCGCTTTTTTTCTGACTTCGATAAATTTAGTTTATTATTTTAATAATAAATATTGATGATAGTAACTGAGCCTCGCAACTGCCAAAGGCTTCAATTATCCATAACATTGAGCTCTCCGTGTTTTAGTATTGCAGAGTAACTCTCGTAGAATTTCGACATCGCAATTTCATTCTTTTACATCTGGATTTGGCCTCAGAGGGAAGCCACGCACGAGTGACGCTGAATGCCCATGCTCTTTGACGAAAATGCGTTTCCCTCTCTTCGTCCGTATTCTCAAACGCGCAGTTCTGTTTCTCTTTGTCGCATGTACCAGCGCGAGGCCCCGTAGAGTGTACTGCAGAAGCCAAGTATTGGTGACGGTATAATTGACGACCGTGCTTCTCGTGGTTCTGCTACCGAGCGGTTTCTCACTGCGACGTCCCGACGCTATTGTCCAAACGTCACGCAGCCAGCGGACTGATCATCGCGGGGGTGGAAGAGGCCAACCCACTCCTCCTCCGGCCCCTCGAGCGCCACTTCAAAGACACGAGAAAGCAGAGCCCGCCCGTCCGTCCGCAACCATTACTCGTCGTCGTCGTCGTCGTCGCCGTCGTCCTCGTCGTCGTCGAGGCCCTTTGAGGTCTGTCGTCTCTCCTGTGCAGCTCTCGATGCCACAAGGCAGAAATCACCCACACACCGGCATCAGACTTCTGTACACTTATACACAAAGAAATAGACACAGTCGCGCCGATCGTTTCTTAGGTACCCGTGCTCGGCGCTTCATGTGTCCGTGTGACCGAGATAATTAAAGCCACTGCTCTTCATCCGATACATTCGAGGCTTCTTCGAACGCACAGGGTGTGAGCTTGCAGATGAGAAAATTCATTGTCTATAGCAAATATATTTTCATTGAAAGTCAACGGTTCATCGATTCTATCGAATTGATAAGAAGATACCAGTTCTACCTCTTTGTTTCCGTGTACGCTCATCTATCCGCTATGTTTATAAATCCTTCTAATAACGAACTACGGGTTCGCACCCATACTCGTACGTATATGTACATCTATGTACAGAACGACAACAACGAAACGTTCTCCCGGTAACTATTGTGGGTCGTGCGGCAATACCGGCGTCATATCCCAAATCGAAAATGCGGTTCTCGACCGGCACAGGGAACCGGGCGCTCGTTCATGGAGGATTGGGGGTTGGGTGACGGCGGCTCGATATTCGGGGTGCGGTCCCTACACAGAGAGAATGAGACGGAAAACCGTTCGTAGGTCCCGGGGGTTTGCGTGTGAGCCGAAGATATATATATGTATGCTGCATAGCACGTGGAATCAAGAGAGCGAAAGAGAGAAGTAAGAGGGAGAGTTGAAGAGAGAAAGAGAGAAGGAGAAAGGAAGGAAAGATCCTTCAGGCTAGGAAAACTGAGAAAGAGAGATTGTGCGAGAGAGAGAGAGAGAGAGAGAGAGAGAGAGAGAGAGAGGGAGCTTGTTGGCTGTGCCTGAGGCAGAGAGGGTTGAAGGCGTGACGAGCAAGAGCGGGTATATAACGGCGAAGCAAGAGAAGCAAGAGAATCGTGCAGCGACCGAGAGCCGAGAGAGAACCTCGGATCGGCGGGCGCCGTGAGACTACACGACGTGCGGGGAGTTGGAGGGTGCGAACGGAATAGCAGGGTGGGTGGTTATAGCGAGAATCGTGGGTTGGTGGCCGTGGGCCGTCGTCGGTGGCAGTGCAGCGGTGGTAGCGGCAGTAACGGACTGGAGAGGAAGGTTGGGGTGGGCGCCCGGGGTAGCAGAGGACGCCGACGACGACGAGGAGAGACGCGAAGGAAGAGAGATGAAACGGGACAGAAAGAGAGGTGGAGAGCGGATGATATGTTCAGGCGGCGGTGTCGGGCGAGGGGGCGAAGAGGTGGATGCTTGCACGCGTTGTGCAGTGCGGTTAACGGCGTGTGCGTTGCCGCTGCGCCGACGGCCAACGGGTTCGAAGCGGAGCGGAAGGAGAGAGCCCCGATGGCACCAGCAAAAGCACGAGAGAAGAGTGCGAGCGAGCGAGAGAGATCGGCAGCTCAAGCGAGAAAGCTCCAACGAATGGAGAGCGAGAGAGAGAGAGAGAGAGAGGCCACGAGAAAAAGAGAGATGAGAACAGTGTGGTAGGTCCAACTACACGCGCTTGTAAGGGAGATCGCGCACGTGGCGAGAATGACAAAGAGAGAAAGAGGTAGAAAGAGAGAGATGGTAAGATATATCGAACAGAGGGAACGAGACGAAACTGCTGAGAGAACGCGTGCGATAGAAAAAGAGAGAGAGAGAGAGAGAGAGAGAGAGAGAGAGAGAGAGAGAGAGAGAGAACGAAAGAGAAGAGAAGGAAGGACGCGGGCGTCTCGGCTCGGCGTTCTGGCAGACGAACGCATCGATCCCAGGCGGGTCAAGCACGGAATCTCTCTTTGCCCCCTCGCTCCGCTACTCCTTCTACTTCTCATCCCCCATCGCCTACCCGTCGCCCCTTCAGCTGCCGCTGCCTACACGAACCCGAACGACCAGCAACTCTCCCGCACCAGTCCCGAACTCTAGCGTGCACGACCAACGACGTACTATATATATATATATATATCGGTTACCCTCTCATCGGCCTCATCCCTCTCGTTCGTGCCAAACTGTGTGCGCAGGGCCCACCTACACCCCTGTGTACGCTTCTCGGCGTTATATATACCCTTCGTGCCCTCCGACCACCCGCTACTACCATCGTACTCGCTCAGCTAGCTCACCCCCGCCAGACAAAGACAAATTACGCTGCATTTTCAGAGCCCCCAAAGAGCCTCCGCCTCCTTCTTCGTCTTTGCTTCGTTCTACCAATTTCTTCTTCTTCTTTCCCTTAGCGGCCTCTCCTTCGCTATCGTCTTACTCTTTTTTCTTCTATCTTGCCACTTCTTTGCTCCCAGAGACGCAAGACGAACGAGGCAGGCTTTTGGGAGGAAGAAGGTGGTTGCTGGTGCACTCGTATTCATGAGTAGAGACGGAGAAAGCCTTCTTCGTTTTCTACACCGCACGCTTCAGCAACCCTCCTCATCGTTACGTGCATGACTCTCTTATCCCTCCCTCCGCACCGTCTCTGGTTATGTAGGACATTAAACGGGTGCTCAACCCTCACGCACTTTTGCATGCATTCCTCCATTCTCAGGCTGTAGAGTCTTCCACTACTTCCCAGGCAAAAATTGTTGTAGGTATCCAATTGGATTCTAATACTTGTCTCTACTTTCTGATAGGGATCTAATGGATCATCGCATACTATACTAACAGATAACGTTCGTACATTGGATTTTAACCGGGATTCCCCATTGAAATACAATATACGAATCCTATTTGAATCCTAAAGGATTCATCGAACAAATACCGATAGGATTGTTGATGGATCCCATCGCATCTTGTATGTTGAATTTTCTAAACAAAATATATAGATATACAAAATGAATGGATCTTAAAAACGTATAAATCTTATCTCAAAGAAATATAAATCATTTAAAAGGTATATCTTAAAAACCAATTTGAATGACATCACTGAAAATCCACTATAATCATCGTTTTTATTCACTTATATACTTATTGCACTTTGACGTGCAATAAGTCATCGTTCTTAGTTTCTTATTTACTTTACTGCACTTTGACATAATATCACGGCGTGTTATGTTTCAACACTCCGTGTTTTTCTCGTGGCTTTTTCACATACTTTTGATTCGAACGTGGTAAGAATTGTCAAACGGCGTTCATCGGGGAACAGTGCGGAATTCACTCGGATTCCAATGTGGACTCCCTACGTGCTGCGTTCCTATTAAATCTCTATAGGGCTGTGGTAGGATCTGGGGACGCCACAACAATGTTCTGCACGGGTTAATGCTCTTGTCTCTGAGGCGCTCAATACCGGAAGTCTTCGCCAACGGTTGAGGTGTCATTCAGCCGTAGATTGGCTTTTCCAATTACTCAACGTAAATCATTATTGTAGGAAGTTCATTCAAATAGTATTATAAATGCTGTCAGGTAATTGGTTCACAATTATCCAATTTGGCCTACGGTATAAAATTAGTTGGGTAAACGGTCGCATTGTCGCAGATTTGTCAGTTTTGTTCCACATATGCGAAGCTTAAAAGCTCTTTCTCACGGCCCGCGCTCTCGCTCAACCACCCTTGCAACTTCCTGCCCGACCAGGGTGCAAAATTGTGAATGCCTGCACACACCGAACCGTAGATATACAGATATGGCATTCACGCTTCACGAATGACTGGAGTGCGTTTTCATCACCGAGAAGCAAATCCCGACGCACATCACACCCTTTTGCATACCCATGCCTGATACTGACTCTCGGTGTATCCCCATATGCGCGTAATTACCCGTCGAGGATCCTCTTGTGGGCGTCGAAGGAGTACGTACTCCTTGTATCCAAGAGGGAGAGAGAAACTGCTTGTATACTCCGCCCGTAGCCGGGGTAGGTGTGCGGTGACTTCATAAAAACCCGTCACGCACTCCGACTAGTAGTAGATGCAACCCTCGGGTTAAATCTATCCGTAGTCAGCGCCTGCAAAGGAGTGAAGCATTGGAACGAACATTCGTGAGAAAGTAAACGTTAACGGGTTACGTAGGTTTGAAAATGTCAAAAAATCAATTTTTTTTATTTTATTATCTAATAGTACGATATGTCTAGAATATTTTGCCAAAGTTTTAAGTCAATCGGAGTAAAAGTCTAGGAGAGAGAGAGAGTCTTTGGGAATTCCCCCCGTTGGGAAAGACCGACCGGGAGCGACGCAGGTATACGCATTTTTCTCAAAACATGATTTTTGAAGTCGGTGGACACGATTTCTCAAAATCTCATGCACCGATCTTATTGAAATTTTGCACACTTCTTCAAAATAGCATTGACTAGTGATTGAACGAAGGTTTTTTTTTGCATACAACTCTGCCAAAAAATCAAATTTCAATTTTTTAAAAATCTTTTGTTCAATCACGAGATATACTTATCTACTAACAGAAAAAAAATTGGTTTTTTAATTTCAGATAAAGCTATCATGAGTTATCCTGACCACCACGAAGACACTTTTTTTTGCCGGGACTCCGGAAACCAGGTTCCACCGGCTGAATTTCCCAAATTTTTGGATGAAATTTTTTTTAAATATTGTTGAAATGTTGCTCTTTTATATGCTTAACATTTTGAATAAAATAATTTATATATTATATTTTTAAAAAATAGAGAAAATATGATTTTTTTGGCTTCGAAACCCACGTAAACCCTTAAGGTCGGCAAATAGTAATACAATAGAGCTTCCATGAACTATATACACAAAATACTGTATTTTTATCACAAAAAAATTACAATTAAATATAAGAGCAGCTGACTGTAAGAGTTGAGCGGAAAGTTTGCCCATTCGATGATCACCCGAGTGGCTTTCGCCTGAAAAGGGAAACTCGAGAGTACAAAGAAAAAATGAAAGGAATTCAGTCAGAAGTACAAGTGGGTAATTTGGGTTTTTGACATGCCGATATATTTGCAATATTGATTGATTATCGCGAATACGCAGCGCGGAAAAGAGCGCAAGAAAAATAAAAGATGTTCAAAATGTGCACGTTTCCTGAGGCTTAAGGTATTGCTTTTGCGAAGGGTCATATTTTGTTGGCTCACAAGCCAAGGCGCTTTCGAATCATTAGTAGATTACAGTAGTACTTGATAAAAATAAGTTACAATAAATTATTATACTCAACGCTGAACGGGAATGGAAAATTTCGCATAAATTTTATAGATTTAGACATTTTTACATGTTCTGTGAGGAGTCGAGGTTACGAAAATTCTTCTGCTAGTCACATTTTTCTGTTTTATCATTAATATTTTCTCTAAACATTCAGTGTCCCTCTGTTTTTATTGTCGTTACAGAATCACAATTTTTACATGCTTAGAACAGTTTATATCAGACATCTAGAGTTACTTAGCATATGAATTATCACATAGAAATGTGGCCAGCGTTCCATTATCACAAAGTGCAGCATAAATTAGACGATTTTGGAAATCGTAATTTTTTGTTGAAAGTTCGGTAACTTGGCTTGATGGTAACCTGGCTTTTACCAGTATACTCGATTAGTAACTTGTTCGGTAACTTCGCGTTTGCCAGTATACTGGGATGTATTTTGGTAAGTTGTACTTTACCAGAATACTGGGAGGTATCTTGGTAATGTATTTGGGGTTGGTGAGTTCGGTAAGTATTAGGATGTATGGCAGTACAGTAAGTACGGTAGTACTAGGAGGTATTTTTACTTAATCGTAGACGAAAATCAGCTAATTGTTAAATATTCGGGTTTGTGAAAAGAATACCTTAAGAATATTTAGGTCTCGGTCAGTTGAGCCGTGTTTTTTTACATCTACACTATTGTAATACATGACTTTGCTACAGACCAGAAATCTTGTTGTCCATTATTTATTTATTTTATACGTTTAATCTCAGCCTACATATTTTCCGGCCTGTGTCGGTGAGATTTCACTTTTGCGGAATGACAAGAAATTCTTATGAATTTTTGATCGACTTATGCGATCAGATTTTTTTTTACTTCCACCCCAGAAGATCGTGTGTGGATAATGAAAAAATTTAATTTTCGATCCCGTTTCCATCCTTGCTGACATAGCTGATACGAATCCGCCCAGTGGAAAGTTCACAGCCACACGTTTGCGAGCAAACACACACACATACACACACACAAGCATGTTTACGGGCAAACTGTCGACCCAAGTGTATGACAATGACCCAATTCAAATCGTCGTATGTACGTGTTTTACTGCTGCAGTGAACACACATAGTAATCCTGTTCCAATCCTGTGAGCATAACAACGTTGGTTGCCAGAATATTCACATTCTCTTTCTTTTCGACCTGGATTTTTCAACCCCAACATCGAGGTGCATAGCCCGTCTGCTGTATAATACGAATATCGGGGTAATCGAAGAACCAAGGAAAAATGGTCGCAATTACAAAAAAAGCCCCGAGACAAATGATAACTTGGGAAACTTCTTTTCATTCTGTGAAGAGTCTCTGCGGCGCCGACTGTTCCGAAACATTGTATAAGAATAAAAACGTACTTCAGTATTTATCAATCGCATGCAGTACGTAGTCTGGTATTGCACTGCTCTCCTCATGATCCCTACCAAGAGTAGCATGTTTCTATACATTCCCTTCCTCGGTCTCCCGAGTTTCCAGAATCAGCGATAATTAAAGACAGGAGCATTTCCGGGATTGCCCTATAGCTAGCGTTCGGGTATAGGACAGAGTAGAACACCAACAGGAATACTAGGCTATCCACTAATACCAGTAGGTCCCTGCTATGCGGAAAGTGCGGACGACATCGAGGAGCCAGCAACAGAGTACCACGATCTCTTCCCTCCCACGCTGCCTTTTACCCTCTTCCTCTAACCCCCTGCCGTACAATTTACTACTAGTGCACGAATGCGTATGCGTGTGGCCTTCTATCCTCCACTCGGCTCAAACCCAAAGTATGCGTTTGTCCGTGTGTTCCTTTGCTTAGTCGACAGGGTTGCAGTATAAACGAGAACTTGCCTATATATCGTACGAATACTACTTTGATATCTAAGTGTACTATAATATTGAACCCGTGTTAGTGGGACGCTCTCCACTTTCCTCTATCTCAGTCTCTCCGACTCCCTTCTCCCAACTGGTTTAGCTCGGGTACAAGTACAAGAGAATCACACGAACGTCGCGGCCATCTCACCAATACCTAGAGGCCCTTCTATTGCTTCTGTACTACTTGATGCAGAGCCGTTCGTAGTGTGAGCTCCGGTGCGAGTGCTCGTGATGCTCGAACCTCAAGAAGAAGGTGGGAAGCGGTCGCTGGGTGGCGAGATGAGGGTGGCTTGAGAAGAGAAGGCGGTTGAGACGCAGAGCCGCTTTGCTGGTGCCAGTGCACCGACGGAGCCATGCGAGAAGAGAATGAGGAGGAGTGGGAGAGAATCAGATAGAAACGACGTAGAGTGAGACGGATAGAGCGAAATGTCGGATGGTTGGGTCGGTTTTCCACGAACACTGACATAGCAAGCAAAAGGGAAGAGAGCGAGCGAGAGAGAGAGAGAGAGAGAGAGAGAGAGAGAGAGAGAGAGAAAGCGACAGAGTGAAAGGATGGGGCAGCTTGAGGATGGCCGGGCCTCTGCCTCGCTCGATAGAGGCGCGTCCCGTCGTCCCATGATTGGAAACCAAATCGCCGCACATCCATCCCCCTTTCCTTCGTCTCGTACCCGCGTCCTCCGCCAAGTCCTCCTGACTGTACCCTCGACCCTCTTCTCGTTTCTCCTCAACCTCATCCTCCTTTGCTTCCTCTTCGTAGTATAGGCCACTACCACCCTTGCATCAGCGCAGCCCAGCCACCCTTACAACCGCCTGAGTAGAGAGAGCCTCTAGCCCTCGCAACCCTATCCCAGGCACGCGCTTACTCACTCTTCCTCTCTAACGCTCTCACACCGTCTTTCTCTTTATCCATCTATCTTTCTTGTACCGCTCGTTCCCATTCCCTCTCCCCCTGAGAGCCAAAGCTCTTCTCTCCCAGCTGCCTATATCCTTCGTCCTCTTCGTCGTTCACTGCCTTCCCCGCTCCACCCGCCCCTAGTCGACCCACGGGGACGCTAATGTCGAGCTAAGTCCTTAAAACCCTTCAGCCGGAGGCCGCCGGCCTCGTACCCGCAGACCGGAATGGCCTCCATAAGTAACCGGGTTTACACACCCCAAGACCCTATTTCTCACCGTGGAAAAACTGCACCACCCGCGTGAAACTCACCTACCACTCCTCCTCTCCTTACCGTCCCGGCTCTTTTGGATCTCTTTTGCCCTCTTTGGCTGCAACTGCTTTCCACCATCTCACGCCGCACTACTCTTTGGACTAGGATTCTCGAGGTACCGTCGAGCTTTTCCGTAGAAAAGCTGCGCTCACGATATCGACGCTGCAGACCCACTCATTCTATTTCCTTCTATCTTGGCTCTATCGTTACGGCTCTCCCAAGAGAAGGATTAGGAAGATGAGAGGCAGAGACAACGAAGTAAAGGGGTTGGTTACGTCGGTTTCCGTCACTGTATGCTCTCTTGCGGCGCGGTTTCGTCTGTACGAGCTCTAGGTTCTCCTCCTTCGCAACTCACCAACATTCTCAGCTCTGGATCCGTGAGAACATGGATAATTTCTCTCCGTGGTGAGTGAAACCCACGACTCCAGCTGCTTCTATACTGCTTCACAAAATCTCGACGCCCGATAGATGGACCGGTGAGATTGTTTCGGGCTCCGTGCGAGGTCCCGACTCAACCCGTGCAACGGGTCCTTCACCTTTTATTCGCCAGCTCAACCAGCTTGCGTTGTATGCATATACGTTTAAGCCTGGAATTATCGTGGCAAAGTATTTCCCAAACCGGGATTTTCGGGCAAAGCGTCGAACTGCAAGGCAAAGAATTGGAGAATTCCCTTGGTCTTCTTTTCCTCGTGGATTACACATCTTTGTGGTAATCTCCAGCTGATCTAAATATATTTGTTTTTATTTTTTTAGTCGGAAGATTGAAACAATTCGATGAACATTCTAAAATCGATTCAACGTTACTCCATACCCTAAGACGTCACATCCTGTGCAAAAATTTCTTTTTCATGGGCAAACTTCAACTCGGGTGACGTTACCGCTTTCACTTTCCATCGCTCGAGTCTACGTAATGCTTATGCAGAGCAGCAGCCAGAGCGCGGCGAACTTTCCTGAAGCGAAGTAACACCCTTGCGGCAACTGAACAGCTCCACTACGACCTTCACAGTAGAGGTGTAAAAGCGAGCTAGGGAGGGAACGAGTTGACTTCTCTGACTCTCTTGCTCCCCGAGACCGAAGGGAAAGTTGGAATCCTGGTGTACTCTAGACGTCGTCAAAGGATAATTCACGCTATACGAGATCCTTCAATTCTAGTTACGGAATGTAAATATATGCGCTTGTGTATTGCAGTTGTTTCACCTTAGCCAAATCGGTTTTTTATTTTACTGGCACAGTAAAAGTAATTAGTTCTGTACAGTGAATGACAAACGGCGAACTTTCGTTGCAGGTAAGTTTTCTCTTTGTAGAAAACTTTCGAAATAATACAAAATGTATCATTTTTTATTTGATATAATGTGTATTTTTTTTATCGAAATTATTATACACCTTAATTTCTGGCATACGGTATTTGTTCCATGTAAGTCATTTTTTTTGTTGCATTTTGGTAAATACAACGCACTCATTTTGCGAAATTTCCGAAATTATAATTATATTACAAATTATCTCCGTAAATTCTACTCAGAGTCCATTGTGAATCTACAATGCAGACGTTGATCAGAACGCCAAATCATGGATGCTGGTGCATCGATCATAAGGGGTGTTGAATTTCCACGCGTAACCGATACCACACACGAGCAAAGTGTACGCTGTCGATACGCTACAAGCCCAGCATTCAAAGTGTCGTTTACAAACTGTGTCAGAGTTGTCGCGAAACGCTCCTTCTCGTTAGAATATCAACTACAGGATGCATACCGATATGGAACCCAGGTATGGTTGGTACTGAAGAGCTTTAAAGTAAACTTGCCACGGAAGGTTGGGACCGGAGAGCCCGTTGTAGATCTGCGACCGAGTGGCAACAGGTATATTGCACATAAGTTGCCAACTTCTGCGAGTAACAAAGCCTCGAACACTATGTTACGGGCTCGACGAAACAGACACATTATAGAAGAAAGGCTAGAACAAGTGACAAAACAGTTGCGTGATTTATCATAAAGGCCGTTTTCACTGATACAATTATAAACCCTTTGTTTAAACTTACAAGTGGCAGTTTATTGATGTTCGTTGGAAATTCCAAAACGTTCTTGCAAAGTACTACAACAAACGGCACGTCTCATCCGTGCAGAAATTGTTGTAGGGATCGAATTGGATTCCAATAGGGGAACTAGCGGTAAGCCGATGGTGCGGGGTGAGATGAATCATAATCCTAGCCGATAAACAGTGTGTGCGTGCACAGTGATCCCATTGGACTTTGAAGGATCGGCGGGGATGTTAATCAGTATAAAAGAATCAACGGTGGCGGAATCACGCGTCTCGAATTAGAAAACAATATAAATTTTCTTTCAAAATCATCTAATTTTTGGTGAAGATCGCCGTCGTTTCAGTTCATTTGAGTTGCTGATATTGATGAGAGACAGGTAAGTAAACACAATAAAAGTACTAATTATTAATATAATAATAAAGGTTTGTCAGAAATTTTCAAGGTTATTGCGTGATTTTTGGTGGAATTGTTAACCGTCGAATGGGGCAAGATGTTCTCGTTTTGCCCCGCATTGCCAATGTAGGTCTACTAGGAAGGCCAACCTGACTTTTTAGTTTAACTGCATCAAATTATTTCCGGAATAATTTGATGTATTAATATGGCTACGGCGTTGTCAAAAGGAAGTACTATATTTGTGTGGACGTCGGTATGCTAATGTTTTGATAACTTACAACTAGAAACTCACATTTGATGTGTAATGTGTCATCAGATTTGCATTGATGCCGAGCATTCTTTTTATTCATTTTCTTATTAGGATTGTTTGTTTCAGATTTTGAAGGTGGTTAGAACGTAGACGAAAAAAAAACCAATAGAGGAGAGTGAAATAAGGGCAGTAAATTACGTGTTAGAGAAAAAGATGGGCTATCGCAAAGTCACAATATTTTACAATGTACCATTATCAACGTCAGAGAGACACGTTACAGCTATAAGAAAGGATGGAATGAAACTAGTGCCAAATTTGTCGGTTGTGGGCGCATGAATCTTGTGCTTGGATTGAGAATGAAACTGTTTTTATATGCGAAAGATGCCAATAATTCTTGTCCCATCATGCCTTCAATGCTGTTCTATCTTGCGCCGCATATGTAGTGAGATGGAAAAAATTAAGGTTTATTTAAAAATTTTATATATTTTTATTTTATATATATATATTTTATGTTAACAAGTAAGACTATTTTTTGTTTCTTAAATTAAAAGATTAATAGATGATGATTAGCTTTAAAGAATAATTAAAGTTGACTGATACATATGTATTGTTTTTTTTTAACATAGCCCTGGCGTTCTCACCTCGCCTCTACTTCCCCTACTTGCCTCTACTTCCTGACAGGGATCCAATGGGTCATCGCATTACTTATCTTTCCCTATACTTAAACGTCTCGCTCGTACATTTGAGTCTCATGGGAATTCCCCATTGGAATGTACGAATCCAATTCGAATTTTAAAGGATTTTCACGTCATCGAACAAAATCCTATACCATTCTTGATGGATCCCATCGCATTCTGTATGTCAAATGTTCTAAACAAAATATATAGATATACAAAATTACTGGGTGTTAAAAAAGTATAAATCTTATCTAAAGAAAGTATAAATTTCTTTAAAAAGTATATCTTAGAAATCGATTTGAATCACATCACTGAAAATCCACTATAATTATCGTTGGTTATTTATTTTATTGCACTTTGAAATTGCAGTGTGCAGGTTACGTTTTGACACACCGAGTTTTTTCTCGTGACTTTACACATACTTTCGATTCGAACGAGGTAAGAATTCTTAGACGGCGTTCATTTGGGAACAGTGCAGAATCCAATTGGATCCTAATGGGAACTTCCTATGTGCGGTGTCCCTAACAAATCCCTATAGAGGTGTGGGTACAAATTGGGACTCCCCAACAAATTTGTGCACGGGATCACGAAAGGACATTTTTTTCTGGGAGATCCAACAAATTCTGATTGCGAATTTCACATAAAAAATTCTGAAACGACGTAAATCAGGAAATAGTGCAAAATCCACTTGGATTCCAATGTGGACTCCGTACGTGCGGTGAACCTGTCGAATTTCTATAAGGATATGATAGGACCTGGAGACTCCCAAACAAATTTCTGCACAAGAATTTCTCAATTAGCATCTCTCTATTATCTGCTGCTTAGATTTCTTTCGTATTCTCCTTGGCGAAAGTGTGTTTCTATGGCACGAAAGGGGTGTCTCGGATCCTTCAGTAGGGCAGATCTTTTGCCCCTTCGACACTGTTAGGGTTACACTGAGAGCCTTACACCCTCATCCAACCGAAGTCATTCAGACTTAGGGTAGGTTCGGGCTGTCTACCGGTTGTTGCCGCCAGTATACCACAGCAGAGGGTGCCAGCTCGGAAAGAGGGTGAGTTTTGAGTGAGGGTGGGAGGAGAGCCAACAGAGAGGTTCGGGGAATTGGAAGAGGAGTCTCCTTGAATGGGGGACACGTTTGAGGGGAGTATGCTTGAACGAGACAGGAAGGGACGAGAGCGAGAGGGAGAGTGAGAGAGAGAGAGAGAGAGAGAGAGAGAGAGAGAGAGAGAGAGAGAATGACTGGGTTTACGATTCTCGACTCTCGTGGTGTCAGTGTCGGAAGGGTGGAAAGACCTGAGAGAGGCACCCTACGACCCACAACCCTCCTTTCGCCCAGCGAAACGCGTTGAGGTAGGTTCTGGCCTCATTATAATATGGCGCGCTTCCCTCGTGCCTTTCCATTCTCAGCCATCATCAAATAGGGTAGGCGTTATAACATGCTCTCTGTATATCGTGATAGATCCGGTACAGGCCCCAGAAATTGATGGACGATCCATCGAGACTAAACCTAACGATTTATAAGCTGGGTTATATACAGAATTTCGAGAGTGAATCGAGCCGAGGATCACTCGATAATGACGCGTGAGTCGATCGGCTCGAGTGCCTACTGCTTCACTCTAAAACTCGATGAATATTGGATAAGTGGAGTATGTGTGTATACGGACGGGATATAGTTCGCATACGCGATGAGTATGTTGAGAGGGATGGGGGAGGCAGAGCTTAAACGAGTATAGGTAATACGTAAATCAAACTGCTGGTATGGCCGATGGTCAGGTTCAATTTCGTCACGTTGCTTTAACGAGAGACCGAGAGAGTCGAGCTATTAAATTACGAGAGGATCTATCCTACAACCTCGGGAATAATAACTTCGCGGTAACTGTACTGCTCACTATAATCGCATTTCATTATTAATCGCTCGGAATTAGATCGTAATTAACCCTCTGGGGGTGGGGAGGGGGGACGTTCGATAATCCTAATAGAACGTATACACGCGAAACATTATTTGTACCGCAATTTCGCATTATTCAATACGAGAACAAAATAGACCTGCATCGAGGATCTTTGCGCTTGGCGCAAAAATAATTATTTCGACCCGTACGACTGACCCCTCCCGCGCATTACTCGCTGCAATTGCAGCCAGTGATAGAAAAGGAGGAAGACGAAGAATAAGAAAGAGAAAAAGAGTCACGTGTATAGAGATGTGACTGGGCTTGGAGCCGAGAGGTGCGAGAGGACACTCGTGGAGAGGAAAAGAGCGTCGAGAGGGAAGTGAGGAACGTGATACACGATGGAAGGTGAGCGGCTGTGTGATGGAAAGAGGAAGCGAGAAAACGGAAGTGCAGCAACGAAGAGTATACGAGCTAAATGAGAAGATTTGTGCATGAGAGACGAAGAGAGAAGACCAGAAAAAAAAAGAAAATAAAACATTGAAACTCTCCGGTAACGAGACGAGGAACAACGAATTCCAATGCGGAGTGATACATGGCCCTGGCAGGGCGCCAGGGTTTGCGCTGCGAAATTGCGTCGCGTTGCTAATGCGACCTGCTGCGATTCCACTCTTCCACTAGCCTCTGTATAACCTTCGGGCACTTTTTTTCCCCCTATTTCACTGCAATCTGACATTGCAATGTCACACACATTTTCCACTTTCTCCATCTCTCTTATCCAGATTTCTGCCCGTTCTGTACTTCCGCACATACTACCCGAGTTTGTACGATTTTCATTGATTTCTCCACTCGACCACGAATCGATATGCGGAAATGAAAGATCAACGTAGAAAATTTGCCGCTATGAAAGAAAAACACCCACACAGAATAACACAAATTGTAATAATGTCGTACGGTCTGGTGGTCTCGGGGGGGGAAAAAAAATGCAGTGAAGATCGATAAATATCGTCGTGCAAAGCTCGTGCGCCGGTGCAAATGCTGGGAGCATTTTTGGTACGCGTTATCGCGACCAGGCGAGAAAGAGATTAAGATGCCGATAGAGAAAAGAAAGTCATGGGTATGCCGAGGTTATGCTAATGCGGGGTGGTGTGTACTGAAAATCTCTCCACCCGTGCGGCATCCTTCGAGCACCGTCGCCCTCTATCTTACTTCTGCTTCTACTCTTTCGTACTCCACCTCCTCTTCTTCTTCGCCTTCGTCGTCTTCTTATTCTTCTTCTCTCTCATTCTCTTCAGGACACGCGTTCCTGACCCGGCGCTGTCACGACTTTAGAACAATGGCGTCGATATACATGTCTCATTTATATACAAACTTATACACACAGTGTGTATATATCTATATAATGACCGTGGTGTACTTTACCATTGCCGATACATCGGCTCGCAGAAAACGCTCGAGAACGCGCCCCGAGAGATCTTTTTTCCTCTCGGCTCGATACTTTACTCCTCCCGTCTCTCTCCGACACACGTTCCCTCGGAAACTCATACACGTACGCTTTTTCACTCGATCCTTCTCTCGCATCTTCGATCTTCCTTTCGCTACTGTGCTATATAGACCCAGCGTTGCTGGGTGACGGGGGCGAAGGGGGGAGGGGTCTGGCAAAATCCCTTGGGAGAATACCGGCTTAACATTTAACCCGATCGCTCGAACAGATCGCGATATACGACCTGTCCACTCGGCCGATCCTCCGGAACGTACGCATCGTCGGCGAGTCTTCCCCCGAACGAGGCGAAATCGAAATGTAATGTCAGCCCCCGAGGGATCTGTATTATGGATTCTCGTGATATCGATACTGCAACGTAGGACCGTTTTGTGAACTTTTACTCGCTGTTTCGTAGAGAAAATCTTGACGGTAATTATTTCTTTTTTGCCGCAATATTGTACGACGTTGATACGAATTTCATTTCATGCTACACTTCATTTATCCTTTCTTCCTAATTGGTAATCTTTGCTGTCCCAGTTAAATTTAGAAGCAATCGAGTATCAAAGGGGGCAAGGGAAAAAAAATGAATCAGCAATGATCGCTGACAACACGCTATCCCCCGTGAAGAAATTGTCGTAGGGATCCAATTGGATTCCCATACTTGTCCCTGCTTCCTGATAGGGATCCAATGGGTCATCGCATTAGATCCCTATACTAAAAAGTCACGCTTGTACATTGGATTCTAATTCTCCATTGGGATTGAATGTATGAATCCAATTTGAATCGTAAAGGATTCTCACATTATCGAACAGATTCCGATACGATTCTTGATGGAGCATATCACATTATGTACATTGTATTTTTTAAACAAAACATATAGATAGGATAAGTCCGGGGTAGTTGACGACAGTTTTTTCAAGGATCCATCAAAATAAGAGTACAGGCGTTTCTTTACTTATCTCTATTTCTAATTAAACTTTGAACATTTAACTTTAAGATAATTTCCAAAAGTAAAACAAATTCTTATGAGTTCAACCTTAAAATTAATTTTTTTTTAAATCACGATTGGCCATCGCTCCCGGAGTATCTGGGTGTGATTTTGCACAGCACTAATAGTTGCCTTTAATGATTCTTCAGTTCAGTTCCCTCGCAGAGGAATTGCTTTTTTCTTGTACTTATTAGGCATCTAAAACAAATGAAGAAAAAATAAGTTATTTAAATATATTACAAGAAATGCTATGGCCACCATACACCAACTGTACGTGTCCATCTCTCCTAATCGTCCGGAAGAGATGGCCACATGTAAAATGTTAACAAGTAGAAACAATACATGCGAAATCTTGAGGATATAACAAAGCACTGCACGTGATCCATTCAAGAAATACCAAAATAACCATTATTTTTACAAAATAACATTGCCACAATGTAAAACATGAATCCTTTAGAAAAATGTGCAGTGGACGAAACAATTGAGAAGGATGTTACTTACTTTTTTACTTTTCTTTTGCCAAACTTTTGCTCGTACACTTGCACTTACACACGATGCGACGCGAATTAAGCAGTAGCAAGGGATACCTAGTGAGTGGTTCTATGAAATATTGATATTGGCCATCTCTTCCTTATGGCTAACTCCCCCGAAATTGGCCTATACAAAATGAGCGGATCTTAAAAACGTATAAATTGCTTGAAAAAGTATTTCTTAACAATCGATTTGAATCACATCACGAAAAATCAACAGTAATTATGGTTTTTTTTTTATTTATTTTACTACATTTTGGCATAATATCACCACACAAGTACTCGCTCACGAAGCGTACGGTTATGTTTCAACACGCCGATTTTTTTCTCGTGACTTTTCACATATTTTCGATTCGAACGTGGTAAGAATTCGCAAACGGCGTTCATCGGGGTACAGTGCAGAATCCAATTGAATCCCAATGAGGACTCCTTATGCGCGGTGTCTCTAACAAATCCCTGTAGAGATGTGAGCGCATTTCCGGACACCCGAACAAATGTGTGCACGGGATCACGAAAGAATGTTTTTTTCTGGTGGTCCAACAAATTCCGGTTAAGAATTTCAAATAAAAAAATCTCAAATTACGACAATCGGGAAATAGCGCGGTATCCACTTAGATTCCAATAAAGACTCCCTAGGTACGACGTCCCTATCCGATCCCGAGAGGAATGTGATACGATCTTGGAACGCCCCAACAAATTTCTGCACGGGCCCTATAACTTCACCATTGCCAGTTATCACCAACACATTTTTTTTTCCACTTGCCATTTTGCAATACACGGAAACGACCGGATCACTACCTTCAAATATTATTTTCTAAACATAATTTTCCGGCTATAGATGCAATAACATTTATGACGTCTGCAACGATATTTATGTCCAAGAACGATAGTTATGAGTGTTCGGGTGTATGTGCTCAAACGCATGTCCACGTCGCGCGTCATCCTTTGAGAATAAAGCAGACCGTAAAACGTCTACCGTGTCATCATTCTGACGATATTCGTTTTGTCGTCATCGTATGCTCGTTCGGTTCTGCACCGTGACGTTTTTTTGTTTGTGCGGTGGTGACACACATACACCCGCACACACACACACATTGCGGTGCAGGTCGAGTTCCGTGCAACTGCACGTTCCGTATAGTCGTTCAACGGCGGCAGGTCAGGGGACGGAGGGGTCGAAAGGTTGGAGAGCGAAGATATAAGTACAGGCTGGCTGCTGCTTGCGGGGGATCTATACCACAGTTCTTCGCATAGGCCTGTACAAGCACGCGTGCACGAAGAAAAAGAAACGAAAGTGAGCGAAGGGGAACGGGGTGAGGGAGAGCGAGCTGGCGCAGAAAGGGCGAATAAATGCAGAACGAGCAGAGCTAAAAAGATGAGAAGGAATGGAGGTGATGGTAAGAGGGGAAAAAAATACTTTTGTATCGTGTTTGTCCCTTGCAGCCATTTCGTGGCATCGCTATTCCAAGAATACTCGGCCACCCCTCTTGCACTATACTCCATACAATCGGATACAGGCAGTCCTCGAGTTGCGTCGTTTCGAATTACGTCAAGTAACATTTTGACACCATTTCTTAACGAAGCGTCCATTTTTTCGAATTACGTCACAGCCAGGCCAAAAGCCTTTGCAAGTTTGCAGAATGCGATGAATATTTTTGAGGAAAATGAACCAAATCTTGAAAGAAATCTCAATGTTAATCACAAGATTATTGCAGCTTATCAGTGTTATCGAGATATGTATGAAAACAAGAAAAAAAGAAGCGAAACAAACTCGAATTGTTACATTTTTCGAACAAGAAGTTTAGTTTTTATAGAGCTTTTTACATTTTTTTTTCAATTTTCTATAATATGGCACTAAATTTTTAATAAATCTACATGTATGTCTACTTATTCTTTATAATTAAACATGATTATATGGTATAAAATACAGTTTTATTAATTATAGTGGGTAAAAAAGTATTTGCATACCACATGTTTCTCAAATTATCCTGTTATTATTAGTATCTGGGTGTGATTTTGCACAGCACTAATAGTTGCCTTTAATGATTCTTCAGTCTCAGGGTAAAAAAGTATTTGCATACCACATGTTTCTCAAATTATCCTGCGAAATAAAATAAAATACTTTTTTTTTCGAAGAAAAATATAACGTTGGACATTTTTTTTCGATAATTTGAAAAACATGCGATGTCCAAATACTTTTTTCACCCGCTGTATATTAAAGTCCGATGTAGAACCTTACTCCTTCATTGTATATAAAAATGTATGAAAAAAATTGGTCCGACTTACGGCGTTTTGATTTACGTCGCATATTTCGAAAACCTAAGATTCCGTAAGTACGAGGACTGCCTGTACATCCTATCCACCTTCGGCTCTGTTCTACCGCTTCAATTTGCTTCTCCTCGGGCGATTCCAATACGCAGTCGACTCACTCCCAAATCTCACGAGATAAAAAATAAGAACATCCCCTTCACATCGAAAATATATTGGCATATTAAAGAAAACAAAATAATTCTGAATGACATAATGAGGAAGTGAAAAATAAAGTATGAGGAAGAAAGAAACGACGAGTGTAAAAGAAAATATAAGGATACGAGAGTTAAGCCTAAGTACATCTCTCGTCGCGGCAATTCAATCGTTTGGTAATACATAACATGTACATATTTATACATATATATATATATATATATATACACACATGTATTGCGAGAAGCTTATAGGTGCCGCGTTGTAATGGTTCGCGGGAGTTCAAACGATCGTTCTCGCGCTCACTCACTCTCCTCCCTCACAGTCGGGAGATCGCGCGCGCCTGCGATATATGTAAGAGGGGTAATTTATTAGGGCCGGAGGCACGGGCAGTCGTGCTTACGGCGCATCCTGTACGAGTGAGCGTCAATGACGAGGCAAAGACTTTGTAGTGGTGTGGATGCATCGGGAGAGCGGCTGTAACACGGAGAAGTAAAGAGAGCCGCTTAAATTCACGAAAGAGAGAAGGAGAGACGCGTTGCGGCGGATCTCGTTGCGTGTAAGGGTTCACGGGTCACGCGAGAATCGTGTGGACCCTCTCTCTCTCTCTCTCTCTCTCGTATATGCACGTAGGAAAGAGTCTACCAAGACCGCGATCGCCGTACACTCGATACGTGTATATTGATCCCGCCAGGGAGCTCAACTGCACACGGACCCGACACGTACGTGCCGGGTCCTGGCCCTCTCCTACTTAACTTCCCATTAATAAACGGCGAGGGAAGCGGATACCGTCGCCAATTATATGCGTGATGCAAAAAAATATAGTACGACGGTGATAATCATCACCCTCTTATCATCTGATCAGTCGTATATCAGGTATGAAGAAATAGTCATCCGAATGGAATTAAGGCCAAGTGTCACACCGACCGAGCGGCCATGAGTGCGAGAGAGATAGCTGATTTGCAGATTCCCAATGATTTCTGAAACGGTTGATTTTTGGGAAAAAAGAAAAGAAACACGTTCCGCTCTGTTGAACGACGAACAACCGCTTTCTCTTCTTTTGCCCGAAATATGATCCGTCTAGGAGAAAACTCCTAGACGGATCATAGGGGAGAGGGGGGCAAGACGGGGTATTCAAGGTTTGAAGCTCAATAAAACTCATGTTTTTGAGGTCACATAATCGTTTTTATCTCCGAGTCAACCTACAATAACCAGTATCACAAGATTTGGTCAAATTAGGAACACTCGAGTGATAATTATAGCAAATAAAAATTAAAAGCAAAAAAAGAGAGAGCCCGAATCAAGCCACTTCTTTGAGTGTAGTGTGATTTGGAAAATAGTGTACCCCACGGGGGCATGATGGGGTACACTATTTCCCAATCACACTACACCCAAAGAAGTGGCTTTATTCGGGCTGGCAAAGCGCACAGACATGAATAGTGTTTTTTTTTAATTCAGCTTTCCTTCTTTTTAATTTCTTGCTTGACACATAGCTTCTTCGGGCAATCAAACGCAAGACCTCTCTGTCTTGCGTTTGTAATTCCTCACCATCCTAGAAGAAAAGGAAGCTATGTGTAGTACACAGTTTTATCAAAAGAAGATTATTTAAATGTAATAATACGGATGCTGTCTGAAAAATAACATAAAAATCACAAAAATCTGAATAGTCCTGTGTCCCATGTACTATGGGGCAAGATGGGGTGGTAGATCCCCATCTTGGCCCACCGTACATTTTGCCAATCAAATATTTATAATAAAATAACGACACGCAACACATCAAATAGCAATGCCTTGCCTGATTCTACATTAAATATAGCACCTATAGCAATAGTATGTCACCATCTAGCGTTAATTGACAGAGCACAGTCACATGCGAAACCAAATTTTAAAACGACAAGTATATGAAAAATCAGTTTTCTCTTCATCACTCGATACGCGTACACTCTGGGGCGTCAACACGCGGACGCCTGATTGGTGTCATTGCAGCGCATCGTACGATGCCAGAACGAACGTGATTGATTCATTCAGATCGAGTATTTAGCCGGGTACCCCGTCTTGCGAAAGAACTATTAACTATTATAAAAGGCTTTACAATATCGATATGGTTAATTCAGTGCAATCACAAAATCGGCGCATTAATGCTGTGCTGAGAAAAAAGTGCATGGTATTTACAAAAAACGCCCTTGGTAAAAGAGGGGATAGTAAAATTCGCTATAGTTTCTTGTCACTGTAATCATAATATGGCTAAAAGAACTATAATTGAAAAGTATATTTAAATATGCGATTTTCGTGGCGTGTTTAACTATCTATTATCCACGAAATAACTATTAACTATTGTAAAAGGCTTTACAATACAGATATGGTTAATTCAGCATTACAAAATCGGCACACAAATACTGATGCTGTATACCGTACGTTAAGTTTTGTTCTGGTTAAACTTGTACTAGTCTATTCAAGTTTGTACTATTCATATGGTTAACATTAACATTTGTCGAGTATAATTTGTCACAAAATCTTACTGCATTTCGCATCTTACTGATTTGCAGATCGCATCGTGTCAATAGAGTCGAGATAGTAGTAGCACACCATGATCGAAATAGATATATACGCGTATTAATTTATCAATTTTCAAAATTCGAGATTTCGAAAACTATTGCAATATTATCAAAAAGATCTGTACAAAATTTCACCAATATCGGAGGTAACAGCTATTCGGAAGTACAGTCGGAATTACTTTTGTCTGTTATGCCGAATCTACGATTAGAATAACATAGGTATCCATTAGCATAGTGTCAGCATGCGTAGTATAGGCAAAAGATGGGTAGGAGGATGTAGGTTCGATTCCATGTGCAGGCGAAATACTTCTTCGAAAGCAATCATTTCATGCGGTCAGGGAATGACGAATTATGATACAAATCATTGAGGTAGAACTCTGAATTGAAGTATTTTTTTACAAGCTTTTATTTAACTTCACTTGTTGTGAGATGCAAAACGGAAAATCGATATTACACCCACTTCCCGACTACTTACAGCTCTGAAATTTTACAAACATGCATCTAAGAGATGACACTGAATGTTTCGACTTTAAAAAATTAACGACTGAAAAGTAGAAAATAATTGATATGTAAAAAAAAACAATTTTTTAAAAACAAGCTTTTATTAAATGTACTGAAAAGTAGAAAATATTTTTTCTTACCAAGTCACCTACATGTAACTATAAATAAAAGCTTAGAGCGTTGAAAATTTACACATATAATCTTTAATTTCCATAAATCCGTTAACATATAAACTGTATTTAATTAACTGTACAACAACCTTAGATTTCTTAAATAAAAATCGATAAACTGAGTATAAATGTGTGATAATAATTTCTCAAATTACTATTGTGCCAAATTCAATTTCAAATTCAAATCAGATTTATTAAACATTTAAAAAGTTGAGCGCCCAAAGCTTTTATTTATAGTCACATATAGGTGACTTGGTAAGAAAAACTATTTTCTACTTTTCAGTACATTTAATAAAAGCTTGTTTTTAAAACATTATTTGTACATATAAATTATTCTTTAATTTTGGATTTATGAAATATTCTATACATTTAGTAGGCGTATCATACAATATGGTATAAACCACTATAAGCATCGTCGCAAATCACAAGCTAATTTTTTGTCAATGTATATATATTTTAGTCTTGTTCACTCTTAGGATCTTGGAGAAGTTATTGTCTGTTAGTGTAAGGGAATATCCATTTTATGAAAACCTACTAAATAGGGGTTGACATGTGTGCATAATTTACGCAACTGCGAAAGTATCAATAAGCAGAGTACTGCTTATTGATACTTTGATACCCAAAATATACTATATTTTGGGCAGTAATCGTGGCTATGAAATATTGTTGTCCCCCCAGAGAAATATAAAATATGGTTGAAAATACCATACATTTAACTCAGTGTAGGGAAATTTTTTGACGGTTCCACCGACGGACGAGAAGGTAGCGTCGAATCCCTGGCTTTCTCCGAGTCGAGCTGGCCAAGCTAGGTTTGAGTGAGTAACGATATAGGAGAGGCAGGAGAGAAAAAACAACGGAAGAAAAATCTCACCGCTGGTTGGGCAATCTCCTCGCGTCCAATTTTATGTGTGTATGGGTGTGCGTGTGTATGTGATATAATAGAAGGAAAGCAGCTCAGAGTGCAGAACACCTGGCGAACTTACTGGAGAACTCTTGGAGACGTTCACACTCGGGGTTCGACCGCCACTGTGGTGGCTTTACCAACCGAACGTATAGACAACGACACGTTTCCTTCCCTCAACGTTCGTACACACGTATACTCTTCCGACCACCGGGCTCACGTCCAACGTGTCTTATCAACCCGCGGCCTACGTCACTACTGCGGCTTGATCCACATCCCGCACCTTTTCTATACCTACGAACATCCTTGTACACATCTATACGTTACACAATGTAACCATGTGTCCCTGACACACGTGTGCTCAATCTCCGTTCTATCATAGTCTCTTTCTTCGTAGAGCTTTTCCTACATGTGCATACATGTATGCGTTCTTCGACCTATTTCTCTCATACCCTTAGTAGTGCAGACATTTACCATTCTTCGGTCCTCCCATCGCAACTCGATCTCCCAGCGCACCGGTTGTTATACCAAATCTACCAGGGAAAAACCAGAAAGTCACAAAAACTGAAAATCATGCAAGGGATTAGCTCTCGTGGTCCAGGTAACGCAGATATGCGATGGAAGCATATGGTGCCAAGATTTTGAACGAATGGGATGAAACTTTTTTCCGTTACGACGGGACTTTTGAATCGTGAGACGGCTGGAATCCCCTTTCGAAGAGGAAAACATACAGTTATTAAGTCATAAAGTATAAAATGTCCGATTACCTCTAGTACCAAGGTCCATACACGATATCTCTGATATTTCACTTTCACATTTCTTCTTTTATTTACTGTAAAGGTACGTCATCAGTCTTTCAGACACATGTTTTGGTTTGTGATTATTTGTCGAATTGCCCTTTGCAGATTCAATATTCTAAAGTATGGATAATTAAAAAATTATCTTTACGTTCACATGTGAGGTCCTCGAATTAATGTAGCGCAGACAACCCAAAGTGTAGTCGAATTAATGTAGCGCAGACGCACACAAAGTCGATGGTTTGAGAAGTTCTCATCTAGCGATTTTGATCTTCAAAATGAACCACGTGGGCGATCTGATAGAAAAGTGAATAATGATGAGTTCAAAGCTTCAGTGAGAGCGGATACATATCAAGCTGCCCGTGAAGTAGCAGCAAGGTTCAATGTTACTATTCCAACAATATTCGAAACCATTTGAAACAAATAGGTAAGGTTAAGAAGCTGGGAATCGGACATTTCATACTTAATGGCCTAATGTTTTGGCAAAGATAGATCTTTGCTTCCACCAATAAATTGACGTCTGATATGCAACGTGTGGTTCGGAATGTTTCTCCAGGAAATCAGAAATCCGTGCCAGAAATGTCGAAAAGCAGAAAAACAGAAGTAGAAAGCATTGCATAGTAAAAAAAAGTGAATGAACCGGAGCAAGATACGGGAGACATAAAGCAGACGTTGGGAAGAATGGGCACATACGCAGGAGACGAAGGGACGTTACAGGTATATAGAAGGGAAGAGGAGAGGAGCTACGACTAAGGTGGCTCGCTAATGTCACGCCGCGTTCCTGGAACCCTCTGCACGCTGAAATTAGATTACCGCGAGATTGCTGCCCTCCTCTCGCTCCCTCTCTTTTCGCATTGCATCTGTCTCTCGTTCTCCTATTCCCTCCACCGGATCCCACTGTCTCGTCGCTTCTTCGGCGTCGTTGCCCACCCCCCACCCCCCCTTCACTCTTCTTATTTCTTTTTCTCTCGCTCTCTTTTTCTTTCCATCTTGAACTCTGTATCGTATTTTCTTCGTCGTACCTTGACCAGTGGTTTGCTACTACTGTATATTCTTGTGTGTATGTGCGTGTAGATATATGTGTGTGTGCGTATACAGGTATAGATCGTTTCTCGTCTTCGTCTCGTGCACTTCTCGACGACCGCCTTTCTCGTCCATCTTCTTTCCTTCTCTATATCTAACTATCGGTGAGGTACGAATGAGGGAGAAAAAGTCACTCCCTTTTCGTCCTGCTAACTTTGTTCTCAGAGAACCCTTTCCTTCCTTCTCTTTCCCCTTGGATGTGTTCCCTGTAGTACACCATGCCCCCATCCTTCTTTTGCGTCGCCCGCACAGTTAGCTGCGGTTCTGGCTAAGAGGGCCTACCTGCGTCCATCTCATCTGATTCTCCCGTTTATATACCTCCCTCCCTCCTTCCTTCTCTTTATTTCTTGGCCTCAAGACACGAAGGATCGCTTTTTCTCATTCGTTCTCGATCACCGCTCGATCCTTCGAAGCTGCGTGTGTGCCCGTGTGCATGATCAGTGACCCACGCACCATTAAAGACTTCTGACTCCCATGCTGCTGCACAGATTTCTAAAAATAATAGTGCCTCAGTTTTTGAAGTTTCCTTCCGTTCTGCGGAATCAGAATTTCGACCGTTAGCTCCTACGATAGCTCGTTTTATCCATACTTACATGAGACATCAGTGGCCGGCCACACTTTGCTGCCGAGGGCCATTGAAGGCAAAATAACCAGGGCCTTTAAAATTGTCTCAACGTTGCCTCATAAAAATTATTGCGGCCATATGCGTACGTGCGTGTGTGTGCACTGTGAACAAAAATGTGTTATTTCAATAGATTTGAGGCTTAGAATTCTGTCGCATATGTTCCAATGAACGAACTGCATGCGTGCTGGTTCGAGGCATCACAGCTCGTCTACTAAACGCATAGTGTAATTATTATATTTAATCGATGTCGATAATTATTATGCCACAAATTCTTTAGTCAAGCAATTTATACTGATTTGCCCCCATAATAGCAAAGTCTGGTAGTATTGGGGTAATCGCTACTAGGGCATCTACAACTACACCCCTTAAAGGCCCTTACTTGGTCTACGTACTTAGACCATAGTTTTAGTCAACCTACCTATCCTGCCATTCCCTAATAGGGGCCGGGTCCAGCTCTTTTTCAGAAAACCCTACTGTGGCATCCACAAACAATCGCTTGAAGGCACC
This sequence comes from Ophion ventricosus, assembly GCA_963932345.1. Taxonomy (NCBI): domain Eukaryota; kingdom Metazoa; phylum Arthropoda; class Insecta; order Hymenoptera; family Ichneumonidae; genus Ophion; species Ophion ventricosus. The sequence goes on from OZ010712.1 coordinate 20,566,543, forward strand.
GAATTGTATTTCTCTGCTAATTTTCCGCACGGGTAGGAAGATGTCCATTCTCATTAAAGATTCTTTTAGTTTCAATTCAGGCCGCGTGCTATCATCGCCGCTCATGGATCCAGAAAGTTTCCGCAAATGATCTTCGAATGATCGTCATATGACTACTATTCGCAAACGTACGATGATCACTGCCTCATCGCATTTATGAGACGAATGAATGCCTTTCTCGCCTAAGCGCAGAACTGAAGTTGGGCTGACATTGCATTGTATCCTCTCGGAGGAGCAAAGGAGAGTGAAAAGAAAGTCACGAGAGAGAGAGAGAGAGAGAGAGAGAGAGAGAGAGAGAGAGAGGGACAGACGGAGCAAATGCCAGAGAGTATATTCGCAATGGAAACGGGATGACGGGAGATACGCGCACGCCACTTCCGAGAACTCATCTCTTTCTCTCTATTCTCTCAGTTCCTCTTCATTCTCTCTTGCACGTTGATTTTGCTGATGTGCGCAAGACGCAAATCCTCGCACGCACGCACGCCTCACGCATCTCATCTTGGCTTGTCTCGCGCGTTGTCCTAGTATTCGAAGCAAAAGAGATGGGAAAAAGCACGAGCGTCTCGCTTCTTCGGCGCCGGGGAGAAAAAGGCATCATCGGCATATGATCTTAGCAAGATCCGTCATGAACAGAACGAGGAGGCGGAAAAGAGTGAGACAGAGGGGGAGAAATGGGCACGGTTCTTAGGTTATGTATGCGTGCGCGAGAGAGCGTCTGTGGGAAAATAAGTGGGAAACATTACCCGTGTCCCTTGCCTTGCGGCTCTCTGCCGTCTCCATCCTCCGATGCCAGGAAACATACGCAGCTTCGCTCTCGGTACACATGCACACACGGGACTCGGCACAAGTGACGGTCGAGGAGTACAATGGAAACGATACAGACCGAGTGAAAGAATAGTGAACAAGAGAACTTGGTACAAGGAAGAAGGTTAAGGTAAAAAGTAAGATACCGGTAAATATACGTACATACATATAGAATGTTGGGATTGTGAGTGCGGTGACTGCGAATCCAGACTCGCTTTAGTAAAATTGAGATTGGAGCATCACGTTCAGAAATTTGTTGGAAAGTCCCCAGATCACATCCCCATAGAGATTTGATAGGAACGCCGTACGTAGCGAGTCCACATTGGAATCCAAGTGAATTCCTCCCTATTTCCCCAATTGACGTTGTTTGAGCATTTTTTATTTTCCATTCCCAACCGGAATTTATTGGATGACCCGAAAAAAAAACATCCTGTCGTGATCAAATTTGTTGGGGAGGCCCTAGATGCAACCACAGCTCTATAGAGATTTATTCGGAACATCGCACGTAGGGAGTTCTCATTGGGATCCAATTGGATTCTGCACTGTTCCCTGATGAACGCAGTTTGAGATTCTTGCCATGTTCGGTTGGAAAGTATATGAAAAGTCACAAGAAAAAAACTCGGTGCGTTGAAACATAGCATGCGCGCTTCGTGAGCGTGTACGTGTGTGGTGATATTGTGTGCAAAGTGCAGGAAAATAAATAACAAACGATAATTATAGGAAATTTTCGATGATGTAATTTCAATCAATTTTCAAGATATACTTTTTTAAAGTGAAACTTTTTACCCTCGTTTTTCGTGCGGTTACGCGTGTCGAGCGACATGCGTCACGTCCAATCGAAGTCCGGTAACGCATGTCAAATCTTTCACCTTCAATGACTGCTGCTGGCACGCTACATGGTCGGTACTTTTCGGGATGGTACCATAGAAAATACTAGAACATTCTACGCGTTTAAACTATGAATTAAAAGCGCTCTCACAAAATCTCTATATTTGCGCGTTTTATAAAGGTTGTATTATATTATTGCTTTGGTTTATTGCACGTTAACAATAATATATTGAAGAAATAAAGAACAAGTATTTGTTTTTAAATCAATAAAATGCAATTATAGTATAGTATAAACCAAAATTATTAAAATTTTGGAATCCTTTTGTTAGTAGAATTCGGTTTATTTAATTCACTGCAGTTATAATAAATAACACATTTATAAAATCAATTACAAATACTAAATACTTTTGATGAATCCATTTTAATAGCATATGAATAAACCAAAATTATTTAAATTATTGGTTTTAAGCCGCTGAAATATCAAATCATTTACATTCTTATTAGTTTTAATATTGAAGCGCTTTTTCAATATTATTTTAAATTCGTGGAGTATTTTTAGTTTCTTTTTTTCTTTCATAATCAATAATACATTTAACATCGCACAAATGTTTTTTTCCTTAATACTTTTTTAGCAAACATGTTTTTTTCTATTATCAGTCTGATTATTAAAATTCATTATTTTCTTTAAAGATTTCTACCTGCATTTACTTCTTTTCTCATCGACGATTAATACTTTCGGTGATTTCGGGATAAAATCGTTTAGGGTTATGGCAAAAGAGTTTCACTTGCACCGTGGTTTTGTAAAACCGCACCCGAGTTTTAAAAGATAAAATTTATACTTTTTCAAGATCCATTCATTTTGCATAACTGTGTTTTTGTTTAGGAAATTAAACGTACAGAATGCGATGGGATCCATCAAAAATTGTAGCGGATTCTCTTCGATAATGTGGGAATTCTTTAGGATTCAAATTGGATTCGTACATTGAATTCCAATGGGGAATCCTGGTTGGAATCCGATGTACGAGCGAGACGTTTTAATATAGGGATCCAATGCGATGATCCATTGAATCCCCATCAGGAAGTGGGCCATGACTATTTCTGCACGGTTGTCTTACTTCTTGAAATGGGGTGGTTTGCTTCCAATTTTTCTTTACATCGTATTATCATATTTCGGAAACCTCACTGACATTCCAGCCACCTCGTATACCTGTTCGTACGTAAGCTACATACCTGTAAGTGCCCAAGGATCGCTGCGTTTTCGATATCTAACAGGCTGACCGTCGGCGTAATGTTTTTGCGGTGAAGTCTGCGGTGGAAGCCGTGGAACATTTCAGATAAGCAATTAATTTGCCTTAGCCATCTGGGCAGCAACCGCGGGGGCTTTTGAACGATTTCTCCGACGGGTCTGCTCGTCTTCTACTTAGCTTATGCACATCTTGGTGTAACCGAAGCGATACCGCATAGTTCAAGGAAGCAAAAGCAGCGTGAATAGGGCAAACTCGGTCAAACGACCTTCGCGGTTTCATGCGATGTAAACGACGTAAGTACGACAACGGAGAAAAAATTGGTGGATGACAAATTGGTGGTTGATATAATAATGTTTACCTACCGGATTGGTGCTCTTGAAAAATCATCTCAGCCTCTGGGCTGAAGAGAAAAAAACTTTTCGAGTCTGTTAAACTAGGGCATTTTTCAATTATTCGATGTCAAACCCGATGTATAGATAACTATATGACACTCAATTTATTACAGCATTTCGAACTTTCTTTGTAATTTTGGATGCTGAATTTAAAAGAAATGCTCTGAATATGACTTTCGCAAGCGTACCAAAAACTACTATGGGTTGAGGGAAAAAACTGATGTTGAAATCTTATAAATGCATTTATGACAATTGAAATGTGAAACCTTTCGTGCGTACACGACGATCGATGCGGAGAAGAACGAAATAACGCCGAGAAACGCAACGATAGCTCCGTACGATTCGAAAATATTCTCGTCATTTGAGGGCGCATGTAAAAACACGCAGAGCGTGGCGAGAGATACCGTCGCGTGCTAATATAATCGCGTTGTCCACCCTGTCATCTTCGTAATTTCGCGTGTGACGTGATCGGGCACGATCTCAATTTTCCTGCGAAGAAAAAAGAAAGGGGGTTAATCACACATCGCATGCACGATACGCAATAACATCGATCGAAATAAATACTTTTATGAAGACACGTGAAAAAGATTTCATCGGGACAACATTTCAATTTTCACCTCTTTCGACGTGTCGCCACAACCCAATGAAAAATAATTATACGCAAATGTAAAGAACTTGTATTTTGGAAAAATATATAGATGCCAGGTTCGGATCGCAACTTTTCTCTTGTGTATCGGGAATTTCTTATGTATGTCGGAAATAAATGCGAGGGCAATACCTTATTAAAGGTTTATTACGGTTATAATGAAAAAAAAGCACTTTTTCAATACCTTTTGGAAAACGCATTTTCTATATACACTAATATGTATATACTGACGTGTAGATATTGTCGAGGGATCCAAGTGGATTCCCATGCTTGTTCCCACTTCTTGATAGAGATCCGATAGCTCATCGCTAGATCCGATTCCTATCGAGCCGATAGGAATCCTATACTCGTACATTGGATTCTGATCGTGATTCCCCATTGGAATCCAATGTACGAATCCATGTTGAATACTAGAGCATTGCCACATTATTGAAAGAATCTGTACGTTGAATTTTATAAACAAGATACATAGATATACAAAATGATTGGATCTTAAAAAAGTATAAATCTTATTTTCAACAAGTATAAGTAACTTAAAAAAAGTTTATCTTAAAAAACAATTTGGATCGCACCACCAAAATTATCGTGATTATGGTTCGTTATTTATCTTACTGCACTTTGACATAATATCACCACATACGTATACGCTCAAGAAGCGTGCAGGTTATGTTTCAACCCACCAAGTTTTTTCTTGTAACTTTTCACATATTTTCGATTCAAGCGTGATAAGAATTGTCAAACGGCATTCATCGGGTAAAATTGCAGAATCCAATTGGACCCCAATGAGGACTCCCTAGGTGCGGTGTCCGTAACAAATCCCTATAGAGATGTGAATGTATCTTGGGACTCCCCCGACAAATTTGTGCACGGGGTCGCAAAAGTATATTTTTTCTAGGACCTCCAACAAATACCGTTTGAGAATGTCAAATAAAAAATGCTCAAACGACGTTAATCGAGAAATAGCGCGGAATCCACTTGGATTGCAATGTGGACTCTACGTGCGGCGTCGCTATTAAATCCCTCTAGAGATGTGGTAGGATCTGGGGACTCCCTACCAAATGTCTGCATGGGGATAATCATCTCAATAGAAAAAAAAACATGAAGAATTGTGTGAGATAATGAAAAGTTAGTAAAACTATTTTACATTCAGTATTTCCTGAAAAGTTTGCTTTTAAATGCTGAAGAGTATCATGCTACTATTGTTTTTTCAGGAAAATCGTCCTTTCTCAGGTTTCACTTGACGAATCCAGATTAAATAAAGTGCAGTAAAACTCTAGAGCCATTCATTTTCACATAGCAAAGGATCAGTGAAAAAGAGCAGTCATTTCCACGCCAGTTTCGCTCAAGCAGGCAGCCAACATTTCAAAAAAATTATAGATATCGTCCGAGCATCGCATTCTGAACATGCTAGCTCAATTGCAGCCTGCAGTACATGAATATACAGACAGACATTACAATTCTATAATATTGGTAGGATTGTGTATGTAATGGTTTAAAAGTATAAGAGAACAAGCATCAATATACAAAAGGGCCTCCATTAACCCTTAATGGTCATCCTGGGTAGAATCGACCCATCGATTAATTTTTGGCGTAAATATGTAAATTTTTGGCGTAAATATAATTTTTGGCGGGAATAATAGTTCCCGGCTTCGAATAAGACTGTATTCACTATCTCAACTGGAGTTTGAAGTATCTTTATACCATAAAATTTACCCACTTCACATGTCGGAATAAATACCTTTTTTGGAACGCGCACTGTGCTATAATTTTTTTCCCCCAAAGTAGCATATCTAAGGAGTATCACGTCCAAATTTTAGGTAATAATGTTGAAAATTCACGGAACTATGATTTTTTTGAGCGAAAAGTGTCTTTTTTTTACGTTTTCACCTCTTTATGAATTTTTTTGAACACGTCGCCATTTTATTTCTTATAAATAAATTTTCGTACATCATTTAGAAAGTTCAAAGCATGTTTCGTAATTTTTTGAACCACTTCGGAAAGTTTGCTCACAATACTTTCTTGAACACTGACTGGGTAGAATCGACTCAAGTGTGACCACCGCGATTGAATATGGATGTGTGACCACGAAGGGTTAATGCTTACAAGCCTCAAATGTCCCATTAAAGAACATCACAATGAAGCTACCCTCGAAAAAATGATCCACTCACACTCGTCCTTCCTTTACGCATAAAAAGTCTCTGTGAAATGGAAGATTCGATGAAACTATCGAAACGTCTGCCTCGCCGATCAACTCCGAAAATCATTCACCCCAAAAGTACAATTTGATTTAAAAAAAAAAGGACCATTAGCAACCAGAGAGCCAATTTCTGATTTCTCAGCCCAGAGAATGACGTAGAATGTGTATGAACTATGAGCGTCAAACATTTGATGCAAGAATGCCATTCTCAAATTTGCAAGCTTCGCGGTATAGTCTGAAAAAGGCAATTGTTCGGTTGGACGAGCAGCGTCCTTTTACGAGTTACACGTAAGAGATGGATGTACACAGAAGCGTAGGAGACGAACCCAAAGAGGTTGGCGAGGTACTGAGGTGGGAGGGAAAGGCTGACGGTCTTCGGGTTTCATCTTACGGGTTACAAGGATCTCTTTTCTCGCTACCGTGCAACTGCTGCCGTGCTCACAGAGATACACACATTGGACACACGTTCAACGTATCCCATCAGCATTGCAGTAGTAGCAGCAGTTGCAAGTTGAAAAGAGGAACGAGCGAGAAGGTTTCTGAAAAGTGGCATCGCATTACACCTCCCGCGTTTCGTGTGTATTACATATTACTATACTTGTGTATACGTGTGTGTGTGTGTGTGTGTGTGTGTGTGTGTGTGTGTGTGTGTGTGTGTGTGTGTGTGTGTGTGTGTGTGTGTGTGTGTGTGTGTGTGTGTGTGTGTGTGTGTGTGTGTGTGTGTGTATGTATGAGGTACACGTACTGGCTAGCAATGGACACAACACCAGCAGACGTGGTATTAACAGTATACAGACGCACACACACACACACACACACATGTATGTACGTATGTGTGTATTTGCGTGGATGGGATGAGAGACGCAACTTTGCGAGATGTTTCTCGCTCGTCCTGACCGATGTGCATCACGATGCACCCGAATGGAACGCGAGGAAAGGTCATCCTTTATCTCTGACCCAACTCGTATCCGAATCCTCTCTCCCTTCCCCAACATGCGCTATGGAATCTTAAATTCCTCTTGCGACTGTAATAATTTACAAAAAATAAACTATAACGAACAGAGAAATGAAAAGAGTTTTTTGATAGCAAGTCCTTGTACGTCGAAAGAGTTCCTACGAAGGAGACTGAACATTTCGGAACCCACAAAGAGCTGCGTCAAAATGCACGTATTTTTTTTTAACGGTCTCCAATTGTTGCCATCAGTGAAAACGTCATTGGTACCGAATCCTAAGGATTCTCGGGTTAGCTGAGCAATAAACTGAGATTGCAGGCCATTATCAAACCGCAATGACATTTAAGCCGCCGCGGAAAGCGTGCCCGTGCCGAAATTTACTGGAGAATTCCCGGATCGCCGCACGTAGGGAATCCACATTGGAATCCAAGTGGATTCCGTGCTATTTCCCGATCGAGGTCTTTTAAGAATTTTTTAACTGAAACTAGCTTCTGCCCGTGGCTTCGCCCGCGTGGAATTTGGCTTCAAGCTATCAGGTGTTTGGGTTTAGTAAAATGTGCGTGTTATTATTTGTGTTGAAAAATATTTATACCTAGTTTCAAGTTGATAAACGCAAGGAACACAATTTTTCATAGAAACTTTTACACCCCATTTCACTCCTTTAGTCGTTGATTTTGGAAAAATCCTTGCTTTGTGCACCTTCTAAGGAACATTCCATCCAAATTTAATGTTTCTATCTTCAGCGGTTTAGCCTGTGTATTGTCTATATGTCAGTCAGTCACGGAACTGTTTTATATGTTTAAATTCTCAACCGGTATTTGTTGGATCTCCCAAGAAAAATATCCTTTTATGATCTCGTGTACAAATTTTTTGGCAAGTCCCAAGATGTACCCACATCTCTATAGCGATTTGTTAGGGACACCGCACATAGGGTGCCCACATTGGGATCCAATTGGGTTCTGCTCTATTCCCCGATAAACGCCATTTGAGAATGCTTGTCACGTTCAAATCGAAAATACGTGTAAACATGAGAAAAAACTGTGGGTGTTGAAACACAACCTGCACGCTTCATTAGCGTGTACATGTATGGTGATATTATGTCAAAGTACAGTAAAAATAAATAGCAAACGATAATTGCAGTGTATAATTATCTTCGATAATGTCGGAATGCTTTAGGATTCAAATTGGATTCCAATGGGTAATCTCGATTAGAATCTAATGTACGAGCCTAACGTTTTAGTATAGAGATTTAATACGATGACCCATTGAATTCCTATCAAGAAGTATAAGGACAAGTATAGGAATCCAATTGGATCGCTACGACAATTTCTGCACGGGTGGTTTAAAAAACAACAATTCAGTTGGTTACCAAATGATTATTATTTACATTGCCAAGTTACTTGGGGCTTGTTTTTGGTAGATTCCCATCAAAGGCCCGAATCATGCCGTGCTTCTCGATGCGGAAGACCTTGCGCGTCTACGTGTCTCTCTCGTGTGCACAGCCACGATTTATTCGTCTTGTCACAGATATCTATTTGAAGATCGTAAAAAATATTCGCGAACTGACTCAAGGGGGTTGTGTCGTGGGTACGGGAGCGTTGTTGGGATGGCGTGCATCCAATAATCGTTTCACTCTTGATATACTATAGGTATGGAAGCGCCGCGTACAGAAGACAAGTACGTATGGCACATGCTATGTGGACGTATATATATATATATATATATATATATATATATATATATATATATAAACATGTATATATTTATATATTGGGTATCGAGCTCAGGTAAACAAAAGGGCGCGATCCACGTTGCTTGCCTGACCATTTCGTCTGGATCGTGACCTTTTTCCTGCTAGGAATTCAAATATATATATATATATATATATATAAAAGGTGATCCCGCAGGCGTGGAGAGTCGCGAGCAGTCTTAAAACTCGGCGCCGTATAACCAGCACGCGGATCCACTTACGCCTTCGAGATTGTTTATAGCGTGCGTGTCATAGGTCAGCATTTTCTGTGCTCTCTCGCTCACCAGAGCAGAGGAAGAAGGACAATCTGCCAGCTGAGAGTCTATTCCACAACGATCGCAAGAAGCTTCGTATGCATGCAGATCGTCTGAAGCTGTAGCTGTAGTACCATCGTCAATCCGACGATGTTGAATATTATAAAAAATATTATTTTGTCGTTCTAGGTTCCCGTGCGGGGATTCAGTTGGGGCTTTGATCCGGCCTATTTTAATTTTTCCTAACTTTATTAGGCCCCTAGACCGGAAGCCTTACATGGGCCATCGGAGGCCGGTCATACTTTGCTACCGAGGGCCGTTAAAAGTAAACTAATAAGGGTTTTTAAAATTGCCTCAACGGTACCTCATCAAAACCATTGCAGGCGTTGACACCCAGACGTACACTGTGTGTACTGTACAAAGAAATGTGTTCCAGTACGTTTTAGTTTTTAACTAAAACGTATTGGTCACTTCAAGTGAACACATTGCATGCGTATTGGTTTAAGGTATGACAGCCTGCGTCACTAAACGTATAGAATATTTCGTAGTTCCAAAATAAAATACTTCACTAACAGTGCTACGTCAGTGATTTTTTATTACAATTCGTCATTCCCTGACCTGAAATGTCTTTGGTCGAAGAAAATATTTCGCCTGCAGATGGGATCGAACCTATAATCTACCTACCTATCCTTTACCTATATTTATTACGCACGCTGCCACTACGCTATCGAGTGCTTGGGAGATCTGAACGGCTGATATCGGATATTAGACAAAAATAATTTCTATAATTATTCGTTGTTCCACATAAATTACATCAATTAGTTGATGTCATTGTGATAATTAGAAAGTATTATTAAATATCATGATATATATTTTGTCAAACGTTACCTATATATATATATATATATATATATATATATATATATATATATATATATATATATATATATAACAGTAGAAAGATTTTCGACAGATTTTATACTTGAAAGGGAGAGGAGGGTAGTAGAGAGAGAGAGAGAGAGAGAGATAGACAGACAGAGAGAAATGATTAGGTGTAAGACTTAATTTTTACAGATTTTTCAGCAAATTTATTTAATATAAAAAAAAATAGAGAACAACGAACTTAATCTTGGAAATATTGTCCATCGTTTTCTATGACCTTGCGCCATCTCTCAGGTAACAAACGAATGCCGTCGCGAAAGAAACTTGCAGGCTTCGAGGCGATAAAGTCATCGACGAATTTACGCACATCGTCCAGCGTTTTGAACTGTTTATCCACTAAGGCGTGCTGCATTGACCGAAACAAATGGTAGTCGGATGGGGCCAAGTCTGGCGAATATGGCGCGTGCGGGAGCGCTTCCCATCCCAAGTTCAAGAGGGTCTTCTGAGTCGCGCGAGCAACGTGAGGTCGAGCGTTGTCATGCAGCAGTGTTACTTACCTGCTTCCTTGCCCAGTAAATAGCCTTTCCTGATCAAGTTCTTCCCTCAGTTCGTTCAATTGTCGGCTGTAGCGTTCCGCAGTCACCGTTTGACCAGTCTCCAGGAGTTCGTAATAAAGCACACCCTTTATATCCTGTCCAGGGCGCGGCTGGTCACTAAGATCGAAATCACCACTTCTGAAACGTTTGTACAAATAATTATACGTTGCATAAGACACAACGTCGGCACCAAGAATACTACAAATTGATTCTTGTGCTTTAGAAGCATTTTTTCCTTGTTGGAATTCGTATAAAATGCAGAGCCGAATGTGCTGTTTATCAGTTGCCATCGTAAACTCTGCTATTCTGCGAGGTTACGTAACTCACGTAGACTTGTCGTTCGGTGTTCTGAAACCACAAAAAACCACAAAAGGCCGCGAAAATATTTCTATCGTAATATAATTTTAAGCTCGAAGAAAAAATCTGTAAAAATTAAGTCATACACCTAATGCATGCTTGTTATGTTAGATCGATTACATTTGATTGATTGTGTTAATTATTATGCCATAAATTATTTAGTCAAGCTATTTATACCAGTTGGCCCCTGTATTGGCAAAGTCTGGTAGTATTAGGGAAGTCCGTACAAGGGAATCTACAACCATGAGACTTATATCGCCTTACGTAGTTTCCGTACCTAGACCATCGGTTTAATCAAGCTACCTACCCTATAATTTCCTAATAGGGTAGATCCTGTCCATAGGGGATTCCATAATAAAGCCAGTCCGGCTCTTTTATGGAAACCCCTACTAGGGAATCAACAAATAAGCCCTTGAAGGCCCCGAATTGTATTAGAAATGCCCTGTCAATTTCCCTCACGGGTTGTAGATGTTTGAGGACCCTCAAAAATATTTGAGTGATCTTCGTAATTTAACCCAGAGATAAATTTTCATTGCATTCCAACGATGCAAATTTCTGCACCATTTCCAATATGTCACTGGTATCGAATAAATTATTATTTATATATTTTTTCGCTTGTATAAAAATTCAACAGAGATTCTACATTCTCAGACGAGTAAGTTTATTGGTGTGAATAATAAAATTCACGCAATGATCTATTCTGTCACACGAAAGTCAAAATGCTCGATCGCGCTATCCCCAATCCCCCTGACCTTGCAATCCTTCGTTAGTCCGAAAATAGTGAAGTTCTTACATCCGTGTATTTATTAATACGCGCGAATTATGTACTCGGTCGGAGATAAACTGCGCAGTGGCGAGTCTGCAAAACGATTCGCGAATAGAGGCAACGAAAAAAAAAAAATCATGTAGGAAGTGCGGTAGGTAGCGATGTGCATACACATTCTGAGTACGGTAAATGTGCGTGTGTTACCGCAGCGCAACACTTCTAATTAGTGACATCTGCTGACCGCGTGCGAGCTAATCGTCGTATATTTTACACTGACTGTGGAGCCTCTATCCAACCAATGGTACTGCTAAATAGCAATATAGTAATATTGGCTTAATAGGCCATTAGTTCCCAAGAAAGCGAGAGGGAGCGATAAAAAAAATCGTGAAAGATAGGAGTCTCTGTCTCTACTTCTCTCACGGTGGTAAAACTGTGAGGAAAGGAGGTAGAAACCGAGAATACTTCTCTCGGATTTCTCTCGTCTCGAACCAAAGGCACCATCAGGCACAGGAGTCTCACTCGTTCTCCCCGAGGGTCTCACTGATTGCGTCCGTGTCTATAATAGAGATTTTAATTCCTGGTAGCAAACCGTTTATTAGAGTCTCGCGATGCGTCACGTACCGTGTCTCCCGAGGTTCTGTACCGGCAGACGGTAAGGGAAAAACAGAAGAAGAAAAAAAATGGAGAGAAAAAGTCGAAGCCTCACGGTTCACGCTCGCGATGTCCCGAGTCTGCTTACACCCGGCCGTTTCCACTTTCTTTCATAAACTTCCTTTTTTTTCCCCTCCCTCCTAGCCACGTAACACAACGTGCTAGGGGAGAGTGGCGAATAGTTGGATTATTTTTTTGTTTACGAGCTTTCCACTTCGTTCAGTCGCGTATTATTTCTCTGCCGCGAGATTATTTCGTTTAAACCGTTGCTCAATATAATCATGGAAAATTACTCATCGAGCATCGGAGTATGGGCGAAAAAAAGTAATTTTTATAATTTTACGACAATCGCGTACCGATAGAATCACAAATGAATTTTTATTGGTATACATTTCATATATTGTATATTGACATTCAATCAAATTTGACGATGTCAAAGTTCTCATCGTTGGAATGCAACAAGCATTCCCACGTAGAAATTTTGATAGGGTCCGATTCGAGAAGCTTTCAGGTTGCCTGACTGCCCTGGTAGGGCACTTATAAGGGAACCCGATAGCGCCCTGATAAAAAGTGTAACGTTCTGTCACATATGGGCCTTATCGGACTGCCTGATCAGGCCGTTATCCGGTTGCCTGACCAGACTTTTATAATGCTGCCTGATCAGGTCCTTATAATACTTCCTTACGTAGCCAGTACACATACATGCTCGTACACATACACACTCTACAATATACATATTTATACAAGGCCTAGAATGTATTTGTCAATATAATTTTTATTGCGGAAAGTTGCAAAAAAGGTTATAATCAGATTAATTAAAGAGAGTACAGCGATCATTATGATAATGTTCCATTTAGGTTTTATGTTGATGTGCCTAGAATGTATTTGTCAATATAATTTTTATTACGGAAAGTTGCAAAAAAGGTTATAATCAGATTAATTAAAGAGAGTACAGCGATCATTATAATAATGTTCCATTTATGTTTTATGTTGATGTGTTTTTATTTGGAACCACCCGGTTCCCTCCAAAACTTTGGCATTATCAATTACTTTTCTCACGGCTTGCTCAAAATCTTTTGACGGAAAATCAAGGAAAATATATGCTCGTTCAATTCAAACGTCTCGTAAATTATTAGTTCGTATTTTTCGGACATGAACTTAGTGAAAAACAATTTTTTTTAGGAATTTAAGCATTAATAACGTATTAAACGTCCATGTATATTTTTAGGTTATACATATTTTGTTCACACGACGATGACAGATTTTGTACTGTGTTTTGAGATTTCGAAATACAGCGAAATCTTTTAGCACGCATCCGAGTTGCATAACGTTTTTTTTTTCATCACAGGCCACAACACATTTCAAAAACGTCAAAATTCAAAGATAATATGCTGCTGAATAAAAATTTCGACGTAGGATATAGGAGGTTATGTGCGTTGATAGAATGCTGAAGCAGTTGGAAGGCAAGCCCCAATAGGGCCTTATTAGATCAAGCCCAAATATGGCCATTTCCGTATTGCCTGATTTACGGGAGTAAAAAGCCACCCTGATCAGATCGCAGTAAGGTAGTCTTCTTACTCCCGTACTACGGTTTCACCGATCCGGTTGGCATCCGGCAACGATCAGGCGTGTCTTACTACGACATTCCAGATCGCAACATAATAGCGGCCTGATCAAAATTTCTAGTCGGGTTCTTCTTTATTTTACTTTTTTTTCATTATTTTCATCATCCAAAATCTTATCCTGTAAATTTGGGCTGTACGTTTCGGGTAAGGACCCTAAAAATGTTTGTGTCATTTGGGTAGCCCAAATTTGCCAACAAAAAAGATTGGGCTACTAAACTTTAGTTGCGTTCCAACGATGCAAACTTCAACATCATCAAATTTGCCACTTCTGATTTCATTAGAATACTTCGAAGACAAAGTGTCTATGTTGCGTGATTTTTTTTCAAAATCTGAGTAATCCACAAAAAAATGTATTTACGCAAATGCAGTGGTAAGCCACGTAGCCAATGGAAACAATGGTCATACAGCCTTTCACGGGAGAAAATCTTGAGAAAAACGACTGGAATTTGCAGCTTTTAATAAAAGATAAACCTGATTGAAACATAGCTAAGAAAAAAGAGGGAAAGAAAGGTTTCGAGCCTGAAACCACAAAGATGAGTTTTTCGTTTACTTCTCGTGGTTGCATATTTTGCGATCCTCCATCGCGTTTTGTTAAATCAACGTTTATGAAACTATGCGAAGAATGTGCGGATATGCACGTGATGAATCGAATCGCCGAAGTACCCGAGGCTCCCACACTCCCCGCGTGCGTGACCCATAATTTACTCAGGTACATCATTCCCCCGTATACAATGTGCGAGAACATTGCTCGGCTACCGTTTTTTTTTCGTTCGCCGATAAATTTGCAAATTTTTTCATCATACCAGTCTCGTGCACTGCTTCAAAATTTTTCGTTGCTCCGGGCTCTTTGCTTCCCTCGACATTATGGTAAATATATTTCCAATTATCACTGAACGCGGAATCTCGTATGAAATTCACGAACGTTGTTCAACGATAAAACAATTAAAGCGTACCTATGGAATATACGTTAAAACGGTAAATTCATTTATTAACCGAACTTGCTGACATTGATAAAATTTAAAAAAAAGCGCAATGATAATTCTGTCATATCGATTTTTTATGCTCTTCATACTGCAAACAGCGATATCTGTTTTCAGTATAATTGAAGTAATTCAGAAACAAACAAAAAAACTCCCTCAACTTGTTTCCAATTTATTTCAATAAATATTTGCATCGAATGGGATGAAGAAAAAAAACCAAGCTCGTGAAGCAATCTGTTGGGCAGTCCCTAGATCCCATCACATGCCTATAGGAATTTCATAGAAACGCCGGACGTAGTGAGTCCACTTTGGAATCCATGTGCATTCCGCAGGATTTTCCGATCAACCTCGTTTGAGAATTTCTATTTTAAATTCTCAAGCGAAATTTGTTGAATCTTCCAAAAAAAATCTTCTCATGATTCCGTGCTAAATTTTTTTGCGTTTACAACCCAAGATACACGCACATCTGTACAGAGATTTGTTAGGGACACCGCACATAGGAGTCCTCATTGTGATACAATTCTATTCTCCCATGTTCCCCGATGAACGCCCTTTGAGAATTCTTACCACGTTCGAATAAAAAATATGTGAAAAGTAACGAGAAAAAAACTCGGCCTGTTGACATATGTAACCTGCATACTTTGTCAGCGTTTTCGTGTGCGGTGATATTATGGCAAAGTGCAGTTAAATAAATAAAAAACGATAATTACTATTAGATTTCTAGTGACGTGATGCAAATAGATTTTTAAGATATACTTTCTTGCGATTTACATTTCTTCACGATAAGATTTGAACTTTTTTGAAAATCCACTTATTTTGTATATCTATATATTTTGTTTAGAAAATTCAATGCACAGAACGCAAATGGCGCTGAAGTTTGCATTGTTGGAATGCGACGAAAGTTCTTTTCTATTCTTTTCATTTCTTCATTATTATTAGCATCTAGATTTTTTTTTATTAAGGGAAGGTTCATGACGATGAAAAATTCGATTTTTTTACATAATTTGCATCCTTAAAGTGTTTAGAACACGTAAGTAAAAGGATATTTTTATATCTAAGGTATTTTAGAATTTACAGCCTAAACGTTAAACTTTAAATGCGTTTTTCTGAAAACAGCGTTTTTAAGCGCGCGGGGCGCTCTGCAGCTTTAACTGATGAAGTTCTAGAGCGCCTTTTTTGATCAACTTCAATTTTTGATCAACTGCAAAAATTGATTTAGAGCTATTTTTTTCGTCCATTGAAGCAAAAAAAAACCGGACAATAAAATTGGGTTTTTTTCAAACGGCTGCCATTTTGTTATCCAGGAGTTTTTCAGGAAACAAAACCCGATAAGGCGCCCAAATTTAGTCTAATTTAATAATGTTTAATGTGTTTTTGTTTCAGATGAATTGGCAAGGCTGTGGAGCGCCCCGCGCAGACCAAAACACGTCGTGCATGGCTTTATTTGACAGGAGCTGGAGCCGCCATTTTGGATTTTTTCTATAAATAAAATTAGAATTTACTCTCCATTAACCGAAGAATAAAATACGTTGAAACCCATTTCTAAAATTATTTATTTTATTTGATACAAATTCCCGAAGGCATTTTTCATGCCTCTCGACGATAACCTGCCCTTAAGGTCGTGGGTCTCTAATGAGGATAAGAAAAACTGTTCGAGTGATTTTCGTACCTCAAATCGGTGAAATAAATGTCAGCAATAGATGGAAAATCAACTTTTCGTTGCATGCCAACGATGCAAACTTCAACGTCATGAAAGCGATGGGATCCATAAAAAATCGTATCGAATTCTGTTCGAAGTGTTGAGAATCCTTCAGAATTCAAATTGAACTCGTACATTGGATCTAAAAGGGGAATCCCGATTAGAATCCAATATATGAGCACGACGTTTTAGCATAGGAATCCAATGCGATAATCCATAGGATCCCTATCAGCAAGTGGGAACAAGTATGGGAATAAAATTGGATCCCTACGACATTTTCTTCACGGGAAAACGATCGAGTTTGCATACTCCTTTTAGCGTCAACGTTGATTCTTATTCCTACATAAATATCGATGGTACATGTCTTCACGTGTAACTCGCGTACGTAAAGCCACCCAAATATTTCGGTTTTCAGGCCCGAAAGAACGAAGAGCTTTGGAAAAAAAATGACATCTCTGTCTTTCCTATCGTGAATTACGTGCGTGTGCAACGAAGGACCGCGATGGTGGAATAGTGCTCGACTTGGTAGAAGAGCAAATGAATCGCAGGTGCTGAGGACACGAGAGGTAGATGAAGCCAGAGAGAGAGAGAGAGAGAGAAAGAGATAAAAGCGAAAGATGGGCAACGCGCACGAAGCGTAGCCGTGGAGCATGCAATACCACGCGTATTAAAAGTCGGCTAATTTAAAATCGAGCGAAGATCTGCTCGCGGGTTGGAATCGAGAGGCCACTATGGCGAGAACGGGCTCGTGGAACCACCAACACGGGCTCAATAGCTGACTCACGATTTCTGCTACAATGGCGTAAATAACGGTGGGCTTTTGTACGAAAGTTATCCGTAATCTTTTGCCTCGTTCTTTTCCATTATTCGTTCATTTGTTACTGAAATTGATACTGAAATTATCCATAATATTGCCGTTAGCAATCAACACAAACGTTTGTTCAGATACTCATCTGGGATCTATAACCGGAATGGACAAAAAAATGTTTTTTTAAAAATGTATTTATAGAAATTTACGACGTTAAAGTTTGCGTCGTTGGAATGCAACGAAATTGAAAGATTTTTAATCGCTCAATTCTTTTTTCGCCGATTTATGCTGAGAAAAATCACTCAAATGTGTCCACGTATTTCAATTAACGATTTATGATCTCAATTAGCACAAAAAGCTTTGAATAATGCTCAAAATAAAAAAATAAAAAAATGAAGAAAAAAAAATCGTTGCATTCCAACGTTGTAAGCTTCGTTATAAAAATTATACAATATTAAAGAATGTTCAGCTCTAAGCACATATTAATTTTGCACCCTGCTCGAATTGCCAGTCATAATTTTTCGTTGTTTTTATTCGTACTTAGTCATTTTTATTGCTTGTTCATCAGATCAATGTGAAATACTCGATTTATTAGCAGAATAAAAATGCCATTGCGTATAGAGAAGTTATAGAATATATTTATAAAAATTGCAATTAGCGATGAAACGTTGGAGCCTGTTTAACCAAGTGCGATCTTCCGTGCCATTTTTTATAGCAGTTAAATTACGCTCTGAGCAACGGTCCATAAGTTATAAGAGCACAAACAGCCGAACGATAACTTCACCTAGACGTGAAACGCACACGAGCCCATTTTTCCAGTTGCCCGATAAAAGCGGAGTGTTATGAATTCGCCATCGACGCGAAGTTATCGCTTTGTTGTTTGAATGCGCTGTTCCTGCGAAAAATCGACAAAGAGACTCGTGGCCGCCCGAAAAATATGAAAAATTTATCCGATGGTTAGCTTCGCGAAATTATCCGCAACGTCGCAATTTTGCAATTTTTCACAGTGGAATACTTTGAAAATTTAACAAGAATGCGAAAAAATTCGAAAGCATCGAACAAAAAATTAATCATTGTAAAAAGTATAAAAAAAACGTTCAATCTATTCATTGTGGAATTTTAGCAAATTGATGTCGTTATTCTACTTTGTAATTACGATACCAATCATTCTCCGTATTTGTTACTATTCGAAAAGTATTTTCGAACGTGCCGAAAAGACGGTACAACGAAAATGGTCAAATGTATCCAGAGACGAAAAATAATTTCGAATAAATTCACGGTTCGTCAATTGCTGACCAGTAATTTTTTCTCCTGTCAATCTCATTGATGCACGATTTTACGTGCGTCTGAGGTAGCGACGATATTGAACTTTAGATCAGAAGAGTGTTGTACACCGTGAGAATTTTGTGCAAAGCGTTCCAAGATTGCATCCGGATGAGGGTGGAGGAACGAGGAGGGGGAAATGACGATCGGGAGATGTGGAGAATGCTCGCTCTGGTTGCCCTGGATGCGCATGATTCGCAGCGATCGAAGAGGCCTCTCTCTCCCCCCTCGCAAGAAATGCTGTATTTTCTTGCAAGAATCCGTGGCGCGAAAAAAGCTGCCGCCAAAAGGAAGAGAGAAAGGAAGAGAGAGAGAGAGAGAGAGAGAGAGAGAGAGGGGGGGGGTGCGGGGGAGAGAGAGCAGGAACATGAATAAGATAAAAGAAAGATAATACGTCTATATTTGTAGACTGCTGAGAAATATAAAGTCGCAAGTTACACAAGCGTAGGTATCAAAACGTGTCTATAGTCATATTTTTTGTCGCCGAATTATTCACGTGACACAGGAAGAAAGGGTTGACAGCGAATGCTCCCAAGGCAACAAATCGAATAAGCGCGATATTTGCATTTGATAATTGTTTCATAAGTTATTCGCGCGGAAAATGATACCAAACACGCCAATGCTGTACATTCTGTGGTAATAAAAGGACAGAGAGGGAAAGAGACTAAGAGAGGAAAGCAAACTTCACCATATTTGTTCTATCGAAAATGCACTTTCCCTTTCATGTCATCTCTCCATTTGTTTGTCTTTTCATACGCTGGCTCATTATACGAAACTACCGTGTATTTAAGGGGTTACACCACCTTGGTGCTCGCAAAAAAAAAAGTATAAAAATAAATTAAAAATTTGCCGCGGCCGTTAAATATATAAAATAATTTTTATTTTTTACAAATATATTATAGTTTTATGAATGAATTAAAAATAAACGAATAGTAATTTTTTTTTAATGGCAGAGATGCAAGTCGCGCGTAAAAACTCCTTTTCAAACTGGTGGACAAAATATCTCGAGATCTACTCAACCGATTTTAATGAAATTTGTACGACTTATTCTTTATAATGTTATCTAGGCTGTAGCATAGGATTTTTAAAAAATAGTTGTAGCATTCATTTTTTGTTAATTTAAAAAACTCAGAACTTTGGTAAACATTCGTGTTTTTTTTCAAGTAGCTGTCATTTCTACAAAAAATATTTTTTTAATTTTTTAGATGATGCCTGACGGGGGAAAAAATTCCACAATCGGCAAGGACTTTCAAAAGAGGGTCCTACTAGACGACTTATATTTCCGCTATTTAAAAAATTTTTTCATTCATTTTTTTTATAAATTCTTTCGTAAAACTATAATGTATTTGTGAAAAATAAAAATGATTTTATATATTGAATAGTCGCGTCAAAAAATTGTTTTATTTTTAAACCTTTTTTTCCGAGCGCCAAGGTCGTATAACGCCTTCACTTATAATCGATCTACTTCGCAATGCGGTTTTCCAATGACAAAAATAATATTAGAAATGAAAAAAAAAAACTTTAATGGAACCTGATGAACCTGATTCTCTTAGTCGGAATAATCAGTCTAAAAAAATCGAGGACTTTCCGGTTGCGACGCGATCGTGCATCCTTACTTCCTCGATATACGTCTCGGGCGAATAAATTCAAGGTACACACTGTGGATGAAGGTGTACGAACGAATCGCCATAAATCATGATGACTGGTAAATCGATAGTTCAACTTACCGAGAGAGTGAGCGTGTACTCTCTTTAGTTGGGCGCCTCAGTCTCCATTAACCGTCGCTGCAGTAATAGAGCCGTAGTATGGCCAACATTATTGGTGTCCTCTTAATAACAAACCATCGCGAGGATATCTCGCGCCTGAGCCCGCGCGCAATAACAGAGCAAGACAAAGTTGAGTTATGATAGTGGCAGTCAAGAAGTCGGGACAGAGATGTTTCATCCGCTGTATCCCATACCGACCTAACAACAAGACGGATATGCCTCGATCTTAGATCTCGCTTACCCTGTCCCTTTTTTTTTTTACCCTCTCGTCTCACTTGCATCAATGTTACAGAGCACTTCGTGATTTGCTTGCGGCGGCGTTCTCCAAACGTGTGATCTTTGATCCACTTTACTAACAATCAAACATATCCTTCGACCCTTGGCTCCCCTCGCGATCCGTATGTATAGATCTTGATGAATTATGTGCGGTATACGAACCCAACGATTTGTCTTTTTCTTCTGTTTTACCCGCCCTTCTCCCTCCCATTGTTCTTTTAAATTTATTTCGTTGCGCCTATTTCCCCGTGCCCTCATTAACGTCAATGATCGCGAGCTAATTCGACACGACGCGAAAGGGTTGAAACGAGAGAAATGAATTGGCCAGGGAATAAATGGAACGTTGGTAGGGTCAGACGAGAGAGGAAATTCTCTTCAAAATTCCAAATATGCAACATTACGAGAGCCTCGCGACTTTCCCCTCCTTCTCCTCGTGCTCTGTACCTCGGTTAATTCGGTAATCCGAAATTCGTCATACAATAAATCAATTGACACTCGGGAATGCGGATGGTGGTGGTATTGGTGCATACGAGCGTGAGGGTATACACCAGACGACAAGAAGAGCGCGTTCATGCTCTCGGCAATTTAATGCCCCTGGCGTTAAATTGTCACGAGTCCAGGCCAGACTACTCATCAGACTAAACGCGTTACGGATTTTTAATGGGCTGCGAGAGAACGCGAGGGATGAGGTGCGAGGTTGAAAAAAAAAAAAAAATCACGAGTCACAGGCAAAAAAATTACGAACGCTTACGGTGTAATTATCCGAACGCGTGGACCTGACTCAAATTAAATAATTAAACAGAAGAAGTAGAGGAAGAAAATTCGCACGATTTTAAAAACGATTCGAATTCAATGGGTGAATGAATTTTCAGACTATTCAGGTAATCTTGTATTTTAAAAAATCTGTAACAGTTTCATTAGAATTGTCAATAAGTTTTATTGTAACAAAATAATTCATTTGCGGGGAATATTTTCAATAAAAATGTCTTCTCTCGGGCTCTCTGAAATTGTTGACAACTACAAATGATTTTCGCTTGAGAAAAGAATCAAAATCGTTTTGGAGAGAAAAAAAAATTGAAAGGTTGGATTGAAAGAAGGATTAAAGGTACGGATACAATTGTAAACGGCGAAACTGTCGCGTGTGTACGAATGATGTTTCGAACGCTCGTTAAATGTTTGTCAATTAAAATTTCGTTTCAGTTTCAATTCCATCGTCCGACGTCGATCGTTCGGTTAGAGTTTGCCTACACATTGTCGGCCTCTCGTACATACGTATAACGTTATGGTTATTCTCACAGGCTATCGACAGAGGCACAACGAAAAATATGTTTCGGCATGAAACAGTGGGAGAGGGGGAGAGAAAGAGAGAGGAGGGAGAGAGGAGAGAGAGAGAGAGCGCTCGTTTTGTGCACGAAGGTGAGAGAGCCAGAGATGAAATCTCGTTGCGGTTTTGAGATCTATATAACGCGAGAATGATTCTGGAACTAGGAATGAGTTGATACCGCGAGTCTGATGCTGCCATCGCTGCGTGCAAACCGCCCTGATATCGAGAGCCTCGCAAATATGTATTGTTCTCGGTCTCGTGGCTTTGTAGTATACCGATTTTCCGTACAGGAAGATTTGCTATATGGTTTAAAAAGCGTATCGATTTCTGAAATCGTGAAACCAGCCATGGGTTGTTTTACTTGAAGTTGAATGGTATTTGTTCCCGGCGAATTTATTAAAGTATTTTTTCGATTAATTTTTTTCACAACATATGTCAAGACACACAGGTTTTCAGACATTTTTTCATCAAAAGTATGGGCTCGGAAATTATACAGCTATCGCGGGGGCGAATTCTTTTAATTGTAGTGAAAAATTCACCTAGAGAATGATTTCGTCGTTCCTTTTTTTTTTAAATTATCAAGCTCTATTCTAAATCCATGGTCTGAGGAGAATATCGTTACAGTGAAACATCAGATAATGACAAAAAAATTCTTTCTCCCTCAAACAGCTTTACGAAACATTTCTAAAATATTTCCTATTTATATTTTTGACACATCTTTTTTTATTTTCAAAATCAAAATCCCGACCCATCGTCATTTTAACCTTAACAGGAGATGCTGCATTTTTCCAGCGTGTTCGCAAAGAAAACGAATCGAACAGTGCAAAAAAAATTTTTAAGTGTGAAAAAATCTGTGAAGGAAATCGTCGAGTCTCGAATGAATACGCAATCGTTGAGTTCGCGTTGAGAAAGAAAAACGATATTTGCCGTATGTATATATACACACAGAGAGAGAAAGAGAGAGAGAGAGAGAGAGAGAGAGAGAGAGAGAGAGAGAGAGAGAGAGAGAGGTCACGATCGATACGATCGAATCGACATCACGGTCGAGCGGATTCTTGCGCTCGACAATGAAAAAAAAGCGAGAGATGAGACTGTGTGGTGTAATAAGAATTGCACGTGTAGAAGGAAGATGGATGCATATATATATATATGTGTACAATATACTGCAGTGAAAGAATAAAAGTCGAATAGTGGTAGGAGACATAAAGACGTCACGTCGGATCACGCTGAAGACCCAAAGCGAAGGAGAGAGAGACGAAAGAACACCGAGATCGAGCTGTGATCAGCTTGCTCATCTTTGTCCTTTTCACTCCTTCTCTCATTCTATGCCTCTCTCTCTCCCTCTTTCTCTCTCTCTCTCTCTCTCTCTCTCTCTCTCTCTCTCTCTCTCCATCTACACAAACTTTTGCCTCTTCCTTTCTTTCGCAAAGGTAAGACACGAATAAAGGATCTCAGGAACGCTAGCAAAAGATCGAAGGATCCTCAGCCTCTTTTCTCGTCGGTGAGTCTCGAGTTGGCCAAGACCGCACAGCCTTCTTCGTTTTAGCTCTCGGGGTTTGCTGCGTGCAATGCGAAACGTGACAGTGTCCGCCCTCCCTTCGTCCGCCCTCTCAACAATACCCTCGTCCTTCGCCACGCTGCCGATGTGAGCTTCATCTTTCCTGTCCCTCTCTATCTTTACGCTTCGTCTCTGTCTTTTACCCTCTTATCTCATCGTTTCCTCCCTTTCTGTCAGTTCTACTCCCTTTCTCTCTCTCTCTCTCTCTCTCTCTCTCTCTCTCTCTCTCTCTCTCTCTCTCTCTCTCTGATTCTCTGACGTGAGATCCCTAAGTTCACTCCTTCTTCTTTATTCTTCGCTCTCTCTCGGTGCAACCAGTTTCACTTGTATCTTAAGCTCACGAATTGTATTCCCTTATTTTTACTATTCCCTCCTTCACCGAGCCGTTTTATCTTTGATTCTCTATCATATGCATACCGCTTCACCTATCCGTCATACTGGATATAGAGTACTCGGATGCTCTTGTCAAAACGTTCGGCCCTTTTAACTGAGAATGGTTTTTCATCAAGGAAAATCTCGTTTTCCGGTTCTGATCACACGCTTCATTGTTTTTTTTGCACTCGGAAAACATCGAGTATCCGTTGTCACTTTTTCTTCAACATCATTCGTTATTTCTTCGGAGGTTCATATTTTTTTTGTCTCACAGTAGAAACGCATCTTGGATTATTGTGGAATGTAAGAACGAGGGATGAGCATGGGGGAAATTTACCGAGTACTTACTCGGAAAAAGAGCAAAAAAGATCTCAAGAATTTCTTCGTTGCCAAGCGCGTGTACCGCGTCTCATATTTTCAATGGGAATAAAATGACCCCTCGATATCGCCGGCACTACTTACGAGAGAGAGAGAGAGAGAGAGAGAGAGAGAGAGAGAGAGAGAGAGAGAGAGAGAGAGAGAGAGAGAGAGAGAGAGAAAGAGGAAAAAGGATCGGCAAGGGATGATATGAGAGTCGAACGAAGGAACGTGAACGTGACGACGACGCGAGAATCGCCACCAGAGCACGTGCCCGCTAAGTAATAACGAGTGCCCGAGACACCAGAGAGCCGGAAGACAAAAATATCCTTACAGTAAAAAAATAATGTGCACATCAATTCATCATATAATAAATATTGTTTAAATAACCATCCTGTAAATTCGTTTTTCATTAATTCATTATTTAATAATTGGTAATATTGTCAAAAATTGGCAAAAATAGTCAAAGCCCAAAAAAAAACGCAACACTTAATGTTTAAATCCAATAAAAAATAATTTAAAAGTTAACGTGCAACATTAGTACGAAATGTATATTCTCTTTCACCAATTCTCGATTAATGATAATAATAACTAACTAACCGACGCTGGTGGTTGGGCGGTCAGTGTGCGGCTCGGGCGATCACTGATGTCAAGCAGCCTCGAACGAGGTCAATACTTGGTGCGGTGACCGCTTAGCCGTGCTCTGGCTGGCGCATCGACGAGTGAGCGGGAGGCCGTTTTTCTGAGGCCTTTGTGTACATACCTTGAACAAAAAGGTCTGTATGCCAAGGAATCAGAGAATACAGGGCCGTCTATGCCGGTACGGGATTTCCACAGTTTCCCCGTACCCTCGGCAAATGCGGTATAGTGTAGCGTAAGTCGGCTGTGGCCGCAACGGGGGTTAGGTAACGGGTGGGGTACTGGAAGGGATGAAAAATGAGGGAGTTAACGATGAGGAAGGGATGAAAAAGTAGGGGACTGGTAATAAGCGCAAAGGCGCGTACCATTGAGGAACACACCAATAAAAACAATTAAAAAAATGATAATAATAACTATTTAACAAGGGCCACTGAATAGTCGATTTATCGAGGCCCCCTTTGAACATTTGACAAGTTATTATTATCCGTCAATGATTTTATGCAAGCCGGATGAAGGAATATCAACATCAAATTATGGAATAATAAAAATAATAATGATAACAAAATTCATGGGAAAATGAAATAAATTGAATGAATCAGAGCTTCCTTCGCATCTGCAATTTTCGCTGAATTATCGATAATCGGATCACCATCTGTTTACTAATTCTCAAGGCATAAACTATTTGTGATTTCCGTTAATTCACCGATATAAATTCGATATATTCGATTCTCGGATTGGGGGATTATATCGGATTACGGGCCGCTGCAGTTCCGAGTGACTTTTGCTAAACTTGTGTATACCGGAATAGTCGAGCGGGAAGAGGGATTCGAGAATGGTTGGCGAAAAGCACGAATTTTACGAGTTTACGTATTCACGACATCTACGAGCAATTCTTATCCCAGTGAAACCGCCCATTCGAGGATCTGCTCGTGAAATCGCTCGTTTATTGTGTAATGTACGCGGACGTAAATACGTATGGGCTTTTCAATGTAAATTAGAACGTCTCTCGGCTGTATTGTAGACGAGTATGAATTCATTTCTTTTAGTCGTTCAATTTGCAACTTCCCGTGCAGAAATTTGTTGAGGAATACCCAGATCCTATCGCATTCCTATAGATATTTGATAGGGATGTTGCACGTTGGGAATCCACATTGGAATTCAAGTGGATTCCGCTCTATTTTCCGATTTATGTCCTTCGAGAATTTTTAATTTTAAATTTTGAACCGGAATTTGTTGGATCTCCTAAAAAAAATATCCTTTCGTCATCTTGTGCAAAAATTTTTCGAGACGTCCCAAGATGCACCCACATATCTACAGAAAATTATTAGGGACACTGCGCATAGGGAGTCCTCATTGGGATCGAATTGGATTCTGCACTCCCCTATGAACGCCGTTTAAGAAGTCTTACCACGTTCGAAACGAAAATATGTGAAGAGTCACGAGAAAAAAATCGACGTTTTGAAACATAACTTGCACGCTTTGTTAGCGTGTACGTATGTTGCAATATTGTGTCAAAGTAAAATAAATAACAAACGTTAATTACAGTGGATTTTCGGGGATGTGATTTAAATAAATTTTTAAGGTATACTTTTTTATGCGATTTATACTTTTTTAATATAAAATTTGTACTTTTTCAACCCTTTATATAACCGTGTGGCAGTTCTGTAACAAACCATCTAAGTGCTCACAAAATCCCATATTGACATTTAATACATTTTTTAAACAATATCACACGACGGCGACAAACCGTTTTATGGTCCATGCAAACTAGATGGCGTTAATTAGATTAAAATTTGTTCGAAGTTCACTTGCCATGAGATTGAAAGATTCGAGTCTGCGTAAAGTTTGCAAAAATCGAAAAAAATATAAAAGCGACAAAAACGACGTGTTTGTTTGGATTTGTTTAGGCTACAACAAGCAAAACAACTGCTTTATAGCATTCCACACATCATAAAGGAATGTTACGGCACAATGTAACATGTCTGTCATGCTCCCTTTATTGCTTTATAACTAGCCCCCTGAATACATTTTTCAAAAACTGAATAATACGTGTTTTTTAATTATTAAAACCTACCATAGAGCAAACTATTTCTAAATTTTTGGGTTGTTGAGTTATGAACGTGGTTAAGATCCACTCATTTTGTATATCTATTGTTTTTAGAAAATTCAATGTACAGAATGCGATGGAATGCATCAACAATCGTATTGGATTCTGTTCGATAATGAGGGAATCCTTGAGGATTCAAATTGAATTCGTACATTCCAATACAGAATCCCGATGAGAATCCAATCTACGGGTGTAATTTCTCGTAAAGGAATCCAATGCGAGGACCGATTTGATCCCTATTAGAAAGGCGGAACAAGTATGGGAATCCAATTCGATCTCTACGACAATTTTTGCGTGGATACCGAAAGCAAAAAGTATCCTTGGCAGTTATTTTAAAAGTCGACAAAATCTCTAGATTCTGAGGCTAATTGATACGTTGAAGTATCTCATTTTGCGATCACATCGGAAAACTAACACGTCTGTGAAGATGTATTCTATCTTTTCTTTTGCGATAATTATTTGATGTTGAAGTCAGCATCGTTGCAACGCGATAAAAATTAAGATTTTATAATTGCCAAAATACATGTTACGTGGGAATGTTATTTGCATAGAGACCAGGAAGACTGCGCGATGCAGGAGGCTGCGTCCGAGAGCGCGGTCCACGAAAGGATCTCGTTTCTCGCGACCCTTACATTTGGACCACCCTGTAAGACGTGAGCGAGGCGTATGATGGCGTCCTCTACGTTCGCTATCTTACCTCACGATCCTGATCACGATCACGCACGCACGTGGAACCGCCCACTGCGTCCGCACGACTTCTCCGCGTCCGCTCATTCTCCTTCCTCTCTTTCATCTCCAGCCTCCTCCTTATACCCTCAACTCTTGGCTCTTTCTTTCGTGCTCTTCCCCATTCTTTCGTGCACACACCGTGTATATGGTTTCTTTGGTACTCGTCGCTTCCTCGTCCTACCGCACCACGACTCGTTTTCTTTACTCCTTGCGCTTTCTCCTTCCTCCTCGTCTTCCTCGCTTCCTTGTCTGCATGTTCGTCTTACTGTAGTCCACGTAGAGTTTCTTTACGTCG
Source organism: Ophion ventricosus (assembly GCA_963932345.1). Taxonomy (NCBI): domain Eukaryota; kingdom Metazoa; phylum Arthropoda; class Insecta; order Hymenoptera; family Ichneumonidae; genus Ophion; species Ophion ventricosus. The sequence continues at coordinate 20,594,763 of OZ010712.1, forward strand.
GGCGCGCGATGGACGCACGTGCGTGTGCTCGGCAGGAGAGGAAAGATAAACGCGAGAAGGAAGAAAGTTGGAGGATAAAGCTCTGGAGAGAGAAAGAGAGAGAGAGAGAGAGAGAGAGAGAGAGAGAGAGAGAGAGAGAGAGAGAGAGAGAGAGAGAGAGAACGGAAGAGAAATGCCTTGTTCGTTGCGTTCGTCGTACGTGACCCTTGAAAATATTGTATCGGACACACACACACACACACATACATGGCCACATATCCAGCGATAATCACGCACTCGACCTCTACACTCGATGATCTTGAAACGTAATCGATAAATTGGCCCCCTTCGTCGATCTACCTGCCAACACACACACATGCTCTCTATATATCTACAGACGTGTTCAACGATCTCCTCGGAGTAAAAGCGCTCGAGAAAACGGTCTGTCCTTTTTCTCCATCTCTTTTTTTTATTATTTTCGGCACGATCCCTCGCCTTCTTCGATTCAGGTAATAGGTATCAATCATGCAACATTACCAGGCTACTCAATATGTGTCGTGGAAAGTTGAAACACAATAGAAAGCATTATCCTTATTTTCCGAATCATATACGGTCAAATATATTTTTTCGAGATACAGCTCTTTCGATTTTCGGTTTCTCGGTTCACTTTCCTACCTTTCAAGTTTTCATCCCATCGATACATTTATTGGAATATCTACGGGAAGTCTCGTGTAGTTATCGATCGAGTGTTGATATTACAGACCTCCCTGAGCCTTAAGCCACTCTAGGATTTTCCAAAAATCGATTTTTTTTTGTTAAAAATGTACCTTATTACCTACAAAATTATATTCCAAAAGATTATGGGTGTGAAAAATGTCTAAGTACTCGATTTCCAAATTCTTGCGCAACCTGTCTTGATTCATATCGTGAAATGTAGTTTTATCTCTAAACTACATTTTTCAAGTCGGCCGGACTCATAACTCAAACAAATTTCAACCGAATCACTTGAAATTTTAACTGTATATTTAGAATTACATTTTTTGAGGCACTACGTAGGATTTTTTAAATTATGTTGCATAGTTTCTTTTTTATAAACAATTTTCTGACGGTTTTCTCATGGCATTTTATACTTTTTGTTTTAGAAATGCGCCATTTTGACAAAAAACAATATATCAAAAAAATCCTACGTACTTCTATAGCTATTCTTATATATAATCGAGAAAACTTTAGTGTCTCATCATAACTAAAAAATTATAGGAGCTATTGGTCCGGCCGTTGACCTTCCAGAAATAAAGGCGTCATCGGAAAAATGCTGCACAGTCGCCATTTTGATATGTATCGGTGTGAAAAAATAATTTTGTATAGCCAATTACGTGTATAATAAAACCACTATTTTGCAATTCCGATTTATTTTATGGTTTCGCTGAAAAAAAAATCACAAAATATGCCCATTTTTTGGCCTCTAGAGTGGCCTAAGGCCTGAATTGTTAATTTACCGACGTATCCAAATGACGTCGAAGTTTGTATCGTTGCACTGCAACGAGTTTCTTTGTTCATTTTTCTTATCATCCAAAGGCTCTTTTTCTGCATATTGAAGTCTCGAATCTCTAATACGAATTTGTAAAAACATTCGTGTGTCGTTTCACAGCCTGAATCGACAACGAAAAATTGAAACAATGAAAAGGAATTAATTTTTCGTTGCACTCCAACGATGCAAACTTCACCATCATTGAACCCAACCTGTGACATCATATGCCTAAACTTCGTATTATAATTTCTCTTTGTATGTACTTTGCAAGGAACTACGCATAAGAGGTACATAACCAGTATAAGGTATACGCCTCCATATATTACTTAATCCAGATTCTAATCCTACGCTTATCTCTACCGCAGAGATTTGCTATCGGTCCTAGCCTCCCTCTCTCTCTCCCGAGCTCTCCACCACTTGCTGTCTCACTTCCCCCTTGCACTTTATCGTGTTCGAACGCGCGCATATCTGGTTCTTTCTTTTTTTTTTCTCCCCGTTTTTTTTTTTTCTACTGCAAGTCTAACAGCGGCTATATACGCGGTGTTGCACTCTGGCGAGAGTTCCCTGGGATCGGGGATAGTGTAGGAGTGGAATATACGATGGCACTTTACTCGCCGACCATTCTATACGATTCCTACGCGTTAGCCAGATAGTGCGTAGATCGTAGATAGATAGAGCCGAACTGTAGACACACTCGGCTTGCATTTAATACTCCCGCATTCGTGTACTTATGTATATATGTGGGAACGTGTACACGGACACACGATGGGCTATACAAACACACGACCATAATCTCTGTACACGAAACAAAACGCGGTGGAAAATCTTCCGCGTAGTTCTCGCACGGGATAGTTCGCGATCTCTTCCGCCACCTCGACTCCTCATCTACCGTTTTCAACGTATAGAATACACGCAGGTACGTGCACACACATGCCCTAACCGAGATACGATTATTTATACGTCTGTTAAGAGAATACACGTACTTATGGGTATTTCTGATGCTGTTGCCAGTGGCTAACGGTCGTATGCAGAATTTTTTTTTTTTTTTTCTCTTGTCGGACCTCCAACGTATGCGCGTGTTCTCTGTCTTTCGCTCTCTTTCTCTATCTCGCTCTTTGTCTCGGCTCAGATACAAATGCCCCTGGCTCGTACGGAGGAGGATTGTTGTACGGTGTGAAATGCGTGGGTGAAATTACTCCTGGCGTTACTCTTAACTTGGCTGGCTTTGATAAGATAGAGCGTGCCTCTTCTATGCAACACGGATGCTGATCCGAAATTTACTCCTACGCTACTTTTCGTAATTTTGTGATTTTTTGTATTTTTTTTTTTATCCTGAGCTTTTTCAGTAGCGACGAGTTTGATTTCATCGAGGTTTTTTTTTCCCCTTAGTCCTAGGTACCAATTGTTCCGGCACGAGGAAGAGATCCGTGAGAGATTGGTTCGCTTCGTACACAGATAGCAGCTGGAAAAATGATGACAGGACTCTTTTGACCCCGTCTCTGAACTCTCTCGATTATGTCCTCGCGTGTAGTATGCGATTTTTAGGCTGCCACATATATGCGACGAACGAGAATCCGAGATAAAAACGGCGCAGGATGTGTCTTCAAGCGTTTACCGTCCATCGCACTTTCGTCCGGGTCTTTTACGTTCTATATACCGAGCCCTATCCTTCCGGAACGTGTTCTCTGGTGACGAAACCACGAAAAGATCTACTACCGTGCAGCGTACGACGTTGCATCTCATCCTGGGTGCATACGAATGACGCTCTTACCTCAAGCTAGTCTCGCCGAGGAAGCTTGAACTTTACAGCTCGAATTACCGTGTAGCATAGGAATTGAGCGATGAAGAGCAAACGCGCTCTTTCAAAGAACGAACAAAAAAAGAGAATAAAATAAAGCAAAACGAGGGAACGCTGGGAAAAGGGCTCTTGCAAAAAGCGAACACAATCGGGACGTTTTTCGTTTTATTCCACAAAGACTGGCGTCGAGTGCAGTAAAAGAACTGTAAGTTTTTAGATGTGATACGATAGGAACCATGGAATTGTCGTCGATGCCGAGAGACCCGGCACGAATTCTCCGAGGGATCGATGCAAGACGTTGATTTTTGTTTTCGACCGTGGAGATGTTTTGTGTCAGTAGAAAAATTCAACTGGAGTCAAACATCATCCACTTTTTTTTTAACTTGTTATACAACATTGGTCAGAGTTTAGAAAATCCACGAAAACGCCCACGTGGACTAAAGCATTAAGTATGAAATGTCCAGTTCCCTCAAGTGGGGGAAGGTGGGGTAAAATGGGATACTTAAGACAACAATATTTATATATATGAAATCCAAGGCTTTATTAATAAACTTTTTAATTAAAAGCAATATTTATATTCGTATTTATAATAATTTGTTCCCTGTGTTCCAGCGTATACCCTTGTGGGTTTTTACGTTCTACTCTTCCCCAAGTAACCCCTTTCCTATCACTAGACGGCCCCATATTTTTTCGATGCTCTGGTGTAGAGACTTTTTCTTGAGTATCTACATACATTGAGTATCAGAAGTATTGGCCTTCACTGGTCGATGCGCCAGTCGCTGCACGGCTAAGCCGTCACCGCTCCGAGTATTGGCAATGCGCAACTCTGCTTGACTCGAAGTACCGCCGGAGCCGAACCCTGGCTGCACATCCACCAGGGTCGGTTTCTTAGTCATATTAACTTGTAGTTTTAAGCTTAATTAACAAATTTTCGTAGCGAATAGGAACTACAAAATAAGTGGCATATTTCCCGTTTTACCACGTGTTTAGGAGAAAACAAGAAACGCTAGGTCAAGAGTAGCTCAAGGTCTGAGAAGACCCATTCTATTAGCAAGCACAGCCAATACTGATCTTCTCGTGTCTTCTGCGTCCCATTTGAGCCGATCAGTTTTTCTCTTGTAGTTGCAAACCATTATCACTGCAAATAAGAAAAAGCACTTTAAATAAATCTGGCGAAACAAGTAGGTACCTACTAAGACATATACTCATGCGCTCGATGACAGCTATCTGTTTAATTACGCAATCAATGATAAAATAATCAATTTCAATGCCTCCGTAAAGAAGGGGCAAAATGAGATACCGTCCTATAGCAACAATTTTTTGTATGTTGCTTAGCGATTCTAACCTCTGTAGAAATTATCCGAAAAACATTGTAAGTTGAATAAGTTCATAACACTCCCACTAACTTATAGTATAAAAGTTCATGCAGATCGTGCTTACTTACCTTGCTACGCATGAGTATTTAACAAGAAAATTTATAACAATCTACTCAAAAACGGTTTTTGGTAGACACAACGCTAAAACATGCACCGACACGTTCCGCTTACTTCGAATCAATTGAGGTGACAACAACGGATGAATGGCGCCATGGCGACATGCATTGTCACGCACACAAGCGCATTTCCTGTTCGGCTCCGAGCCTCATTTTGCCCCACCTTCCCCTACCAAGTTTCATACTTGACATCTTTGATATTTGACTTTGACAGTTGTTGGATTTTTTTATTCTAAAAGTACGTCTACAGCTTTTCGGGTGCATTTTTTGGTTTGCCATTATTTGTTGAATTGCATATTGTACATTCAATTTTGTAAAGCATAGATAAGTAAAAAAATTCGCGTTATTTACGAATATGAGTTCCATCGTGTAACTAATGCAGCGTAGACAACTCGAGATCTCAACGAAGTATTTGGCGAGGATGTGGCCAATGAACGCACAGTGCGTCGATGGTTCGAGAAGTTCCGATCTAGCGATTTTGTTGTACGGAATAAATCACGTGGGTGACCTGAGAGCAAGGTGGATAATGATGAGCTGAAAGCTTCAGTGGAAGTGTATACATATCAAACTACGCGTGAATTAGCAGCAAGCTTTAACGTTACTATTCCACCAATATTAAACTATTTGAATAAAACCGGTAAGATTGAGAAGCTGAAAATCGGATATTTCGTACTTAATGACTTCGTATATTCACATAAATAATTCTCCTCTATGTTGCAAGCACATTGAATCAGACAGCCGTCCAGTCTCTTGCGCCTAACGATGATGCCATTCCGCTCGTCACCACCCCGAGGATCGATCATAGAAGAAAAAAAAACTGGTACTGAGAAAAATTGCAGCAGTGAAATTCACTAAGGATTGGATATAAAAAGCCTAGGCGCGTTTTTACACCGCCATATATATATATAGCTGGTTTAAGAAACCGGAGTTTGTGAAACCGACGAAGATACATTCTCCGATCCGGTTTCCCAATACAAATTGCTACCGTTGTTGGAAAACATATTTGTCGTTGCAGCTAGAAAGTGCCCACCGTATATACGTACGTTCATATATGTGTTTACATAAAGTGTAGCTGATAGCTCGGTGTTCACGGAGACGCTCTCGTTAATCGAAGCGAGTCTCCCAGATCAAGATAGTAGAAAGGGGGGGGGAGGGTGGGGGCGGCTAGGGAAGGAAGAGAGAAATATGGTGGGTCCTTTGCGAGAAGAGGAGGAATGAGGGAGGTAGAAAGTCTCCTGCGGTTGCTCATGGCCCGGTGCGCGTTCTGTCTCCTCGCTGTACGATGTTACGGAGCACAAGGAGAGCACATGCGGCGTTCCAATCCAAGCGGGAGGACACAGAGGGATATACGTTGGCAAATGTTCCCTCCGCGCTCGCTTCCCTCCGAGCACACGGTGACTTTGATATCGCTCTCTCTCTCTCTCTCTCTCTCTGGCTCTCTCTCTCTCTCTCTCTCTCTCTCTCTCTCTGCCCCTCTCTCTCTCTCTCTCTCTCTCTCTCTCTCTCTCTCTCTCTCTGCCCCTCTCTCTCTCTCTCTCTCGTACTTTCGACCTATAAGCACACACACGACGCCTTGGATTTCCTTACGCCGCGCATTTTGAACTCATCTGACCCTATACGAGGGGGCGCCTCTCTTCGCGGCAACGATTCTCGCGCTGCGATTCTCGTATCGCGGTACTCGATACCCTGATACATCACGTGGAGACATATACACATATAGTACGCCCTATGCCCGTGGCTTCGCTCACGTTTATATCGAAATTTTCGTTTGTGTTTATCAGGAATAGATTTTAGTGTAATATCTTATTAAGATGTTACATCTGAGTCGGAAAAAATGTTCGCCTTTTTTTGTATTGGTTTTATGTGCAAACATCACAAGAAAGAGGTACAAAAGGAATCATACGTGAACAAATTTATTTAGACCCCACTTTCCGAAGCGCCTTCGAGCGATCCGAACACACGAAACAGCCTAGGCGGTGAAAGTAGCAATTTGGAGTCGTTTAGTCCACTCGTTGTACAATAAATATACAACGACGTAACAATTGAGGACCTAATGTCAAAATGCCTCGGTGGGTACACGTAGAATTCAAATAAGAACTTCAATTTCGTCGCGTGGACGATTGCTCCTAAATCAGTTTTGAAACTTAAATGCGTTTTCCTCGAAACCACGTTTTTTTTAAATCGGGAGAATGCAAAATACGAGCATTTTTCATTCGATTGACTTGCAATTTCAACTGTATCTTCTCAGATAGATTCTGTAAAGAAGGACACACGATTTTTACGATTAATCAACAATTCTCGTTTATATAAACAAATTAAGGTCAATTTTTAAGCGGACGAAAAAAAATTATTCCCGATGATGCCATTTTGCGAAACAAAGCATCTTTTTTTCAATAATTATGTGTATTTCTCTAGCAAAACGAATATAATTGACGAAATTTTTGTTATCCTTGCTCTAGGTGTTGATCGATAAAAGTTCTGCGTCCTCCCGCAGAGGTCTTAAAAAAAAACGCTCCTAGTGTAGCTACGACTGATCTGCCATTTTGATTTTTTTTTTCATTAAAAAATTGGTTTGTATACATCGACACATGTAGAATTAATCCTCCAAAACTCATTTTGATTGCCTTTTTCAGCCTTCTCAAAACAAATTCTCAAAAACGTCTAATTTTTCGGTGAACCACATAGATGTAATAATAAAATGCCTTAAAAGTTACAAAGTTGATTAGGAAGAACCGTTTACTAAATAGCCTAATATGTACTTATAATCTCATCACCAGAAAAAAAAAACATAATAAAAAAGATTAAGTCAAATAATCATTGAAGTAAATAGAACTATTTTTCACGGAGTATTTACTGAAAAGTTTCCTCATAAACGCTGAAGAGTATCACTGGCCATTGTCAACTCAAAATGATGCGCATTTTCTCATGTACCGCTTGAGGGATTCAGATGAAAAAAGATCCAGGGCGATTGCAGAAGTGCCTAGTTTCCCATGCCAGAAATCCAAGCAGAAATCTTCAGACGTTTTCACCCCAACTTCTGTCAAACGGACAGGCGAACAAAATGTAAGAAAACTGATAGATAACGCTTCACCATCGTATTCCAACCCTCCCAGGTGTATTCAGACTGAAAAAACGAAAGTACGGACACACAATACCTTTTCTTTGGTTAATATTAAAAAGATCAGTGATACAGTCATTGACCTCTTAACCCGTAAGACTCGACTTTTTAATTGCAAAATCTTTTTTGCCCGACAAAAATCGTCCGGACTTCTTTTTAGTATCCTCATTAGTAAGAAAAATGATAATCAACCTTTCTCAGATTATCCGATTCCGCTACGAGAAGCCAAGTTTCAGAGTTTTGCGCTCATCGATCGGGTCACAATGGATCTTCACGGTTCCTGAAAAAAAAACTGCTACTTGAAAAATAGTAGAATCCGAGATTCGAGAGAAGCGCAAAGTATAATCAGGATTACCGTCCAACCTGAAACGAGCGTCTCAACTCAATGTTCCCCGTGCCAATAGCTGTGTTCTCGATTTTAACGAGAGTGTGGGTGCCACGAAGCATTAGCAAGGGAAGGATCGACGAAGCAGTACCTGTATATATATATGTGTGTGTATGTGTAAAAACGTACGACACAGAAAAGCGTGTGTGTCGAACCGCGCGTTGCCTCCGAAGCAGCAACATCAGGAGCGTCCAAGGAGCATTCTCTATATCCTCCGTCCCTCTTCCCACTTCTCCCCTGCTCCCACTCTCTCTCTCTCTCTCTCTCTCTCTCTCTCTCTCTCTCTCTCTTCTCTCTCTCCCTCTCCCTTCTTGCTGGACCATCCGAGAGCAAAAGACACGCAGTGTGTGCGAGAGCTGTGCGGGGTCATCCACGGTTCATAATTATTGCCTCGTCGTACTGCACCCACGCTCCTCGGACGCTCCTGTCCTCTCTCCAGCCATCTAATTGGATACTCCAAGTGTAGAGGATTTTCGCGCGGCATCCTTCGTCTCCTCGTACTCCTCTTTACTCTTCCTTTGGCGTCCGCGCGCACGCTTCTCGTCGTACATATATCGACGTTAAGAAAGAAGTGAGGATGGAAAAGAACGACAATGACGCGAGAATCCGACCAATGAACCAGACCAAGAAACAGCATAAGAACGAGAGCCATGGGTGAACGAGGAGGAGGAAGGGGGAGGGCGGGGGTGGTGGGCAAGAGACTACACAGCATCACTCGATTGCCCTCGTACAACACACTGCCAAGATTTCTCGCGATCCTCCATCGATTTACGAGTTACGATATTATTTCCCGTGAATACTGGGAATCCTCAACGGAGGGATGTATCGGTGGAAAAGAAAAAAGAAGAGAAAACGAAAGAGGATTACGTGGGGGATGAGAGAGAACATCGAGTTTATACACGACGAATTCGTACGCCAGGTTTTCTCGCAGAATCGAACGAATATCGTAAATTCACTCGATCACCCCTTCATTTTATCATTATTACGCTCATTATTCTTATTATTATTATTCTCATATCGTTATCATTGTTATTATTACGTTTATTCATCTTCTTCGTTAATAATTAACCACCCGAGGATTATTGCTAATTGGTCCAAAGGGCCATACACTGTCTACACTTTAATCGTTATACTCTATTTAATTACGAGCTGTCGAGAAAGCGAGAGAGAAAGAAAGAGAGAGAGAGAGAGAGAGAGAAAGAGAGATGAGGAACGAGTGAGAAGACGCGGAACGATAAAGGGTAAAACCCAAGAGCGCGTAGGCAAGATATGATGTTTTTTTTAAATTATTTTACTCGTGTCGTACGTATAGAAACAATAAATATATAAAAGAGTCTCTCACCCGGACGTTGGGCGTGCTGATCCTTGGAGCACTTTGCGAAAATATGTACAATATATACATATATATATATAGCTTTCATCTTCACTCCAATGTTCTTCGTCTTTTCTCTCTTTTACTCGATATACATGTATATATATTAATGTATAATGGAGGTATGGTGGTGGTATGAGCTATATACAGTACGCTATATAAGCGCGGTAAGGTAAGCTAAGGTACGAGTAGATCATTAGCCATGATTTGTTGTCGGGCAGGCTGCCCAATGACCTCCGAGGCCCGAGCGTGAACTCTTTCTCTCTCTCTCTCTCTCTCTCTCTCTCTCTCTCTCTTTCTTTCTTGCTGTCTTCCTCTTGCTCTTTCTCTTCTGCCTGGTCCGGAGAAGGTAGTACAGAGAGAACGAGATCTCAGACCCGATGATCTCTCGTATAGGCCGCTATATACCACAACCATCGACTTTTAGCGGAGAAAAAGAGAGGGAGAGAGAACGAGAGATAAAGAAGGCTCAAGGAGTCTGGAGTCTCTCTCGCGATCTCGTTGCGTTCGAGTAGTATAAATTTCGATGAGTCGAACGAGAGAAAAAGAAAGACAGAGAGTGAGAGAGAGAGAAAGAGAGAGAGAGGAATTAAAAAAATAGATCGTGCTCTCGATACAAGTTAGATAAGCCGTGGACCATAATTAAGACGTTCGTTTGGCGATTTATCACCTGTATTGTCCGAGAAAATAGAAAATTCTTGGGACGAAGGAAAAAAGAAAGTCGTATTTAACTCATCGAGAAGGATCGGTAAGGAATAATCATTAAGGGATTGTGTGCTGATGAAAGGCGTGACGAAGGGAAGGAAAATTCTGACGCGAAAGTATCGACGGTAGCACCGAAATAACGGAAACGAATGAAACTGCTGAACGTATATGGGGCTGGTAGCGATACTTATAAATAAACGTATATACATATATACGTATGGCACAGATGTAAAAGTATAATGGGAAGAATTATTATGCTTCCATTTAAATGTTTATCTACGCATCTTCGCGTCTTGCGTAACGGTAAATCATACATTATATTCACTCGGCTCGGCCGCTTTATTTCGCTAGGTGTACGGGCGTTTCGTTCGAGATGTATAAGGATGCGAGAATGAGAGGAGGCCGGCGATGGAGGAGGAGGAGGAGGAGGAGACGACGGTCAAGAGAGAACGATAAACTAAAGGAGAACGGTACCGAAGTGCGTCAGGATTCCGGTTTCTATTCTCTCGAATCTCTTCACGGTATTTTGTGTCTTATTATTCGTGTGTTCACTTCGGGGTTGAGTAATCGCAATGATTGTCGGATTGCTCCCCTCTTCCACACCCAAAACGATTAGGCAACCGTCCAGTCTCGGAATAGAAAGAAAAAGAAAAAAAAACATACCCTTCTTGTTCTTCTCAACCTCTTCTCCCTGTTCTCTTCCCGTAATTACTGCGTAATTCCCCCCTTTGATACACTGATAGCCTTGGCGAGCAGCGTCTCGCGTGAATAAAAAAAAACAAAAAACAAAAAATAAATTGCATGTCCCATTGAGCGAGGATCATTTCTCAAAAAAAAGCCAAGGTTAGGATCAAAAGAACGTGAAGAAAACGTACAGCGCGAGCGAGATTCGTTCCACAGACTCTTTCTCCTCACCGTTATACTCGAGGAGAAGCGAGCGAAAAAAAAAACAATGAAAATTACCGTAGGTATAAAATTATTACGCTCCCAGCGTCGACATTAATTAAGTACAACGAGCTAGTTCCCGATTTGTTTATCGAAGTCCTAAAACGGTGTCCTAAAAACACTGGTGGGCTTGGAAAGAAAAGAAAAAAAAAAAAAAAGGATACGTTTCTCACACAAGATGTCCCTAATTAAATAAAGGGCAAAGGAAAGAGCCGAGATCACGGCGGTAGACGCGTCTTCTCATGCAGCGAAGGATCCCCCTTCGTGTCGTACGGATTTTACGCGCGACTTCGCGTCTGGATCACGCGCGCCGGAGTATCCTCGACAAATATATAGCTATATATGTATATGAAAGTCTTATACAGGTATAGATTCGTGCGTTTGGGCCAGAAGTAGCCGCTTGAGTACGAAGTTAAGAGAGAGAGAGAGAGAGAGAGAGAGAGAGAGAGAGAGAGAGAGAGAGAGAGAGAGAGAGAGAGAGAGAGAGTTAGAGAGAGAGAGAGAGAGAGAGAGAGAGAGAGAGGGAGAAAGGGAGAGAGGAAGATGAAAAAGAGAAGAAGATTTCAGGTATACCCCGAGTACCCTTTTGCTCGCGATACGCGCTCTCGATGCGCGCGCGAGACGGAAGAGAGCGCATACACAGCATCCAAAGGCGCTCTCTTCAGCTCGCGGGACGCTGATCTGTGACCCGGATCCTCCCTACCTCAACCCCGATGTGCACTCGTTTGCCTTCTTCTCTTTCCTATCCTTTTTCTTCCTCCCCCTCATCTCTCTCTTTCTCCCTTCCCCTCCCTCTCTCTCTCTCTCCCTCTCCCTCTCTCTCATCTTTTCCGTCTTCTCCGCTTCTTTTGCTGCTCTCTCCATCTTTCTCCGTCTTTTCCGCTCCAAAACGAGCACACGCGGTCCACTACGGTGTCTCGTACACTTCGATATCCAACGTGTGGGCTCCATACCACTTTATTCTGCGTGTAAGTTTGAGCGGAGTCTCCTTGTAGACACACGTATAGACTGTACGACTATCCATACTAGTATTGTGATTATAAATTGCGTGTTTTCTGTGAACAGGCTTACCGTATATCGACAGGAGCATACACGCGCGTATGCCGGCGTAAGTGTGTGTGTGTGTGTGTGTGTGTGTGTGTGTGTGTGTGTGTGTGTGTGCGCGCGCGCGCGCGCGCGCGCGTGTGTGTGTGTGTGTGTGTGTGTGTGTGTGTGTGTGTGTATGTGTGTATAGGCAAAGCCATACTGCACGCATCTCGGATAAAAAATACGAAGCTTTAAGAGAGTAAAGAGATGAGAGAGGGAAAAGGAGGTGGAGAAGGAAGTTTTACCGAATACGTAATTCTACGGTCAGGGTTCGAGCAATAATCTGGTTCATTCCGCGTGCACACTCTTTTAACTCTCTTTCTCTTTTTCTCTCTCCCTCCCTCTCTCTCTCTCTCTCTCTCTCTCTCTCTCTCTGTTTCTCTCTCTCTCTCTCTCTCTCTCTCTCTCTCTCTCTCTCTCTCTCTCTCTCACTCTCTCTCTCTCTCCCTCTCTCTCTCGCTCTACCTCGTTCTGTATCGCTAAAGAATCTTCCGCATCTCGAACGTACTTAGGTATGCCGAGGATCTCTGTTATACACGCTGCAATCTCATTCGAGCTTATGCTTTTGCCTGCCTTAGTCTTTTCCTATCGTGCTCACGGGCTCGAAACGCTTCACGAGGGGAAGACCTTCGGGTACTTGTTTTGTTAAGTATCGGTCTCTCCTGCGAACATGAATTCCCCGCAAATCCATCGTCCTAGAATCATTTCGCAATATCATGACCAGGAAATCCCCGCGAGTCTCATGTAGAACTGTTATTTGCTTCGTTGAGGCCAACAAACCCTTTCCCCTCGTAAGGCAGCCTGAAAAAATATATTCCAGTTGGTCCTCGATTGCCACTTGTCACTTTTTTCTCGTTAATATCATTTTACCACGACATTTTGGGCAGTGAAGAAATTAAGCCGCTGCTTGAGGGAAATCGATCTACGTTTGTTTCGTTAGCAGACTTGTTTTCATTCTGGAAGACTGCTGGGAGGTTTTCTACGCCGGTGAGATGAAAATATGTAATTCCAGGGTGGGAGGACGTTGGTCAGAGTTCAGCCAATAATCTAGTTCAGTCAAAGGGATATTATCGACGGTTGGGACGCTTCGTGCGGAGAAAGACTGCCGTGTATCGCACCACGGAATCTGCCTTGTAGCTCTGACTTCTCCCACCGCGTGCACGATTATGTCGATCGCTAACTAACAAAAAGGCACAACTTTTGTCCTCGAGCCGGACACAACCGTGTCCGTTGCGCCTTTTCGTTCCCGGCGTTCTCTTGTACATCATGCGTGCGTTGCTGATGGAGGAGTATAACGCTGTGCAATCTTGGCCTCCAGGCAAAATCCGGAATAAACGATGTACCGTGAACTACTAGAGGAAAAAGATTCATCTGGAAGTATAGCGGGATCATAATGAGAATTGTGAGCAAAGAAATGGAGCAGTGAACTTGATTAGCATAAAGAAATATCGAATGAGTGTCCAAATTACGTTTTGGACTGGAGTCATAATGGCATTCGTTAATTGACCATTCATAATTTCTCTCATGACTCTGATATATAGTAGAAGCACTTTCGTAACTATGAAGGAGATCTCCATTTCAGTAAGAGTCGCTTCTTCTTCTTCTTCTTCCTTTTGATAATCTTGATCACGCTCAAATAGTGCGTGCATCAAGAATAAACCTGGCTTCATCGTGAATATACGACATGTATAGAAAGAGATAAGGCGTGATAAGGGCCACTTCGCGCTTCACGATACCAATCAGGCAGAGTCTGACTCCTATCTTAATAGGTTGATGTGCAATAATTGGCGAATACATAAAGAAAGGAGGCGTTCGCGGATTATCTCGAAAGTCTTATCCATCGGGTTGATAGACTAAGCAGCATTTCTAAGTCTAGTCCCACGAGCAACCGAGAAGATCGTCTGCTCGCTTGCAAACATAGAATTTCCTTTAGGTTCCTACGAGGGCGGTCGCTGGATGTTTCCTCTCTGGAGTCCAGACCAATAACGAGCAACATCTAATATCCTTGCTCTACGAACCCGACCGGTAGCACATCCCATGGATTTTCAAGTGTATCGATAACACTCAGCAGAGAAAGAGAGACCGAGAGAAAGAGAGAGAGAGAGAGAGAGAGAGAGAGAGAGAGAGAGAGAGAGAGAGAGAGAGAGAGAGAGAGAGAGAGAGAGAGAGAGAGAGAGAGAGAGAGAGAGAGAGAGAGAGAGAGAGAGAGAGAGAGAGAGAGCGGGAGAGTTGGTTATCACGACTGCTTGGATTCTCGAGATATACATACACAGCATCTAAGCACTCGAGACCGTGTACAGCAACCCTCGGGTCCTTTCAAGAACATATCCCGTGACAAGAAGATATCCTCGGTAAGGGTAGACATAAGTACGAGGTATACCGTATTGTCTGGTCCTTATCCAAATTTGCTACCGAACAGAATGCGAGAGTGGAAACTTTGAGCACACGCGAGTGAGATAAAGCAGGTGAGTCGTTGATCACTGGAATCAACGTTAGCAACGTTATTCCAATCGTAGGTTCCGAAAAATTGATTTTTCATGCTTACACTGAGAATCTCGAGTGCGACCGATGTTCTCAGATGACGAAATGAATGCCGTTAAGACCACAGGAGTTCAAAGAAATTTAGTATTGTTAAGTTACATCAATTATTGTTAATTACCTATTCTATCAATCGACGAAACCTACGATCATCGGACATTTACTTTCTGGGCTTACTGGATATTACCATAGGCAAGGCCGCACATTGAAAAATAACCGATGCGAAATTATTCGTACTCGTACGGAAATTGAGTTAGGGCTTTTATCACGCCCATCTTAACTTTTCCTAACTTTGGTAGGGGGCTAGTCTGGAAGCCTCACATGGGCCATCAGTGGCCGGTCACCCTTTGCTACCGAGGGCCTTTAAAGGCAAACTCATCAGGGCCTTTAAAATTGCCTCAACGGCCCCTCATCAAACCATTGCAGCCGTTACGTGTGGTGCACTGTACAACAGAAATGTCTTGTTTCAATACGTTTTAGGCTTGGAATTCCGTCGAATATTTTAATACATCTGACCGCCCATTTTTCAAATGAACACATTGCATGCGCGTTGCAGGCCAAACAAACCCAAACAAAACCAAACAAGCTCGTCTACTAAACGCATCTAAAATTTTGTAATTCTGAAATAAAATAAAATACTCCATTAACAGTTCTGAGTTAATGATTTTTTATTATAATAATTCATTCTCTGACCTTCTAAAATGATTTTGACCGAAGAAAATATTTCGCCTACACATGGGATCGAACCTACAATCTGAATGACCGATATAGCATTAAAGAGAAAATAATACCTATAATTATTAGTTGTTTCACATAAACTATATCAATTAGTTGATGTCGTTGTGACAATTGGAAAGTATTATCAAATATGCTACATATTTTTTCGAGCATATATATTTATATATATGGAAGTAGAAAGATCTTCGAAGGATCGTATACGTGAAACGGGGAGGGGAGTGGTAAAGAGAAAAAGAGAGATAGACAGACAGACCGACAGAGAGGAATTATATATCTGTTATGATAGATCGATTATATTTAATCGTTTGTGATAATTATATTGCAAGTTCTTCAACAAGGACATACTTGAGTTAAAGGATGGCACTTTTATACCACTATTTTATCAATTACTAACCCTTACCTCAGTCAGTCAGTCTACCACCGTACCCGCGAAATATGACACTGTACCTTTTTTCCTTATTTCTTACTTTTTTCTCTCTTTGGTTATTTCCTCTCTGGATAAAATCCTAAAGTCCACGCGAACGAAGTCGCGGACAAAAGGTAGTACTAATATATTCTTGTGTATAACAATCAATTAATTGGATCTTCCCACCAATAAAGCTAATAAAACTAATTATCATTACTAATCTAATAATACCTAAAACCACAATCTTAGCTAATAACAAATCAAAGTAATGTTCTAAATAACAGTAATTCCACCGATCACTAATTAAAGGAATATTCCCTTAAAAAATATCCTCTCAAACACCGTACTGGGTTCTGAAATGAGCCCGAACATTCCGACATACCGAAGTTATCGAGAAACCTAGTCTCAAGTTATCAAGTTAACGTGCAGTCGAATATATTTAATCGTTTGTGATAAATATTATGCCATAAATTATTAAGTCAAGCTACTTATACTGGTTTGCCCCTGTAACGGCAAAGTCTGGTAGTATTTGGAAAATCCATACTACGGAATCTACAACTATCACCTTTAAAATCCCTTACTTGGTCTCCGTACTTAGAAAATAGTTTCAGTCAAGCTATATACAATGTCCGGCTCTTTTATAGAAACCCCTACTAGGGTATCTACAAATGAGCTCTTGACGGCCCCGAATTGTATTAGGAATGCGCTGTCAATGTTCCGCATGGGTAATGATGAATCCTATGCTTGCCCTCTTTCCGTGGCATTTCCAAAAATCGGAATGCGATATCATCGCGTAGGGTCGCAAGATGTCAATAAGCGAATTGGGGCTTTCCGAATGGGGCGTTCGGAAGAGGGGTAAGTGGACGTGACACAGAGGTGGCTTTTCCTCGAGTCTTGGAGGCAAGACTTCGAGGTAAGAACGAGGAGAAGTGGTCGGTACAGTGACGGTAGGCGGCTATAGGACGGTTATAAATGAGGCAAGCAATTTCCAAGTTGGCAACTTGACGAAGCCATGCGGGACTAGCAAGAGAATATACGTATATATTCACATATCTATACATTAAGGGGTGTGAGAAACGAGCAAGGAACAGAGACGGAGCTAGGAAGAGAGAGAGAGAGAGAGAGTGAGATGAAGCCTCCGAGGCGTCTTCGCTGAGGTTGTACGCCGTCTTTGGGCGAGATGTACTCGGCCCTGATGCTGCGGAGCTCGGTGGTTGACGTGTAGGGGGAAGTGAAAGCATCAACCCCCCATTGCTACGGACGTAGAGCGAGGTAGGGATGGGAAACGTAGACGAGAGATGGGAAGATAGAAGATGGAGAAGGTTCATGGGGGGGGAGAGGGTTGTGCGACTGACTAGACGAGGTGGGCAATATGGCGGCGATTAATGGCCTTGGTTACCGCCACCCCTAGCGATGGCCTCTCGACGCGTTTCTCTGTCGAGCCTGTCTCCCTCGAGCAACTCCAACCGCCCAGCGAGGACCAAGCCTGTCTTTTGAGCTACCCGCGCGCGTACACGAGAGCGAGAAGGAGCGCAGCTCCTGTCTGTCCTACCTGTCCTTAACCGCGTATACGATATAGTACCATTTGTCTCTGTATTGTGTACAGAGTTTAATACTGTATATAGATTCGTATCTGCGGATGAAATGTACCAAGACGTTCACAGTGTCAGCTGCTAGTGCCCCATTCGTATCGAGGAACCATTGAAGACGTCTTTACAACGAGGATTATTGATTTGTACGCTTTTAATCAGATTTTCTTTCGAATTAAAAGGAAAATTCATTTGCAGCGAATCTCGTTTCATACAAATCTAATTTGCCTTCATTGCCATATTCGCTTGTCTCGTCATGGCGCGTGACAAGATCGGTGTATTCGATAATTCGAGGCAATACTAGAACGATTCAGTGGTTGAAAGAATTCTGTACCTTGATTTGCAATGATACGTCCCGTACAGAAATTGTCGTAGGGATCCAATTAGATCCCCATACTTGTGCCCACTTCCTGATAGGGAACCAATGGGTAATCGCATCCCGTGCGGAAATTAAGTTCGGGCTTTGATCAGGCCCTTCTTAATTTTCCCTAACTTTATTAAGGCCCTAGTCTGGGAGCCTCACATGGGCCATCGATGGCCAGTCACACTTTGCTACCGAGGCCTATTGAAGGCAAAATAATCAGGGCCTTCAAAATTGCCTCAACGGTGACTCATAAAAATGATTGTAGCCATATACGCACGTGTGTGTGTGTGTGTGCACTGGGAAAACGAAATGTGTTATTTCAATACATTTGAGGCTTAGAATTCTATCGCACATTTTGACACGTTTGATCCCGCGTTGTTCCAATGGACGAACTATATGCGTGTTGGTTAAAGGCATCACAGCTCATCTACTAAACGCATAGTTTAATTATTATATTCAATTGATCTCGATAATTATTATACCACAAATTCTTTAGTTAAGCAATTTATACTGATTTGCCCCTATAATAGCAATGTCTGGTAGTATTGGGGAAATCGCTACTAGACAATCTACAACTACACTCCTTAAAGGCCTTTACTTGGTCTCCGTACTTAGACCATAGTTTTAGTCAACCTACCTAACCTACCATTTCCTAATAGGAGCCCGGTCCGGCTCTTTTATGGAAAACCGTACTATGAAATCCACAAACAATCCCTTGAAGGCCCCGAATTGTATTGGGGATACCCTGCCGAATTTTCCGCACGGGGTTGAATCGCTATATTAAAACATCACGCTCGTACATTGTGCGGTATCCCCAACGAATCCCTATAGAGATGTGGGTGCATCTTTTGGGCCTCCCCAGCAAATTCGTGCACGGGATCACGAAAGGATATTTTTTTTCGGAGACCCATCCAATTTCAGTTGAGAATTTCAAATAAAAATTTTTAAGCAAAGTCAATCGTATTTACTTGGGTTTTAATATGTACTCGCTACGTACGACGTCCCTATTAAATCCCTATAGGCATGTGGTAGGATTTAAAACTCACCAACAAATTTCTTCATGGGTTATTCCCATGCAACAATAATTTATCTTTGCACATTTTCAATCAAGCAGACACATACGAATTATTGGCCGTTGAGTAGGTATGCATGAGAGGAAGGCAAATATTTTAAACCAGTGATGGAGTGAAGGAGCAAAATATATAAAAATTACTTCATTATTGAATCTGACAAAAGAGCGAGGTCCAAATCCCTTTGTCATGAAAATCGTAGAGCGTTGACGATCCAATAGAGAAACTGTATTCCACATGTATTCAAATTCTATCAATCACACGTAATTTCATCACTTTCGGCATTCACCAATCAACCCAACCTGGCTTATCGCTTTCCCTTCAGCGACGTGGAGTTTGAGATCGAAAAATCGTGACAAGAATGTTTTCATCGAAAAATCGGCTCCTTCTTTTAATACTCCAAAATCATCGAGGCCTTATAGCGTCACAATGAACGTATCTCGTACGAATCTCTCTCGCTTAATTCACCCCACCATTCTTCCAGCCAGTAGCAGTTTCTCCATTTTTATATTTCACTAGTTTTTCTTTTTTTTTTTTACGAAAAATATCGCTGGACTTCGTGCACCATTTTGACAAAAGGAAACGAGTGGTACGCGAACATAGCACGGGATGAAGGCACGAGGAGAACTCGATGACAAAAGACAAAATACGTATAGCATCGGTCTCGCTTTTTTTTGTTTTACTTCCTATATGTCTACTCTCCGTAATATACACTCATCCCACCGATTATATTCTCGTACTTTGCGGAGGATCGCAATCTCCACCCATAGCTCGTAATAAATATAAGAGTCTGGGCGAGTTTGCGGTCGCTGGGCGAAAAAGAGAGAGAGTGAGAGAGAGAGAGAGACCAAGGCCGAGAGATGGAGGAGAAGAGACGAAATGGCCACAGGGGTAGTTTGGGTCCTAGTCGCTGTTGGATATAGGGTGCCGGTATATTATTTGGCGAGAATCCAGCCGCTCGTGAGGCTTACATCATGTTTTTCATCTTAGCACTCGGTTTTCGTATTTTATCCATATATACTATATATAGTTATGTCCCCTCGAACTCTCTGACGGTCGACGAACAAAAGACAAATCCACACCCTCACCCGCTTAAAAAAAAAAAATTGCTACACGTGTGCGGACGCCGTTGGCTTTCTTTCTCGCCGAATTTCTCTGTCGAGTTGGGCCACCCACACATGTATGCGTATGCGTGTGTGACTATCGTATATTTTGCTTGAAATCAGTCGATTCTTTTAAAAAGAGTGGCCTTTTACGTTGTTGAAGAAGGCCGACAAAAAGGAGTCTAAAGTGCTCGTAAAATTTTGTTCCGGTTACTCTCCTTATATTTGATTTTGCGACTCTCCGTTCGCCAACGGGGAATTAATCAAGACTTTGAAGAACGGAGACATTGCTCTGTCTAGTTCGGATTACCCGTGTAAAGTATTTTCATCGAAGGATGTATGGGAGGACAACGACAAACGAGTACGTATGATAAAGCCTTCTAATTTTCTGGTATCTTTATATATTTCCTTATTATATATATTAATTTTTCGAATTGAATGTATACATATAAAACAGTTTCGTCACTGTCTAACGAAACTGACATATAGACAACGCACAGCCTAAGCCACTGGAGATGGAAACATGAAATTTGGAAAATACAGTGGCGTGCAAAAGTTTCGGGACACCCTATTTTTTCTGAGCAAAGTGATAAAATATTTAATTCCTAAACTCGTGAATCATTAAAATTTTTCGAGAGTGCTATGATATGAATAAAAGCATGATATATTATTTTTTTGTATAGATCGAAACAACGTTCTAAATAACATTAATTTCACCAAGCACTATTCCCTTAAAAAAATATCGTTTCAAAAACCGTACTGGCTTCTCAAATGAGCACGAATATTACGACATACAGAAGTTATCGAGAACTCTAGTCACAAGTTATCGAGTTAACGTGCATTAATCAAAGTGATGTAGAAGCGTGCGCGCGAGGGTGTTCTCGCTAGTTTTCCGGGTTCACGCGTGACGTGCTCTGCTCCATATGGTACACATGTATCTCCGTAGAAATTTATATACGCACACGTATATCCATAACCCAAGAAGGATATATGAAAGTACCTAAAGACTTCGAGCCAGAAGCATCACGTCGTGCTGTAAACTCTTGGCGATCGGTGCGTATCCCCCTGTACCCACAATTGTATATATCTATATACCACAATGTTGCCAAGGTGCATACGAAAGGTAGATCGAGGATGGATTGAGTATAAATACTCACCAGAAGAGCTTATACGGAGCCGAACAAACGCTCCAAATTGTCGCTTATCCGTAAAGTATTGCGTCACTTTCGGGCTTTAGTTTTGTACTAGGTATATGTATATATATTTATTTTTTTACACAGGGTGACAATTATAAGGTGGCGATGAGTTTTTTAAGGGTCTTACGCAGAGATTTTTCGACCGACAAAAATATAATTTTGCATTGTTTTTCAAGTCCTCTTCGAAAAAAAATATTGCGTATTTTTGTGATGAGTAATATTTGCCAGAAAAAGTTGAGCATTCTGGAAAAAAAAGAAAATTCTATTTTCAGCTCAGCAGAATGAAAATAACTGAATCCCGAATACGAAAAACTTCTGAAAAAAAAACGTTTTTAATTGGATTGAATTCAATTAAAAATACATCTTTGATGATTTCTTCTGCTAAATATGCAGAATTGGGCCTCTAGCTGAAAATCGATCGAAATTTTTTTTTACGTTTCATATCAAGATGAAGAACGTGTAAAGATGTAATCTAAGCCGTAGTGGGGGGAGGGGGCGAAATACGTGCGGTTTTTTCGAAGAAGATTTGAAAAACCATTCAAGATCATATTTTTCTCTGTCGGAAGTTCTACGCGCGAGACTCAAGAAAAACCTACACCATATAATTGTCACCTTGAAGATCATTCTTCAGAACCTCATCTCCACCTTTTTTAACAGTCTTACTCCCAACCAGCCACCGAATCACAATACAAAAAGAAATATTAAAAAAATAGAGGCACTCCAAAATAAGTCAACAAGCGTAAAATTTCGCTGCAGAATTCAAGCGGCATAAGAGTGTGAGCACAAGAAAAAAAATTACCCTCATCCCGCCGTAAAATATGGACAAAATGAATGAGCAACGGCCAATTCCCAAAACTTTAGAATTTTGAATTGTGCATCGAGAATCGTTGGAATGGCCCGTACATGGTTGCACGTCGTTACAAAAGTATAGGTAAAGGCAAAGCGCCAATAGAGAGAAGGCTACTGCGGGCAATATATGCGGTCCAGGTTGCGCTTTATATGGAAGATATACGTGTGCGAGGTGCGTGGGAACTGGAGCATTCCCCATATGTACGCTTATACACACGATGGACTGACGACGCTGACTCAAAGTACTAGATATAGGGATTATATACGTAGGAACGTATGTACACGTGCCTATATATATATGTGAGTGTGTGTGTGTGTATATATCCCAAGAGTGTATGCAATTTACGGTGTCTGGTATATCGTACAGGATACAGAGAGTACACGAAGAGTAAGTTGCGGCAGGCACGTGGACCCGGACGAGAACACCCTCTCGTTCGATATAAATCACTTGGTAAGCAAAGTACCGCGCGCACGCGGGACAGATTTTCTTATCTGTCGTGATGGGGCCACCGCACAAGCTTTTCTGCTGTGCTTCTTCAGCTCATTTATTTATTTATTTTCCCTTCCGTTTTACCTTCAACTCCTTACGAATATTTCCTATCGAAACTAATACGTCCAATTTATTTTTATTTTTCTATCAAATTTTACTCCTTTGTTACGAGTCGCCTGTCGATATTCGTAAATATTGTTGAAACATTCGGCAATAACTCACCGATACGAAACTTGCTATATCCGGTCAAATATATCCGCGATTATTCCGATTGAAAACGCGTAAAATCAACACGATCCTCCCGATCCCGTTGCTTAGTCCGACAATAAATCGAAAAAAAAACTATTTTACGAGATCCTTTCTCAAAAAGAGGGGAAAAAAAAAAACAAAAAATGCATGCCACTCAAAGCATATTTCAGTAAAAGGTTATATGGTGTATATAGGAACGAGCTGTGCGCGGCAACCTGCGTTCGAGGCTCATAATAATGGCTCGAAAACATTTATTAACGTGAGAGAGGCGAAAAAGAGCGAGATCGCGCGAGAGTAAATACGCAAAGGTGATCGCACACAGAGGCTTATATTATACGAAGAATATTTTTTAATATATATATATATTTATACACACAGATATGTATGCAGATACAGGTAATACTTATATTTATATATATATATATATATAAAATACCTGTACTTCAGTGTTCGTAAAGCTGTGCGAAGGAAAATGCCGACACCGCGCGCGGCACATCGTCTTATCGCGATGCACGAAGCGTAATGATAATAAACCACAACGGTTGCTCTGCGAGGGTGGCGGTCGCTGCGGTGGCGCGCCCGATAGACACCACTGAGAGATTTCTCAAATACACACACACACACACACACACACATATATATATACATGAAACCCTCCAGGTAACGTTAAATCCGTAAAAAAATAATTTTACACCACCCAATTTTTCTACACCTGAATACACATAGTTGCAACGACTTTGCCAGCAGCTACAACGGATCATAATTATGCAAGAGCACGCATTTCACGATTTCTCCCAGGCCATAATGGAACGAGACGATATTTTAACCCCTTGACTGTACAATGAAAATGTATCGATCATTCCTATTACGTTTTTTGGAAGGCGCGTTTGTCGATTTTATCGATTTAATGGTAAGTAAGAAAAATAATTTTTTTCCAGACTTTGATTCGGCAGACCAAGAGAACAACCTGTGCAGAATTTTTTTGGGGAATCTCCAGATCCTGTCACATCCCTGTAGGGACTTCATAGGGACGCCCCGGCTAGAGAGTCCACATTTGAATTCAACTGGATTTCGCGCTATTTCCCGGTTAAAGTAATTTGCGAATTTTTCATTTGAAATTCTCAACCGGTATTTGTTGAATCTCCAAAAAAAAAACCCTAATTATCCGGATATGTGCGATAATGTGGGAATCCTTTAAGATTCAAATTGGACTCGTACATTGGATTAGGATCCAATGTACGAGCGTGACGTTTTAGTATAAGGATTTAGTGCGATGATCCATTCGATCCCCATCAGGAAGTAAGATAAAGCATGAAAATCCATTTGAATCCCTACGACAATTTCTGCACAGGAAATGCAAGTGACAGAAGAGTAGGCCAAGCACTCAGTGAGAGATCCTTTATTGTAGTTGAAAGAACTGCCAAAATGAAACTTATGAAAAGTATCTGAACACAGAATTCCCTATACGTCGTTAAACGCGTATGGTATAAAGGTATATCCGCCATACATGTACAGTATAATGTAGGGTTACGCTGAGAAAAGCAAGAAGGCATATACATAAGCGCGGGAGAGCACTTTACCGCGAGAATCTGTGCTTCGTGGCCACATTTGTCACTGATGAGAGCGTCGCTCGCTCTCTAGCGCACTACAGGCTATGCACGTTGTGCACTGCGCATATGCACGCTTGTTACCAATCGCTTTCTGTCTGCGTATACGAAAAAGAAAAAAACTTATAAAACGCAATCCCGTAATATCCACTTGCGCAATTTTGCGCTGACGAATAAAGCGTTTATGCGCAATATTATTATTATTTTTCTCGATATTATCGTTACTACATTTGACCGGTAATTTTGGCATAAAATGCACGGTACGTTGAAGGCTGCATAGGTGAAGACTGAAAAAAAAGAGATAGGAATGCAAAGCCCAAGTGCATGGATGCACACACATGTGTGCATTTTTTCGGTGCATTTATCTGTTTCCATGAATATACATAGGTAATAATAATGGTAAAAAAATGTGTATGAAGCAATAGCTATGGAGAAATTCTCACGTGTTTTGCGATCTCTGTGGGCAAATTTCACCTATCTCTCGCGATAAGTGGTGCGTTATACGATGCGTTAACAAATGGTTTAGTGAAGCGAGACAAGAGGGAGATTTCACACGTGTCTCGTGCATGCACTTTACGCCGGAGTGCATAATACCGCGCGCAAGGAACGTTTCGCGAGCCACTTTGCTAGTTTTTTCCGGTATACGCGTTTCCATTCAAGAGCTCGGGAGTCCTGGATAACCGTCGCCGAGCCTCGAGGATTAGCGCAGAACTTCAATGTCTTTCAACCTGCTCGAAATTTTGGGCAAAGGGCTTGCATATTGAGAACCAAAATATTGTTGAGAAACGCCATTCGTCTGAGGAAAAATGAAAATCTACCGGATGTTGTACGGGACCGATTAAATACGGATGTTAATATGAACCAATTTATACGGATCCGATTGGATTTTCATCCTTGTCCTCAATTCCTGATAGGGATCCAATGGATCATCGCATTGGTTCCCTATACTAAAACGTCACAATCGTACATTGGATCTAACCGGGATTCCCCATTGAAATGCACAAATCGAATATGAATTTTGAAGGATTCCCACATTTGAACAGAACCCGATACAATTTTTTAGGGATCACATCGCACTCTGTACTTTGAATTTTCTAAACAAACTATATAGCTATACAAAATGAATGGATTTCCAAAAAGTATAAATCTTATCAGCAAAAAATATAAATCACTTTAAAAAGTATATCTGAAAAATCGATGTGAATCACGTCACTGAAAATCCACTGTAATTATCTATTAATTAATATAATTTACTTTTCTGCCCTTCGACATAATATTACCACACAGGAAAACGCTCGCGAAGCGTGCAGGTCATATTTCAACACGCCAAGTTGTTTCTCGTGATTTTCCACTTATTTTCGATTTAAATGTGGTAAGAATTCTCAAATGGCGTTCAACGGGGAACAATGCAGAATCCAATGTGACCCCAATGAAAACTCCTTATGGGCGTGTCCCTAAAAAATCCCTATAGAGATGTCAATGCATCTTGGGACGCCCCAACAAATTTGTCCACGAGATCGCAAAAGGATATTTTTTGGGAGATCCAACAAAGTCCGATTCAGAATTTAAAAAAAAATCTCATGCAACCTTATTCGGGAAATAGGGCGGAAATCACTTGGATTCAAATGTGGACTCCCTAAGTGCGGCGTCCCTATCAAATCCCTATAGGGATGTGGTAGGATCTGGGGATTCCCCAACAAATTTCTGCATCGGTTACCTTAAAAAGGATATCTTAAGGTATTCCTTTCACGAAGCGGAATATTTAACAATTAACTGATTTTCATCTATAATTAAGTAAAAATACATTCCAGTATACTGATAAAATTTTAAGCCATTACCGAACTTTTAACAAAAAATACGCCTTTCAAAATCGTTTTATTTATGCAGCACTTTATAGAGATGGCATGCTGGCCACATATCTATCTGATAATTTATATACTAAATAACTCCAGAATTCTGCTATAAATTGCTCTAAACATGTAAAAATTCTGAAGATTCCGCAACGACAATAAAAACAGGAGGTTATCGAATGTTTAAAGAAAATATTAACGATAAAACTTAGAAAAATGTGACTAGCAGAAGAATTTTCGCAACCACGAATTCTCAGAGAACATGTGAAAATGTCTAAATCTACAAAATGCGTGCGAAATTTTTCATTCTCGTTCATCGTTGGATATCATGATTGATGGTAACTTATTTTTATTAAGCGCCACTGTAAGCTACTCATGATTCAAAAGGGCTTATGCGCCTACAAAATACGGCCCTCTGCAAAAGGAATACATTAAGGCGGGCAACCTCTTTAGGAGACCGAAAATTAGATGATTTTTTGGATTTCTTTTTATTGTGAAAAAGAACGGAAATTTCCGCAACTCTGACAATAATTTATTATTACCGAATAATAAAAATTACCATATATCTGGTAATTTTTTCAAGTTAATTCATGCATCAATTAAGGTGTAATCCGCTGTATCCCTTGGCGCGTCCTCATCGTCGTTGTCGATTTGCGGGAATTGTGCAGCTCGCAATTCGCATCTGAAATAGTCCAACAAATTTTTATACATCCTTGAGATGTTATTTAAGAACATGAACCTAAATTTTGAAAAAAAAATCGAGAATTGAATGTTGGAACGTGTTTGAAAAAAAGATCGGTTTTTAGCATTTTTTCCCAGCATTTTGCAATAATAAATATGTTTTAAACAATCTACTCTTTTCAACTTTAGGTTCATGTTTTAATAAATTATATTATGTAAACGTGTTTCAAATTTGAAGATGATCCATCAATTAGTTTTTGAGTTATGATTCCCGCAACGTGAAACAATGTCGTTTCGAGACAAACACGTTTAAAGTTTCACAAACGAAAAACTCAAAGTCAAATGTGTTTAATCAAATTATAAAGTGTCTCGCCGATTAATCAGCGATTCCAGCATCATACAGCTGTTCTTCCTTTTCCTCATGCAACTAATTTGAAGCTTGCATTTCATCTTTATGAGCTTTTCGAGCTCCTTTTGACTCTAATAAACTTTTTCTATTATGCCGAGCCACGCGTATCTAATCCATTTGCCCGGTATATCCGTAGCTCTGCCTGCCGCCTACGATTTGTAGTTCATTCATACCAATGAGTAGGGTCGAATTTCCTTCATTGAATAAAATAGTACCTTCGGAGTTTATGAAACGATTTATGAAATTTAAAAAAAAATTGATTTTTTAAAGCATCTAAAGTGGTTGCCCGCTTTAAAAATCGATTTAAATGACATCATTGAAAATCTACTATAATTATCGTTTGTTATTTATTTTGTTGTACTTTGATACAATATCACCGAACATGTACACGCTCACGAAGCAAGCACGTTATGTTTCAACACTCGGATTTTTTTCTCGTGGTTTTTCACAAATTTTCGATTCGAACGTGGTAATTCTCGAACGGCATTAATCGGGGAGCAGTGCAGAATTCAATTGGATCCAAATGAGGACTTCCTATGTGCGGTGTCACTAACAAATCCTGTGGAGTACCTTCGTGCGGCATCCTTAACGAATTCCTATACGAATGTCATAGGATCTGGGGCCTCCCCAACAAATTTCTCCACAGGTTATTGTCCGTTTACAAAACATCGTTTAAAATTTTTTTTTAATAAAAAATTGCCACGATACGAGAAATGAATATGTTTTAATGGAGACAGGAGATTCGGGAAAAATTCTAATGATGTAATAATGGTGGGATTATATAGGTATACAGGGATAGCGTAAGCAACAGTTGTCCAAGCTCGGAATAGCGAGAGGAGGATGAGAAGCTGGAAGCGCCGGACTGAGAGAAAAGGGGTACGAGGGGACGATAAAACGAGTGAGTGCAAGAGTTATGCGCATATGTATAATGGGCAACGCACGAGCGCGAAAAAGAGCCCTCGAAAGGGGAAAAGGGGAGAAAGTAACCGAGAGGGCGGGAGAGAGACAGAGAGATGTGAATTGAGCGCATAGCGCCGGGACCCTCTCGGTGGCTGCTGTTACGAGAGCTGATCCTGAGAAGGTGGAAATTTATGCGACACCGATAAAATATACACGTGACACTTAACACTCTCGCGCACATTTGTAATGTATTTATTTATCCATATAACATGCCTCGCATGTTTATTTACGAGTATCTCTCTCTCTCTCTCTCTCTCTCTCTCTCTCTCTCTCTCTCTCTCTCTCTCTCTCGCAACGTAATAACACTATGATGGAACTGATGTTAAAATGTATTTAATTATTAGCCAATTCATTCACATTTATTCAATGTGCGTCCATACGATATTTATTTTATCGAGCTTGTGTATTTATCCGACAATATTTCCGCGGCTGTCGTTAATTTTACGATTCTCTAAAAATCCATGGAGGCTTTCAACGGCTACGTCTTTATGGTATTTAAAAAAATAAAAATCGTAATTGACCCCAACTTGTACGCACACATCCTCAATTCCGTATCTTTATATAGACACACATTACTGTTCGATTGGGGCTTTGCTCTCTTATTAATATAAAATCAGCGAAGAGTTTCTTCTTTCTCACCGAAAAATATATCTCCGCGGCAAACTACGTTCAATTACTGTCAGTAGAACGTGTACCACATTGGAGCAACGTGAAGTATACTCGGATATCAGGTTTGCATAGGCTTATTAGACAGTCCGTACAGTAGACGGAGATTTTGCCCCGTGCGCGTATCCAGCAGCGATGCTCATTCCTTCAAAATTGCAAATAAATAACCGCAATGAATAAGACGGTTAATTACTCACCCACACGGCCTATTAAGCGCCGCAGTGACTTCTGTATGATCTCTGAAACAACCTGACTCGTATGGCTTGTTCGAGATGCCAGGTCTCGTCGATCATCAATCATCAAAATTTCAAACAAGACAATATTCCACACACCAGTCACACATCGTCCAACAGAATATCTATAAAAAAAAATAATTCAAATAATTGCGTCTTGTTGCAGGCCTCGCAAAGATTTCGAAAAAAAATTACAAGCTCCGAACGGTTCTTTTTTTTACCGCATCGAATGAAAAAACAAGTGGCGAACGATGGTTTTCTTTTTGTTGGGACACACTCGCGATATGTACAAGCACGTATACCTGAAAAGATTTTGAGTCAAAGAGAGTAAATCAAAGAAATATGATTAATGTCAGTGAGAGAGACTAGCACCGAGAATGTATTCAATTGCGCGAGCCGTATCCCTCGTAATATACAGGTATATTCGTCTTTTAATGTACAGAAGTCAGACACTCCTAGACTTCTTGATGTGAATGTATTCAATCTCTAGCGGACATTCTCTTTTTCGTTTTCGTCAACAATTATTCGCGTACGTGTATGTACAAATATGAAATGTGCGTGCACACTTAGACGTATTCGTTTGGTTGTTTGTTCATTCGCCGATCACTTTCTCCTTTCATTCATATCTAAACATGCAAAAGACACGCGTCTTATTGGCCTTAGGCCACTCTGGGGGCCAAAAAAGGGCATAATTTTTCTTTTTTTTTTCAGCGAAACCATAAAATAAATCGGAATTACAAAATAGGGATTTTATTGTACACGTAATTAACTGTACAAAATTATTTGTTCACAGCGATACATGTCAAAATGGTGACGGTGCAGCATTTTTCTGATGACGCCTTTATTTCTGGAAGGTCAACGGCCAGACCAACAGCTCCTATAATTTTTGAGTTATGATGAGACACTAAAGTTTTTTCGATTATATAACAGAATAGCTATAGAAGTACGTAGGATTTTGTTGATATATTGTTTTTTGTCAAAAAGGCGCATTTCTAAAACAAAAAGTATAAAAAGCCATGAGAAAATCGTCAGAAAATTATTTATAAAAAATGAACGATACAATGTAATAAAAAAAATCCTACGTAGTGCCTCAGAAAATGTAATCCTAAATATACAGTTAAAATTTCAAGTGAATCGGTTGAAATTTGTTTGAGTTATGAGTCCGGCCGACTTGAAAAATGTAGTTTTGAGATAAACGCGTTTAAAGTTACTAGAAAGTCACGACATGAATCAAGAAAATTCAAGAAAATCAAGAAAATTTTTCACACCCATAATCTTTTGGAATACAATTTTATAGGTACTAAGGTACATTTTTAACAAAGAAAAAAATCGATTTTTCGAAAATCCTAGAGTGGCCGAAGGCCTTAAAGGAAGATGACGAATGACTATGGCATAAAAAAATGAACGCGTATGGCACGTGAAATCTCCAAGATCTCATGGCTTTCATAGATCATCGGAAATAAATTATTATCCCGGCGTCTAGACCAGATCCACGTTCCGGTCGATATAAATCACTGATAAAATACCCTCGTAGCCGTATAATCGCGATTCACGATTCGTGAATAATTTTACAATTATATCTGAAGAAATATAAATTAATCCGTTAGTTCTCGCGTTCGGTGAAGATTCTTCTCGAGCTACTTGTAAAATTTTAAAATTCTCGCCACGTATTTTCTTATCTCCGAGATTCGAATGAATCATCATATTCTTTGACCAAAACTTTCCCGATTTAAAGGACATCGGATTTCATCCTTTTTACGACCCTACGACTGAACAATTTGGTCCATTTTCCGGACGTTTCTTGTTTTGGCAGTGTATTTTTCGAATGACACGTGAAAGATAAGAATCGAAGCTACAATTACAATAGACGTCGTCATTAGTGTCCCGGGTATTCTCCTTGTAAGCGATCTTAAAATGAAACTCGCTTCAGCCGTTCGACTCACTCCTGGATATTTTTCCTTAGACCTTTCTTGCGACCCTTCGATTTTTCGAATGCAAAAAAAAAATACGTGCGAGACGAAGTGCCCGATGAATAGTAAACTTTAAATATGGATATCGTGCGCCTATATTAAATCTCTAAGTGTCCATATTTGAAGTTATTTACTAATCGTCGTGCACCTCGTGTCTCTCATATGTACGATTTTTTTTTAATTCGCGAATACGTTTCGTAAAAATGTACGAAATCGTCAGAGATCGCCTCTATACACGATCCAGAATGGTTTCTCGAGTTCGGTGTAGCGTAAGTGGCTTACCCAATGGACGAACAGTTTGATAACCGTGGTCAAAGCGCGTTTCAAACTGGTGTGGATCCGGTAACGCGATCGGGAACCGCGCACAAGTTTCATATATATATATACAGTAGTGAAGGTAATCATATAATCATACCACACAGGCAAAGCCGCACAAACGTTGTCCGGGTCACGCTCGCTAGCCAGGTAAATATCTATGTATGTGCGTTTGGTGAAGAACAAGTAGAGTATGGGAGTACTAAGCGGACTAAACCAGAAGGGCGGCGGAGAAGAGGGGGGAGAGCAATGCGTTAGAACTATGGATATGTGCCCTTAGGTCCACTTTACTCGGAGTACATATATATCGTCGCGCACGCGACATATAACTGCGTTAGGAATAGATATGTGGATATGTGTATACACGCCGGATTCGCATATACTCGCAGACACATCAGTAAATATATACATACAGGGTGGCCCAAAAAGTGACGTCTAAAGGAAAAAGCTGGATGCCACGAATACCTATCCAAAACACCCTGATGTATGTTCTACGATTTTTTTTTCGTTTTCGATGAAAAAGCATTTTTTTTTAAATTTCTCGTTTGTGTATTTACTTTCCTCGCGATTTTTTTTACTATTGTTATCGTTATGAAATGCACTGTTAAGCAATAAGTAAATTACCAACCGAACACTAACGTTGATGACTCAAATTTAGATCAAAAGTTTAAAAAATAGGTTTGCGAAAATCAGTGCCTAAAGTTCAGATGGTAAAAAAAAAAAATACTTATACTAGTTTAAGTGGCTTCCGAATGCTTTTAAAAACTTCTAAGAGGAAAGGACATAAACGGAAAAAACCTGTGCTACGAGAACACTTGATAAAAAAAAATGAAAAATGCTTTTTTTCTCGATTCGGATTTTTTTTAACATTGTTTTTTTGAACTTCATTTCTCGGGCCACCCTGTATTCACGTTAAAACTAGAAGTAATAGTTGCATGAACGAGAGAGTACAGAGAAACAAGCCTGTAAAATACATTTTTGCACTCCCGCACAGACGGTAAAATATCCAAGCGGTCGTAACTCGCTGCATTTGTACGATCAATGTACCGAACGCACTGAGCCCTTGTACCGCACAACAATTGATATCTACTTGGTGGCTCGAACGTGCGGGCATAACTGCACTTTGCAAATGTTGAAGCGTAATACGTTCATCGGTAGAACGGAAAAAGAAAAAAAAATATGCTTGAAACATCTCATTATGCATCACACGAACAAGCTTCGTAAAGCGTGACGACCGAGCATTGCAGTTCGTTTTGTGGGAAAACCAGGCGAGCGAACAAATAAAAAGGACTATTCGATGTACCGCTGAGTATCGAGCCGCTCGTTGTTAGGGTTAAGAGAGCTCGTGGTGCTGGCCTCGTGTGTGAATCGAAAGGTTGGGAAAAGACAAGGGCAAGCATAGTACGTAAGAAATAATAAGTCAACAGAAAAACGGAGACAAATGCCAGACAAAGCTGACAACTTGAGACCGATTTTCCCTAGTTTTTTGGGGAGAAAAAATCACTGGGGTCAACAAAATTGTCTATGCACAGGTGGCCAACGAAATATTAAGATGGAGCCCTAAAATATTTGATTATTCCAAGCATTCGTTCGATGGAATTAATAATTCCAAAAATAACGTAAAATAAATCTTTCTTGAAACAACTTAGAATAAATAATTCTTAAAACAACTTTAAATATATAATTCTTGAAATAACTAGAAATAAATCATTGTTAAAATTCCTTTTTCCAATACATAATTCGCTGGCATCTTCCGAAGACCGAATTATTCAGCCTAAACAATTTTTTCTTCAGTGAGTCAAGAATCAATACTCGCTTCCCGAATGCGTCAACATACACGCATCACCAGATACCATCGATCGTTCTCCGTTCATTACATTTCGCCGTTTCCTCCAATTGTTGCGTCCAATTATCAGATTCGTAAATTCGTTGAATCAGTTGATTTACCGGACACTTTATGCGAGCACGAAAATACAAACGGATCGTACAAATTGCATTGTTATGAATGTGCGCGTTGTGTGCAGAAGCTTATAACGACACCGTTATTAGATATTTAAGTGCATAACCCGGCCCCATGCGAGCGAACGGGTTAAAAGCGTAACGACGGTGGACCAAACTCATAAGTTGCACCTTTTTATGAGGCACCTTTACCGCATATGTATGGAAGGAGCATTCCGGTACGAAGGCAGAGAAAAAGAAGGGAGCAAAGAGAGGGGGGAAAGGGAGTGAATATTATCCGGTGAAAAGGCTCTCGAGGGCCGTGCAGAATTGTTCGTCTAGAAAGCAAGATAGAGAGAGGAAGCGAGAGAGAGAGAGAGCGTGAGAGAGAGAAAAAAAAAGCAGAGAAACAGGACAAGAGAAAAAGAAATAAATAAAACGTAAAAGAAAATAGGACGCTGCGAGAGATTAGCAAGTGGTTTGTCCGTGGTACTTATAGTAGGCGTGCGAAAAGTAAAAAAAATTTGAAAAAGATTCTGAGTCTCTTTGAATACGCGCATCTCGGGGAGATGGATCGGTAGTGTGGACTCTGGACATAAAAGTTTTCCTCGGGATATCCAGTGAGCAGATGCGCGTCAGAAAGTATATTAAAAAAAAAATATACAGATATCAAAAGAGAGAGAGAAAGAGAGAGAGAGAGAGAGAGAGAGAGAGAGAGAGAGAGAGAGAGAGAGAGAGAGAGATAGAGACCGACAGACAGAAAGGGTGAAGATGGCCGAATATTATAAAAGAGTAAGCGTAACGCGAAAAATAAGCCGAAATCAAGAAAGACAGCACAGAAGAAATAACAATACACACACAATATATATAAATAAGTAAATGTGAAAGACAGACACAGATAAATATGTGTAAGGAGGAATGATGTTTCAACCCCGTTATACCGATGTATCATTGGCTATCAGCACATCTGGCTGTTTTGAGGACGGCCTTTAAATTTTCCGCAAACTCACCTTCGTTTTCGGCTAAAGGACTGTACTTGAAAGGACTTTCATACGAATAAGGATACATTTATTTATAAGAGATTTTGAAGATAGTGGGGTATACATAACGTTAAGTATGGAGGCAGTCGTGGAAGTTAATTGTCCCCAAAATCACCTTTCCCCATGTATGTATGTATATATATATAAAGAGAGAGAGAGAGAGAGAGAACGATTGGTAGGGAATGCGCGTGAGCACTTTTTGCAAGAGCGCATTATGATAGGCAGTAATTACCAGCGGCATTAATTAGCTGTTTGATATATGAGTCTAGGGTGGGCTGGTACGGATCATTAGGTTCGTATACATATACATACGCTTAAACGGCGCGTGTATGTGTTCATACATGTCGGCGTGTGTAAAACGCGTTACGTGTAAAACGTGTTCAGACATCCAACGCATGCGGTCAAAAATATATATGAAGGCACGCATAGGAGGCATTCTGTGTCGGATTATCCATCGATCCTTCAACGTTAAATGGAGCCATGAATAAATGAACGCCCTCGCGCGTGTGAAAAATGCATTTAAGCCAAGAGACGGCATGTCTCTTTTACCTATAGTACGGCAAGCCTCGACACCTCGTACACTGTCCATTTTCTCATTGCAATATATTCCTACGAGTGCGAAAGGTTGAAATATCGATTTTACGATACCTATAATCGCAGCGAGCAGTTGTACTTTCGCGTATATAGACATCGCTTGGAAATGTTGCGCTAGTGAGACAGCCGTACTGCTACGATGCTATGCTCCCTTCGTGTTTCTTATTTTTATCTTTTTTCACGAGAATAGTCATAGAAGATTCAATTGTATACTGTTATTGTATCAAAGTGTATTGAGCAAAGTCATACACGTATATGCGAAAAGTTGAAGACTTTCGAATTCGCGAATCGTCCTCATATTGGCCAATTGTCCCAGCACTCAGCAGTATTAAATCCTAATTACTGGAAAATCATCTCTAAATAGATGTAAGGATATGAACATAAAAGCTATTTCAAATACTATTTCCTGAGTTCCAACGAATACATTTGCGGGTTCTTACGTATTACCCTTTCCAATCGAACCCTTTCCTATCGCTCCATACCGGCACTTCGTCAACCCAACCTAACGTTCCGTTGCGACCACAGTCGTATCAAGCTACACTATACCGGATTTACCGAGGGTACGGAGAAACCCGTACCGGTATGAACGGCCCCATATCCTTTTAATTCTCTGGTGCACATACGTTTCACCCTAGTATCTACACCAAGGCTTCAGAAGTATTAGCCTTCCGGTAATTTGTTGATGCGCCAGCCGGTGCACAGCTAAGCGGTCACCGCTCCGAGTATCGACTATGCACAACGTTGCTTAACTCGAAGTATACCGCCGTAGCCGAATCCCGACCGCCTGTCCACCAATGTCGGATCTCTATTTCACATACTATCCCGTCACAAAAATTTAAGGACTGCTCTCGAAACAGCAAAAGGTGCTGATAGTCGTACTCCGGAGATATAATGGGTTCCATAGATATAATTTAATGAAAACAATTTGATAGCGTACGTCATATCTCATGAAACAACAAGTTTAGTTGTTTTCAGCAAAAATTAAAAGTTCACCGAGCCGCAATCAAATGTAAACTTGACAACTTTATTTCATTGGTAGTTTGTTGCGGACTTCAGATTATTGTTGTATCATGGGTGGCTAACCTAACATGGAATACTCCGTGTATAGTTATGGTACAATAAACTTTTCCAACGGAAGTCTTGTATAGATGTATACATATTTAGCATTCACTCCCGCGGTCTCGCCTCTCGTTTCTACTTTTTATCTTTCTCCTTCGTCCTTTTACCCTTCCCAGGATTCATCTCTCGCTCCCTCGCCCTCACTCTCTCTCTCTCTCTCTCTCTCTCTCTCTCTCTTTCTCTGGCTCAGCCTCTTTCTTTTGGGTTCTTCCTTTCATGATCATTTTCTCAAAAGTGAGAAGAAGAAGAAAGACGGGAAGAAAGATAGAGAGAGAAAGAGAGAGAGAGAGAGAGAGAGAGAGAGAGAGATGCACATGAAGGGCGAGAAGAGTTGCGAGGCCGACTCTCTCAAGTTGTAAACAACTTGCGCTGCCGTTGCTGCTGGTTGCACTCGGCCGGTGGTGCGCCCCTCTTCCTCGTGAACATCCCCATAAAGTACGTTTTATCTATCGTAAATCGATGCGCGGCGTATTTCACCGCTAGACCTTCATACAATGCGGCTCAATTAATGCCAAACTGTTGCCCTGATTTATTTCTTAACCCAGCCTCGCTCGCACCCTCTTTAGCCTCTCTCCCTCTCCCTCGCTGTTTCTCTCTCACCGAGTCCCTTTCCCTTCTATCGTCTCCTTTTCCTCTTTGCGCTTTGCTCGCTTCCTCCTCGTTCCATCGCCTCACGCACGATCTCGATAATCTCCCTCAATACTCTCTCGCGCATTTTTTCTTGCCGGCCGCGTGTGTCAGGTACTCAGGACTGTAGAGATAAAAAAAACCCTCGCGGTGACGAGGGAAAATGCGAACGAAAAAAAATAACGCGTCCCCTCTAACGAAAGATTGCGCATAGTAATCATCGTGATAAGATCACTCGATGTCATTCAGTCAGCGATGAATGCTGTGATTTGCACAACAATTATAATTCGTATACAATGACGAAATGCGGATTGCCAATGCGCGAGTCAATCGTTAACTACGCCCTCGGCCCTCGAGTCTTCCACTCCTTGGATACGTTGTGAATGAACCGCGAAGCGCGATATATTTGAGATTTCGCGGAACGTCTTGATTCTCGGATATTAATTAGCGGAATCCTTTCTCCTCTTCTCTCCCTTGCTCTCTCTCTCTCTCTCTCTCTCTCTCTCTCTCTCTCTCTCTCTCTCTCTCTCTCTCTATCTCCCTCTCGCTGTCTTCGTTCTTCAGTATAGCTCGACGATTATTGTTACGCGGCTATTCATCGAGACGATTGTATCTCCATCGTTCCGAGTGTACGAAACGATCTTGTCTGTATCACATATGTATATGTACAAACATATCTATATTTTACACTCCGTTGCAAACGTGCAAAGTATAAGGTCTGATAGTTCCAGCAGAAGCGGTTAAGGCTTGTGTAAGTGTCTGTGCACGTGTGTGTATAGATACTCAAGTTTCCTGGTCCCGACGCAGGAAGAAAGCCTCATTCACCAGTAGCTAGTGGTACTCGTAGTAGTCGGGAGAGTCTGCGAAATCCGAAACAACCGAATTCAACCTGACTGCCGTTACTAAAGCCCCTCAACTTCTATTCATCACTGTCCATATACTATAGCCTCCCCATCTCTATATATATATATATATATATATATATATATATATATATATATATTCGTACACACATACAAATACGATGTACACTTGCATAGAACGACAGTACGTATTCCCGAGCTTGCGTTCTGTATTCCCCTTAATTCTGTCGTGGCTTTTTGTTACCTCGTTATTGATCTATTGAACCATAAACGGAATTGTTCATCAGAACTGGACATTTATCGATGCCTCCTCAAGAACGTAAACCGAAACGAAAATAAAATCGAGGTGAATTTTCAGAACACACTTTTGGACAAGGGAATGAAACTAAATTGCGAATTTTCATCGAGTCTACAGTATTATCCATTGGCGGTGTACTGTGCTCAGCATGCGTTATCTTGAGATTTGTCTCTCTCTCTCTCTCACTCTCTCTCTCTCACTCTCTCTCTCTCTCTCTCTCTCTCTAGATAA
The DNA here is from genome assembly GCA_963932345.1 of Ophion ventricosus. Taxonomy (NCBI): domain Eukaryota; kingdom Metazoa; phylum Arthropoda; class Insecta; order Hymenoptera; family Ichneumonidae; genus Ophion; species Ophion ventricosus. The sequence goes on from OZ010712.1 coordinate 20,633,164, forward strand.
CGCATGCATCTTCATCGTTCTCGAGTTTCGGGGTATCATATCGCGGTGAAGTCTGGGAGAACGAAGAAATCGAGGTGTCGGATGGAGAAACAACAAACTTGGACGCTAAGCTCGCTAACGACGCCTCTCTGTCATCTTACCGCAATGTCGTCGTTGGTAGAGCACAAGAGCGAGGGGTGGATAGAGCTGTCCTTCTCCTTAACTTACACTCTCGGATTGCTTGCACTGTTGCTGCAGATTGCCATCCCTTGCATCGAGCAATCGCCCTAACGCGTTTCCACTGTCTTCAACATCCAAGGACAACCTCGAAAGCTTCGAGAATTAATGGGTGGTTGAGGAACAAGGAGGAAACAAGGTACTTAGCGACGAGTCTGCTCGAGGTCATGTACAACATCGACTGTACGATGTTATGATACGCAGTCCAAAGTAGCTGACTTCTTTCTACGATAGTAAATAGTAGTCAAGCAGTTAGACAACTTATGCAGAAAAAGCGTTTTCCAAAATGCCAGAGGACTCGCGCCAATTAGATATATTTGTATGCATAAATTACTCGGTAGAGTGACAATCCCAGTTCATTTACTTTGATTCGATAGAGAGTAAAATGAAAGACATCAAACAGCGAAGATTGGGAGCTTAGGGACCCGAGGAATCCCTTTTCTCCTCGCCTTCCCGAAGGTGTCTTCCATTCGTGCTGTACTGAATACTCATTGTCAAAGTTAACATTGAAGTTCCTAACGACCTCCAAAGACGCAGGGTGTATTCGTCCTTCCCAGTTTGCCAAATACATAGGCCGCTTATTCACGTAATGATGAGTTAGCACTAACCCTCCCACCCTCAAGATTCCATCATTGATGTACACATGTGCAGGAGTGAACACCTTCTAAGATTCTCTCATTCATGTACGCGCGTACATAAATGAGGGCATCAGACGCAACAGAGAAGCAGCGAAGGAAAGATGAGGCCGAAGATGAATCATAGATCGTGACACTGGCTAAGCTATGTATCTAAATTCATGTTCGTTCGTGTGTCAACTGTAGCACCCTTTATAGAATGATGTCGCGGCGCCAAAAAAGCCGAACAGTTAGCTGCGCATTTTAGCATTAGTTAACATTTAGTTAGCATTTTATACCAATTTTCTAAGCGTGGATAAGAAACGAATAGAAAAACTGATAGATTTTCTTTTTATGACTAATTGTCAATGCCTTCTTGTGTCTCTGCGGGCTTTTAGGATCCCGTATTGTTTTCCCTGCGATTCCACACAAATCGCTTCACTCTTTCTATTTCTTGAGGAAGCTACCTAAGCGTTGCTCCCAGCCACTGTTCGTTGATGCACTGATATAATGCATGAAGGCACTATCCAAGTATTGGCTTAAACTGAAGCTGCTTCACATAGCAGATCCCCGAAACTGTACACCATCTACGTGTCTACTACAATCGGTTGATTGATAAAAGCTTAGTAAAACACATTATTGCATATGATTGCGTTTACATTTGATCAATGCTGAACTATCATTTAATGATAGTTCAGCAATGATTTTATTCAATTGATACAATTTTTTACAATAATCTTCTTTAAAAAAAAAGTGACGTGACAACTGTTGTTAATGTAAAACTGCGAATAAATTATGCAGGAGATTGCACGGAAAATGCGACATTGGCACTTACTGAGAAGCAAACTGTTGATCGCAGCCGGATATTAAAGGCAATCGACAGTCTATTTATGTGGGTACCGGGAGAGGAACGAGAATTCATCACACACGCGCTACAGATGCGTCAATTTTGCGCGAACGACAGACAATTATGATACTCTATCATACGTACGTGTATACCGTAAATATATATATATATGTACACGGATTATTATAATTATCTATCGTTCACGCAAAATCACCGTGTGCTTTGCGCATATACCGGTATGCATTAAATACACACAGAGTTTTCCCACATTACCCTACACAACTGACGCACCGTCAATACGATTCGATCATTGGACGTTTCTCGCTCGAACGCGAATCTCCCAGCTGTCCCATCATTGTTGTCTTTATTCGTGTATAGTGAAAAATATGCACACGAAATAATGAGAATAAAAACACCAAATTAAACGATCATTCGAGTCCTTGTGCTATCGAAATATTCCTGCTAATTTCATATCGTATCGTGGTTTCGCCACGTGCCCACAAAATTCATGTTGAAAGCCAAAAAATTGGGACCCGCTAAAGGCAGTATTATTGTGTAGAAATTTGAAAAAATTGTTTTGTTGTTATTTTATTCTATTATTCTACAGACCTTTCTGAATACATTTGTGAAAACCTAAATTTCGATAGGGTCCGATTCAGGACGCTTCCATTTTGCCTGATTGTCCTGGTAGGGCACTTATAAGGGAACCCTATAGCGCCCTGTTAGAAAGTGTAACGTTCTGTCACGTATGGGCCTTATCTGGTTGCCTGATCAGGCAGTTATCAGGCTGCCTGACAAGGCTTTTATAATGCTACCTGATCAGGTCATTATAATGTTGCTTGATCAGATAATTATAATATTGCCTCACGAAGCCAGTACACATGCATGCTCCTACACATACACAATCTACAATATATGTATACAAGGCCTAGAATGTATTTGTCAATATATTTTTGATAAAGGAAAGTTACAAAAAACGTTATAATAAGATTAATTTAAAACAGTATAGAGATCATTATAAATACTGTTCCATTTATGTTTCATGTTGAAGTGTTTTTGTTCTGGACCGCGTGATTCGCTCCCAATCCTTGGCATTATTGATTATTCTCACCACGGCTTGCTCAAAATCTTTTTATGGAAAAAAAAATATACGCTCGTTTAATTCAAACTCCTCGTAAATGATTAGTTTGTGTTTTTCGGTCATGAACTTAATAAAAAAAACACATTTTTTTCAGGAATTCAATCATTGATAACGTATTAAACGTCCATGTATATATAGGTTATACATATCTTGTTCGCAAGACGATGACACATTTTGTACTGTGTTTTGAGATTTCGAAATGGAGCGGAATCTTCTGAAACGCATCCGAGTTGCATACCCTTTTCGTCACATTACCTCGATGTGAGCAGTCACATCCAGCTCCGGATGGTATTTGCATGATGGATCAAAAAACATCCTGTGAGACCTAAGAGGTAGAATCTTGTAATAGAAATCAAAAGGGTAGAATCGGGCTCAAGGTAGAAACCAAAAGCTCAGGTACTTACGAATTCTATTTTCTACTGTCCGAATTTACGGCTTCCAGTATATAATAATCATTTTGGCTGGTGTGCATAATTGGAATTCGTCACTGTGGTGAGTTGATAACTATTCATCGCGATAAATAGAAATCAGAATAAACGATTACAGTGATGGCAAATATATTGCTGGCGAGGCTCCTCAAGAGCGAACTGCTCCCCACGTACAATATCGAGAGAGAGAGAGAGAGAGAGAGAGAGAGAGAGAGAGAGAGAGAGAGAGAGAGAGAGAGTGTCGATTGATCTACTTAAGGGGTTACATCACCCTGAGAGGCTAGAATAGAGATCGATATTCATGAATATTTTGTAACTAAACTAATGCATATTTTTTATGTCTATCTTTACACTCTATTAGTACATGTTTCCAGCTTCTTAAATATATTTTTTGAATCTAAAAATATTGATAATTGGCGGAGATACACGCCTCCGCGTGGGTCAAGTTTTTTTTCCACGTTCAACTGCGGAAATTCTAACGGCCTCACGGTTCATCTGAAATATAAAAGAATGAAAATATTTTGTTGAGTTAGGTTAAATACAAGGAGCTATTTTCTGGGAAAAAAAGAAAACGGATTTTTTGGTAACACGCAGAAATTTATGTTTGTTTTTCACATAAAATTTCTACTTAAAAACATTGATTAAACAAAAACGGTTAACATTAGAAAAAAAAATCCTAAGTACGGTTTGAAATAATTATATTAAAAATGTGTGGTATAAATTTCACATCAATCGTAATAGCTGTTGTTGAGTTATCTTTCCCGCAAATTCGAAAAATGTCGCTTCGAGAAAAATGCGTTTAAAGTTTTTACGCGGCTCAATAGCAAAAAGCATTGAAAATTTGTGACATACCTGGTTGTATAGTTAATCGGTGATCCCTGCTCCATATTGGGGTCTTTCCTCAGCAAGTTGCTGGTCCTCGAGAGATAATCTTGACCTTCTCCGAACTGTTCTAGCCTCTTTTGTAGTTTCTTGCGCGTCTTCGTCATTACACATGTCATAACAATTACTTCCGATGATTATTTTCAATGCGTGTAATATTAATCAAATATTACTATAGCCATCATTATAAATACATGTAGCGATATAAGTAGCTAATTCAACTACTTTCATACCACTGAAACTTATTTTGGGTGCGTTTTTCCATATCAAAGCGTTTATGCTTTCATTACAGTTTTGATTATATCCTCCTAAACCTCCAATATCTATACTCGGATACTAGTTTCATAGAAGCAAAGGGTGAATCTATCTAAGGGAGCGCTGCACAGGGCGGTAGAAAAGAATTCATATCTTTCTTAATACTATAGGTACAGACTTCGCATTCAGCTTAAAATCATCTTCGAGGTTCAAACTATGAGAAAAAAATTAAAGCAAAAATCGATTTTTCGAAAATTTCAGGGTGGTGTAGCCCCTTAATCGGATCGTGTCTCGTGCCAAAAATTCTGCCACCTGTGTGTTCGCTTCGAGGAGTTGCTCACGTGACAATTTGCTCGAAAGTTTTTAATCTACCGCAATGATACCTATGTCGTACCTGAAAAGTCGAATCATGCGCTGACATCGAGAAGTGACATTTACCTTATGCTTATTTTCTTCCCGGTATGAAAGTCTCTACCAATATTTGCAAACCCATTCCCAAATAATCTCTTTTGTGATAAAATCGCTTCAACCCCATAAATCTGTCAGTTAAATTTTCGTCTTACCGGTATGGTGTATGCATTTCGCGAATGCAACAGTCGCCCGAGGTATTCCCCCTATCTTGTTCTTTTGTTATATATATATATATATATATATAAATATATATGTATGTATATGTAAAACGCAGAGCCCCCAAGGTGTCTCGTATCCGTGTCCATCGCTAAACAGCTCGAGCGTGAAATCAGACCAGCTATATAGTGATTCTGCACATTCTCTCTCTCTCTCTCTCTCTCTCTCTTTCTTTCTCTCTCCCGATCCCCCTTAACCCTTGCTTCGTGTATGTGCCATTTCACGAAGACACTATACGTCCACGCCAATATATACCGTCGTCTTCTCCGCTTGCCAATGGAGAAAATGGAAGAGGCACACACGTGTGCAAATTACAAGAGTACAAATGGCTCGAGGGCGAGCCTCCCTTGTGGATATGCACAATGTATAATCGCGAGCAGGGTGTCAGTTTTGCCTCGAGTTCCACGAAAATTCACCTTAGCCCCAGGAATGCGCGTCGAGAGCTAAGCTTAGCCGAAGGCAGCCCTTGATACGACGGATATACGTGTCGCAAGTGAAAAGCGTTATCGTCGCTCGTTTCTGATTGGAACGAATTGCAAAGTGAAAAAATTAAGACATAACATGAGCAAATGCCTTTTGACATTATTCGCACACACCACGTGGTACAAAAGAATCATAATCGTGAAGACCGAGCTCTCCGAACCGTCAGAATGGGAATGGAATATGAAGACAGGACGAGAGTTCCAAAATGACTAAACGGCACAAAGGTGGAAATTTACAGGAAAAGCAGTACCAGTTCTAATGCATCAAATCTGGGCATGGTACCAAATGCCGATTTTGGCGTATCCGTAATCGGTATGACTGAAGGAGACGCAGAGTCTCATAGGGAATCGAGATATGCTTCTGGCTCTTCGTCCTCTTCGTCGTTCGTTCTGACGTGTTCGACGTCACGTTTGCTACAAACGACGCACATGGCGCAGCTGGGAGTCTGCATAGAGAATCTACGTGCTGCACTCTCTCTCTCTCTCTTTCTCTCTCTCTCTCTCTCTCTCTCTCTCTCTCTCTCTCTCTCCCTCTCTCTCTCTCTCACTCTCTCTCTCTCTCTTCTCAAATACATTTACAACCTACGTGCATATGTGTATGTGTTTTACGCGTAGCGTGTGCAACGTTGGCGCGTTACGATGCCCGATGTGTATTCTGATGGTCTTGCATCCTTGCACGATCCTTTGTAGACCTCCATAAACCCTTGCAACATTATACATATATGTTATCTACACGCGTGTGTGTGTGTGTGTGTGTGTGTGTGTGTGTGTGTGTGTGTGTGTGTGTGTGTGTGTGTGTGTGTGTATGTGTTCGCCTCGGTTCGGTTGTTTGGGAGAAACATCGAAGCACGACCCACAGAGGGACGTAGGAAGTTAAGGAGGAGGACCAACCGCAGCGACTGGAACGACCAAATTGTCCACGTCCGCGAGATGAGCGAGAGAAACCTTAGCTATGGCCCCCGCAATTGTCGCAGCTGTCCGAGAAAATCTTCTATTCATGTACGCCGTACTCGGTACATCTATGACCTAAGAAATATAGTAGTGCATGACAATTCCCACGTATACCCACGAGTAACGTCTCCCTGCTACGGATCCATTCTCATAGTGTGAGGGAAGATGTTTGAGATAAAGTTTTTTTTTTAAGAATGAAAGAATTTCCAGCCTGTTGGAGGAGGTGGGTAGTTTTTGACGTTTGTTGGCTTTTGTAATGAGAAGACGATCAGTCGATCAGAAGATCGATCGAGAGTATTCATTGACGGCGTTTGTTTCCGAACCTGAATATGGCGAACGTTTAAGTTAAAAATAGATATAAAAATTAATTTTTCGTTCGACGTGACTATTAAATATTTAGAATAATGTTTATTTTTCACAAATTTATTTTAGTTTTATGAACAAATGTAGAAGAACCGAATACAAAAAAAAATAGAAAAGAGTGGAGAAATAAGTCGTCTAGTAGGATCTTCTTTTCAAACTGGTGCACAAAATATCTCGTGACCTACCCGACCGATTTTGATGTAATTTAATACCACATATTCTTTATAATATTATGTAAGATGTAGCATAGGATTTTTTCGATTGGATACCGCGTTTATTTTTCATTCATTTTTAAAACTCAACATTTTTGTGAAAATCAGAATGTTTTTTCAAACAGCTGTCATTTCTACAAACTTTTTTTTAATAATTTTTTCGCCACGCTACACTTTAGAGATAATCTTTCCTTACAATAAAATGTTTATTTTTTTTTCAGACGATGCCTGGCAGAGAAAAAAATTCCACCATCGGCAGGGTTTTTAAAAGAGGGTACTACTAGATGACTTATATCGCCGCCATTGTTTAATTCGTTTTTTTTTATTTGTTCATAAAACTACAATGCATTTGTAGAAAATAAAAATTGATTTTATATATTTAATAGTCGCGTAAAAAAAAACTTTATTTTTACACCTACTTTTCCGAGCGCCAAGGTTGTGTAACCCTTTAAGCCTCGTAGATGCAGTTGTCCAAGTGGTCCTGGAAAAGTCCCTCAAGTCTGGTACGATAACGCCTAGAGAAATCGAGTCACTCACAAAAACAACAGCAACATTGTAAAGCTTAAAATAATTCTCGGCAAAATGAAAGACTTCCGAAGAGTCGAACGTTCCTTCTTTTGGCAGTCGTTTGTTTTAATCGCCACGCTCTTATTCTCCGTAGCTAAGGAAAATAAGAAAAAACCGCGATGGAACGCGCAGGGAAGAGTGCATACACCGACTCAAAATAACTCTACCCAGTTTTCTGCGATAAACTTCGCTGTAAGTGGGTTTCCCGACAAACGGTGGTGAAGGAAAGAAAATAAAAGAAAAAAAAAAGAAGAAAAAAAACAAGGTTTCGAAAGGTATATACGAGTATACACGGTGGTAGCGCGATACGTCACGATTGTATGGAGCAGTGCACCTGTGGCACTGTATTCGTGGGATCTCGCGAAATCCGCCCATTGACACGGACGAACACACAGAGACGAAGGAGCCCTCGCCAAAAGAAAGGGCATACGATATAGTATTTTTCCGGAATATACCTCTTCGCCACTCAACCCCGAAGCAAGAGAGTGTAAGCTTCTCATACCATCCCTATTCTTCCGCAGCATCATCTCGATCTCCTCGACATTCTCTTTTCTCATCTCGTCCTCCATTCCTTTTCCTCTCCTTTCCTCGGACTCTTTTCCCCTCGCTCTCTCTCTCCCTCTCTTACTTTCACGCTTCATCCCTCTACATGTGGATAACTCTCGCGTGTCTCTTTATCTCTCGTCCCCCTTTTCTTCTTTAGTAAACCCGTAACCCCCGCATTGCCCTCTCGAATCCTCATCTCTTTCTCTCTCTTCCTCATTGCTCTCTTGCATCTCCGGCAGTTGGCGCGAAATCGTGGTGCCCGGCTAGCGATATCGGGCTACGTGAGTCGAGGGAATGAACGGGTAAACGAGGGACGGGGGTGGAGTGGGGTGGTCGCTGAGGGAGGAAAGGATAGGACGTTAAGGAGGATGAGTTCGTGACGTGAGAGGATAGCTAGAGCGAGCGAGAGAGAGGGAGAGAGAGAGAGAGAGAGAGAGAGAGAGAGAGAGAGAGAGAGAGAAGAGAGAGAGAGAGAGCGAATAAGGGACGGAGAGAAAAGGGCCAGGGGGTTGCGGGCGTTGGAGAGATAGGGTTACAGCGACGAGAAGGGAGAGGGGTTAGGGTCGAAAGACGGGCGTATAGGGGGCACGTATAAACGCTGCTCTATGCGAAGAGATGTAGTGTATCTTCTCCTTGCCTCTTACAGCCCTCTCTGACCCCTCATCTCGCTCCTTCATAGAGAAATACAGGTAGACTGGACAACGTTGCGGTGTTGAAGTATAGTACCGAATGTCAGCAAGCAAAAGGACGTAAACCAGGGCAATTTTCCTCAGTGGACTGCAATGGGCTACGACCTTTAGACTACTAACGATCGTGCATGTACGAGGATCAGTATAGTCACCTGATATATCACATGTATGGGATGTTCTGCCCCAAATTCGTCATTCAAGAACAATCCTTTGATGACGTTCATTTTCAAGATTGAGCCAGTTTTCAGACAAAATACGGATAAAATATGATTTACATATCTTAGACCGAGCTACGTCATGTCTTTTTATCTCCCGTGCGGAAATTGAGTTCGGGCATTGATCGGGCCCATCTTAATTTTGTCTTATTTCATTCAGGCCCTAGTCTGGAAGTCTCACATGGGCCATCAGTGGCTCGTCACACTTTGCTACCAAGGGCCATTGAAGACAAAATAACCAAGCATTTAAAAATAGCCTCAACAATGCCTCATAACAAATTATTGCAGCCATATGCGTACGTGCGTGTGTGTTCACTGTGAAAAAGAAATGTGTTATCTCAATATATTTGAGACTTAGAATTCTGTCGTGTTGCATGCGTGTTGGTTCAAAGCATCCCAGCTCGTCTAATAAACGCATAGTTTAATTATTATATTCAATCGATTTCAATAATTATTATGCCACAAATTCTTTAGCCAAGCAATTTATACTGATTTGCCCCTTTAATAGCAAATTCTAGTAGTATTGGGGAAATCGCTATTAGGAAATCCACAAGTACACCCTCTAAAGGCCTTTACTTCGTCTCCGTACTTAGACCATAGTTTTATTCAATCTACCTACCGTACCATTCCCTAACAGGGGCCCAGTCCGGCTCTTTTACGGAAAACTCTACTATGGAATCCACGAATAATCCATTGAGGGCCCCAAATTGTATTAGGTATACCCGGCCAATTTTCCGCACGGGTTCTTCTTGCTCTTGATTCGGAGACAATTCATGCGTTGGAAGCGTTTGAAAAACAACATCCGTGATCAGGTACATCCCCAATGGCAGATAATATTGCAACATAATCAAAGCCAGTACAGTTTTATTATCGAAAACTGAAACGTTCGCATCGCCAGAGCCACCAGTCGCTCACAAATGTAGAATTTCAATTATTAACGAGTATCACACAAGTCTGTTGACTCACGAGTCGATAGCTTGTCACGGAATGTACCATACAGATGTTACCTAGGTAAGTGTAGTAGTGATGCAACGAGGCTGCTGCTCTCGAGGAAACGCGGGTAGAGAAATCGGGAGAGGCAAAAGGGAGCGAAAGGGATGAGGAGTTAGAGTATAGGGTATAGGGTAGATAACATGGCATCCTAGTGCGAAGATAACCCGACTTGACCCGCGGGTCCTCCTTGCTGAATAATTACGGGTAAGGCGCGCACCAGCAGCTACGTCGGACTGGCTTCATTATATATATATACGTATACACTCACACTGAAATATGTACACATAAGGTATATATATATATATATATATATATATATATATATATATATATATATGTGTCTATATGGTTCATAACGATTCAGACACGATAGTGTCGGCGGACCGAAAGAGCCAAAAGGCATAGTCCGCTTTGCACAGAGCTCAGAACTATCCGATGCTCCTCGAAGTCACCAAAATCTCCCAAAACTCTGTTACGTTTTCAAGTCTCGTGAAGTTGTTGGACTCGTTGTTTTAATCACGTCAGCGTCGTTAACAGATTGTTGACTTCATAAAGATGGATATTTCAAAGGCTATTGTAAATAGTATGGAGAAATCGATTGTTTCATATCATTGAGCCAACCCGTGCAGAAACTTGTTGGGGAGTTCTTAGATCTTACCGCAATCCTATAGGGATTTCATAAGAATGCCGCGCGTAAGGTATTCAAATTGGAATCTAAGCGGATCCCGCCCTATTTTTTACTTGAAATCCTCAACCGAAAATTGTTGGATCGCCGGAAAAAAATGCTTTCTTGATCCCGCGTACAAATTTGTTGGGGATTTCCAAGATGCACCGACATTTCCATAGGGATTTGTTAGGGACCCCGCACATAGGGAATCCGCATTGGAATCCCAATTGGATTCTGCATTGTTCCCTGATGAACGCCGTTTGAGAATTTTTTCCATGTTCGAATCGAACATATGCGAAAAGTCACGCGAAAAAACTCGTCGTATTGAAACATAACATACACGTTTCGTGAGCGTGTACGTGTGTAGTTATATATCAAAGTTCAGTAAAATAAATAACAAACGATAATTAAAGTGGATTTTCAGTGATGGAATTCAAATTGATTTTTAAGATATACTTTTTTTAAGCAATTTATACTTTTTTAAGATACGATTTATACTGTTCGAAGATCAAATTGTTTTATATATCGATATATTTTGTTTAGAAAATTCAACGTACAGAATGCGACGGAATCCATAAAGAATCGTATCGGATTTTGTTCGATAATGTGGGAATTCTTTAGGTTTCAAATTGGATTCATACATTGTATTCCAATGGGGAATCCCGATTGAAATCCAATGAGCAAGCGTGGCGTTTTAGTATACGGATCCAATGCGATTACTTATTGAATCCCTAAAGGGACGTAGGGATTCCAATCGGACCCCTATCAGGAAGTACGGATTCCAATTGAATCCCTACGACAATTGCTGCCCGAGAATCATGAAAAACAACAATTCTGAATGTAAATATAAAGAACCCTATCTGTATCGCTTCAGAATTAAATATCTCTTTCTTCCTCGTGAAGTAAGTTTTCCCGTGTTGTTTTATCTCTCCGCCTCGTTCACGAATCTTTGTTCAATTATTTTTTTTGTCTAAGGTTTTTCCGCGTTCGTAATAAGGGCGTACTTCGGGTCTATTATCCTTTTTTTCTTCAAGACTCCGGCTCGTTTATGTACGCTTCCACGTTTGTTAGTTACCATCGTGCGGCTGTGCGAGATCGGCCAACGAGAAAGAAAGCAGTGCGAGAGGGGGTTGAAAACGTGACCATGGCGGCCTCTCCCTCCCCCTCTCTCTCTCTCTCTCTCTTTCTCTCTCTCTATCTATCTATCTTACTCTGTGTGTGTATAAGTGTACATATATATCGTCGTTCCTCTCGGACGCCCATGAGAGCCACCGAAGGCACCCAAAGGGACATGGCTATACACCGCACACCAGCACAACTTTTATGTGTACACCGAGAGTGCTAGGAGGCAGAAGGGTTGCGAACAGAGCTCTCCAAGTCTCGGTAGGTATCGGCAGAGTTAGGTCCTTACGTTGATCAACAGTCGGGTGTACTCTATTGCTTCGCTTTACCGGGCTCTCGGTACTCTTTCGCGACCCGGCCCAGCACGCGGACCGGACCCGAGAGTCACGAACGAACACGCACGCCAAGGATAGATCCTCTGTGCAGCCTCCCGCGTACCTTCTCAACCTTTTTCATCCATCTCTCTCCCCTCTCCCCCCTCTCCCCCCTCTCTCTCTCTCTGTCTCTATATTTCTCGGGTTCTACGTTGCTCCGCTTCTTCCACCCCTGGCCACCGAAGCAATACGAGAACGATCGACCGCCGGGAAGAGAGACGGAGAGATGGATAAAGAGGGAGTATAGGTACAGTAGATGACTTTGCGAGAGTACAGAGAGCAAAGAGCATCCAGAGAACGAGCTGAACTGATGCGCTTCACGGGGACGCGCGTATCGGTCCCGCATTGCGAAAGTACGACGAAAAGGATTATTTCGCAAGCCACAGGGAGCGAGAGGGAGAGAGAGAGAGAGAGATGCAGACTCGGTCGCGTTTGTGTGAACTCCGTCCACAGCCATACGCCAAAGCACAAACTCTTGCGGTGTGCTCGCACGATCATGCCGGAGGGAGCAAAATGGAGAGTGGAGCACAGCATCGCGCTCTCAGAGAGCAAATCTACCTTGTGCACTCATCCCGCCAACCTCTGCCGCACGACCACGCGAAATCGAAGACAACGAACCCTCCTCTCTCTCTTTCTCTCTCTCTCTCTCTCTCTCTCTCTCTCTCTCTCTCTCTCTCTCTCTCTCTCTCTCTCTCTCTCTCTTTATAGTCCCGATATAACGCTCGTTCTGGCCAGTACACAATGCTACTTAGACCGGGACGGAGTAGCCGCCGTAAGACCCACGGCGTTACGGAGAATTCGCTCACGGGCACAGAGTTCACGGATCATCGCGAGCTCGGTATCACAGAGAGAGAGAGAGAGAGAGAGAGAGGGAGAGAGAGAGAGAGGCAGAGAGCGAGAGAGAGAGGGAGAGGGAGAGAGAAAATGCGCACACCACCAAAGCAACGTGCCTTTTAAGATTTCTACCGCGTGCACAGATCCCGATCGATTTGCCTATTCCCACAGTTCGATCCGGGAACATCGAGGGCGGTAATGCCCGAACTGTGGATTACGGATGTTAAAAGTAAAAACGCAGATTTATCCATTTTGAGTAAATTTACTCTTCAGATCTTGTTGGAAGGCAAGATATTTTTTCAAATACCGAAGACTATCCGATAAGCCTTGCTAGCGGATAATGAAGTCGGCTTCGCTTGGACGCAATGGACCAGGTGTTTTCAATTGTCCAACTTTTTTTTTGGGCGGTTTACGTTAGGAAATTCACACTTTTTTAGGATCCACATTGGAGATCAACAATCAAAATGTGCGAACAAAAACAGACTGGGTAATGGTAGAGAATGAAAGATGAAGAAATCACTTTTGCTGCGTTCCAACAGTAAATAGGAATATATGGAAAGTTAATCCGTCATCGATTCTGTTATTCAGCGATGTGATTGAAGGCTGCAACGATCGTAGCGTACAGGACTCGACGCCGAAAGGTAAAGAGGTCAAAGCTTCTATTATTGACAATGACGGTGAGCTCATGTATAGCAGAGTGCATTGGATATTTCTGTAACGCATACGTGTGGCTCTGTATGGAAATAAGTCGAGACATGTGCCCGAGATTCCACTAATTGACGTGCCGTGTATCCATGTATACATGTATTCATGAATGCCCGTGCGAATGACATTTTTCAAAGTTGCGTTTGACCTCTTTTCCACATGCAAATGTTACCCCGTACCACTTGAACCCTGTCAATCCGCATAGAACCTCCAACACTAGGAAATTCCTGCACAATTGCTTTTTCCCGAAGCTATTCCGGCTTTTTCGTTCGAGCCAACTAGTTCAATTAGCCAGTGCATTTCTGGCCGCACCGTCGTGAATCACCGGTGGCAAAAAAGAGACCGGACTACCCGAATGCCGCAAGAGAACGACGAAACAAAGGAACAGGAAAGAGGAAAAGTTTCTCGTTCCGCACTTGATATCCTCAGAAAAAAAGAAGACGTGTTCGCGGAGGGGGAAAACAATCCACAGGGAAATCTTGTTTTATAGGATTTCCCGTGACCAAGATATCCCGGACTAATCGGGAATTCATGGAAAAGACGAGAACCGGAAGAAGTGAAACGTTTGGGTTGCTTCGGAGAATCTTTTTTGGTCCAGCTTTGTTTATTTAGTTTGCGAGGATAGTATCGATGATATCGGCAAACGAGCCCGTGACTGTATCGTATCAGCACTGATGCAAACAGGAACTCGATGTACGAAGGGGAAGTGGGAGTAACGACGGAACCGAGGGCGAGAAGGGTAGAAGTAAAAAGAAGTATACGTAGTATCGCTATAACGAGGCCTCGTTTCGTCCTGAAAATATACCCATACTACTGGATATAACCGGGTGAGGTTGCCCCGGTAATGAGAACACCGCAAGAAGAAGATGAGCTACCATTACCCACTGGCTACTGTACATCCCCAACATTGATGTGTGTACCGCGCGTTCTGTGCACCTCCCCTTTCTCCGCCCGGCCACCGCATTCTCTAACCCTGGCATTAGAGGATCGTCCATCATCCATTAGTCCGTCGTCGAATATCTTTCTTCGCTCGTGATCCTGCCTCTACTCTGCCTCGTGCTCGGCTTTATTGGCATGTGAAACGCTCCGGCAACCCGCTCTGCGGCGGACCTACGTCCATAAATCGATCCTCCTGTGCTTCGCAAAACGGCGCGCAACTATTTTAAATCGCGCGGAGCGTTGTTGCTGTTTGTTAACTCCGCGTACATTTCGCCGACGGAATTAGCCGCTAATCAATCACTCTTAACCCGATTCCCGATCATTCTCGAATTAAACGTAGAACGTCGCAACCTGATGACGTATAAATTAAAGGTCCAAAATTGGTCTGTCAGACTATTCAGAAATTCCACCTATTTAAGTGAAGTAAGCAGTTCTATTAGATGAAGTAAAAAGTTGTGAGCGTTTTTTCGCTTTATTTCGACGATGAAATTAACATGGTTAGGATTATCCGATTTAGATCAAATATGCGCCGTTTTGTTCGATAACTTTTTTCCATTTTGAAGGCATTTTCATAATTCCGCGATAGAAGAAGTCCTCGTGCCTATTGGTAAAAAACTTGACCAGCTCATTTTCACAAGCCTCTCTTGAGGCCAGCATTGTACTATCAAGAAAATTTTGCAAATGCTTGAAAAGGTGATAATCGCTTGGTGCCAGGCCTGGACTATACGGCGGGAGCGATAGAACCTCCCATCCATGCTCTCGGAGCTTCTGGCGCGTTGTTAAAGATGTGTGCGGCCTGGCGTTGTCTTGATGGAATACAAAACCCTTCCTATTAGCCAATTCTGGCCTCTTCTGGTCCAAATCGAATGTTTGGCCCGATGGGAGCAGCTCATAGTGGATGATTCCCTTCCAATCCCACCAAACACACAGAAAAACCTTCTTGGCCGTTAATCCGGGCTTGGCGATCGTTTGGGCCGGCTCACCGCGATTGGACCACGATCTTTTTCGCCTGTTGTTCTCGTATGTGGCCCATTTTTCATCGCCAGTCACCATCCGCTTAAAAAATGGGTCGATTTCGTTACGTTTCAGCAAAGAATCGCAGGCATCGATTCGGTCTAAAAGGTTCTTTTGCGTCAATTCGTGTGACACCCATACATCGAGCTTCTTCTTGAGACCAGCCTTATGCGAATGGTTCCAAACGGTTTTCTGCCTAATCTTCAGTTCCTGGGCAATGGAATAAGTGCTCACATGCCGGTCCGATTCGACGATTTCCATGATTTTATCGACATTTTCAACAATTGGCCTACCAGAGCGTGCCTCGTCTTCGACGTCCATATTACCAGAACGGAATCGTTGGAACCACCGCTTTGCTGTTGCATACGCTACTGTATTGGGTCCATAAACAGCACAAATTTTTTAGCCGCCTGCTCCGCCTTTTCACCCTGGTCGTAGTGGTACTAAAGAATGTATCGAATTTTCTCTTTTTTCACCTCCATTTTGGAATGCTGTAACACACAACCGGCTTCACCAAACACAAAACTGTCAAAGAACTTTTTTTGAAGCGTAATTTCACCTTTAAATCGCCGTATAGTATGACCCGATGCGATGGATACATCGTGAGATATGACTCACTAAAGACATCTAGCAGAAAACGCTCAGAACTTTTTACTTCACCCAATATTTTTTACTCAAAAGAAACATCACTTTGGTGCCCGCCTTCCATTTTGTTGAAACTCATGTATATGGTAGAGCATGAAAAACTATTAAGTGTGTTGATTAATTTTAAAGGATTTCTAAGAGATGTTGTACCTAGTGCTATATCGCATCGGGTCATATTGTTACTAATTTTATGTCAAACCATCATCGTGTGGCTTTAGTTTTCAGTATATGTTATTTTGCCGAAGTGCAATATGAAATACAGTAGAACTTCAATTATACGTTTTTCAAGGGGTACAGCGAGTATGACGTATAAATAAGAATAACGTAGAAGTGAAATACAGTATGTACCTGAAACTCTTTAGCATTTGAAAATTGCAATTGGTGCATGATTCGCGATGTTTCTTTAATAGCAACACGTCTATTATGCTAATGTTTAGTTTTCCAATTGAACATTTGATTGGTAGTAATGAAGTAATGAGCCAACTCATTTTTTTTTCAATTTTCATTTAGAATTTTTGTTTAATGCAAGTTTGTATCATCAAAGCTTTGACGTTTTAGACTAGCAAATAACAGACATGTTCGTATTAATAAGCGATATGTAATCACAGTTAAGTACATGCATACATAGCACTGTCTCAGAATTTTACAGTGGAAAAAATCAAGGTACGAATTGTAAAAATTGTTTTATACTAGTCTGTTCTTTTGTGTCTCAGAACACTGAATAAGGAGTGACGGGACAATTGGTGAAGTGTAACAACTTCATTCAAATTTATACTGAATGGACCTTCCAAATTTTAAGTCGATCTTCGACACCGTTCCTATAACATTTACAATTTGAAAAACCCTTTTTAACATAAGGAGATATTTTAACTGCCTACGCTCATCGTTGAATAGCAGTTTTACGCACAAAATAGTGTGAAAAAAATGTTTAAAAGGTTATGAAAAACTGTCAAATCACTCGGTACATTATGACAAATTCGTCATCAGTATCATAATGTAAAATGCTCTATGTTAAAAAGTGTTTCTTCAATTGTAAATTTGATGAAAACGGTCGATTTAAAATTCGAAGGAGACGTTCAGTATGACAAAGAATTTACCTTATAAATTTGAATTTTTTAAAATTTCAATTAACTAGATTTTTCGTTAAATTAATTTTCTTTCTATTGCATATTATTATTAGAATTATTTATTTTAAATATATTTATTCATTCAAATCAAGATCTATTTAATATCGTCTAATAACTAAATTTTTTATTTATTCCTAATAAATCTGTAATTTGGTTCCACCGGGTAGTATGAGACCAAATAGACAGACGGAAAAATGGTACACGATTCTGTCTCTCAAAAATCTCAGGGCTTTGTTTTCATTAGAAGACTGTTTTAACATCCTGCATTTGAGTAAAAGGGTCTTTCTATGCATAAATAGTCGCGCCCGTTAATAAAAGACACGATGATACCTTCCTCTCCAAAAAAACAACATTGTTGGTGAAAAATAAAATTTTAACATTTTTTCACCGCATTTTTATGTCATGAACCTATATTACTTTCTCATATTCATGCGATATGTCGTGTTTTATCTTTATTTATTTAATTTGAATCGAATCTTCATTTAATTTGAATATATTTCATATTTAAAGAGAATAGCTTGAACAAAATTTTAAAAAATATTTAAAACAAATAGGGTCGTCAGAGGTCGCGAGACAAGAAAAAAAAACCATTTTGATTTAAATAGATCCTATTTAAATTCATTTTTTTTGGCAGTGTAAGAGCCTAACTTCAATAATTAATTGCTCAATAATCATGCACACGATTGACTTGGAATTTTGCACGGAATCGTAACACCTGTTCGCAAATATCCGCGATAAATTTCACCAAATTCTTAGCATTAACTGAGAAAAAACGGACCTCGAAACGAACGCTGGGGAACAAAATTAATTATGTAAAAGTACGAAAAACGTATAAGTGAAAAACGTAGCAATGAAACTTTATTACATTCTTTATAGGCGTAATCTGCCAGCGCCACAGAAATTTGACGTATAAATGAAAAAACGTACAAGTGCAAAACGTATAAATGAGATTTCACTATAATCATTCTAGTTCAAGCGATAGCGGCACTCATACAGATCACGAATCTTTTTGATTTTTTTGTTTCCGATTACCTGGAGAGCGCAAATCATCAACGCCAG
This sequence comes from Ophion ventricosus, assembly GCA_963932345.1. NCBI lineage: Eukaryota > Metazoa > Arthropoda > Insecta > Hymenoptera > Ichneumonidae > Ophion > Ophion ventricosus. The sequence continues at coordinate 20,651,678 of OZ010712.1, forward strand.
CAACATACTTTTTCCATGCCTTTACACGATTGTATATTGTTAAATAAATATACATTTATATGCAACAAAGAAAAATTGTTTTCTATTCTGTAAGAGTGCACCTTTAAGCAAAAAGAAAGTTTTTACTAATACATGCAACAGTTTAAAAAAAAATTATTTAAAAATAACTTATTTTATGAGCCTTCACAGTAGAATAGCTCCTTAAGATAAGAAAAAAAAATGACGAGTCTCGAAATAACTAGATTCTCTCTGATTTCAGTAGCTCGTGTATACAATCGTTCCAAAAGACATTTAAACCTCACCTTCGGTAATCCGGAAAATAATTAATTCGAAAACGATTCATTCGCGCTCCATCTGAATGGCATCGCCCGCACAGCCTCTCGCGTTTGACTGCCCCCATACAATATCGAACTAAGGGCAATGCGTTTGCGCGGCTCAGGCTCGTTTTCGAAGGGACTTTGATGACGACGGATAGGCCGCGAGACGAGAAGGATCCTCGTCTCGTCGTCGTCGACGTGGCGTTACGTCGTCGAGTCTCCTGGTCAACCTTTTTTTTATCGCCCTCCCCAGCACACACACACGGGGGGTCATTATAACGAGGTCTCGTGTCTCTTGCCGAGCGGCCGCGGATGTGTTTCGTAATAGGAGATGAAGATGGTCTTGCGGAGCAAACCCATGGCGGGAAAGAAGGACGAAGGGAAATCCACGTCGAGAAAGAAAGGGAATAAAGAAGAGAAAGAGAGAGAGAGAGAGAGAGAGAGAGAGAGAGAGAGAGAGAGAGGAGAGAGAGAGAGAGAGAGAGAGAGAGAGAGAGAGAGAGGGAGAGAGAGAGAGAGAGAGAGAAAGAGAGATAGTGAGAGGAACTGAAAGTATGGGAAAGACAAGGAGATGAAAGAAGAAGAAGACGAGGACGAGCAAGGTACGACTTCCACGTGCTGTGGGTGATGAGCTTACAAAGATTTCTACGACGCCTCGTAGCCCTCCTTTCTCCTCGTTCTTTCCATCCATCTCTTCCATTCCTCCTCCCCCTCTCTCTCTCCCTCTCTCTCTCTTTCTCTCTCTCTCTCTCTCTCTCTCTCTCGATCTCTCTCTTTGCCCCTGTACCTCCCTCCCGCTGATCGTTAAACTTTCCGATAGGCAAAGTGCGCGAAGAAGTAACCAGAAAAGAAAACGTAAGACTATGAGGAGCGGATATGTAAGGGAGTGAGAATAAGCCACTGTATACGACACTTTATCGTAGCGTTGTGTAGAGAGCGAGACGTGCGGTGTACATCCTACCGACTCGTAGCCCTACTATGCACTTGTATATACACCTATACGTAGTTGGAGAGCACATAATGTATATACATATATAGAATATCCGTATGGAAAGAAGCCCCCGTATCTCACTGGTCAGAGCCACTTAATTGACACGCGGCGCGTCCCTAACACGTCGCGACCCCCCAACCAGGTTCCGCATGCTGTCCCGCGCGGCACCGCCACCGGCAAATCTCAACAGAGAAAGAAAAGATGGAGACAGAGGAAGAGGTATCCAAGCAAGCCGTATGTGTGCAGCATCCAACGCGGCGCAGCAACATCACGGATCTCCATCTGTCGCAGCTGCCGCCACCAACACACTTCCTAACATTAAAGTGCCAACGATATACTACCAACTGTGGTGCACAATACGTACAGGCTATCCCGAGTTGAGTCGGAAGTAGCTTGGCTGCAGGCCATTTTTACCTGAAACTGCTTCGGGCACAAAACGGCGCGGATCGGGCAATTAATGGTTGTCGGTTAATGTTGAGATGCGGAGGGAAAGGCACGTTGTGCTTTACTTCCGGACCTGAATGTTGGATCCAACGATTTTCGAAAGAGCAATAACTGATCATGCAGTTGACGGGTATTTGATTGTGTAGAATTGAAAGTAGCCTTGGAGTGGTAGCGAGTCAAATGCGAGATTCACTATAAAAATACCCCTACCCGGGTAGTAATTTGCTTCGGGAAAATGCCTTCCTTAGATAATATCAGGCCATGGTTAGGCCTTCCAACATAGATCAGGTACGCCATGTAACAGGTCTTAGGTCAGGCCCTGATCAGCCGTTCCCTTTTTCGGGATTTGATCAACAACTAGCCGGGAACTGATCAGGTACGTAATGGTGTACTGACATGGGTCTTCATGAGAAATAAGCCGCCGGCCGAATAGAGTAATGATTAGGTGCTGGAAGGGCATTTTTCTCGATATACTTAAGTATACTAAATAGTATCAGGTCGTACCGATATTTATTATTTCACAAGTATCACAAAATCATAAACGGAAGTACATGGAGTAAGCATAGCAATTCTGTACGTGATACAACAACGGGTCGAAGTTTGATCATTGTATACTGGTACCTTCGTTACGCGAAATACTTCACTTTAAGCCACCTGGCGGATCATTGACAAAAAACATTCAGGTAATGTCTTCCCGGCCAGAATATTGATATCTTCTGCCAAGGCAACTTTGATTTTAAATTTTCTAATACCATTATTTATGATAAGCATTTTTATTCTTGTAGATTATCATTGATGGAAAAAATGCTTATAAAGGTGAATAGAATTATAACAGATGTATTAATTTCATCCTAATCAATTAGAAATATCTTTGATGTGGTAAAAAGCAATGTAGCTTTATACAGTTCTTAAAATCGGGCTCCACTTTTCAGGAAATGTCAATGTTCCGAGCGGGTATAGGTTACATGGAAGTGAACTTGCTCGCAATCTATTCTGGCCAGAACATTCTAATTTCCAAACATAGAGTGTAAGCCGTAAGAAATGATTTTGTGATATTACCGGTCTGTTCCATGAAACCACCCGGTCAGGTGAATCAGACGAGGCAAGCCTGGCCAGGGCCCGTCACAATGTAGGGAATGCCCGGTCACATTTCTACACGGGTATTGTAATACCGGAAAAATCGTAATATGGTAAAGTATCATTTCAAGTGCGTGGCAAAACACTTAATTCTGTGTTTCGCAATAATTTTGATAGTTATTGATTGATCGAGAGGCAATTTGACACGTGAACATAATCTGTAAAATATATTCAAGAACAGCAAATTTATTGCTATCATTTTACCATCAACTATCAATTTGCAAATAATTTATTCTCGCACAACTTTCACGGATTCCCTGTCTTCGGACCATCGATCTCATGTAACGACTCAACGTGACTAATAAATCAGTAATCCCAAATTCAAATTGTCACAATCTCACGTCAGTGAGTCCTTTGATCGCGGACTAATCGCTGCCGTTAACTACTAAATTTTCATTGAAACATTCGCTAAGCGCTATTTTTTTCCAATACCAGTTCAATACTCGAAATCTCTAAAACCTGTTGCCCTTTTTATTTCCATGTGCATCTAATTGCAAAATTCGAAAAAAAATGGACAAGAGAAATGTCATGGCGTCTTATAAAAAAAAACACGCTAGATGCCCCCGAATGACCTCGAATTTATTTATTTAGCCTGAGTAGCCGGTAACCTTGCTCAAGGTTTCAAATACATATGACTACGTTCATTGTCTGCAGCATTAGAAAAAACCGTGGGCAGCGATCTAATAAATAATTGATCACAGATATACGGCAGGAATCATTCCTATATGGAAAACTCCATACGCGACGTGCTCATTCGTAGAATATACACACAGTCACATATGTTTGATATATATTGCTTGCATTAAGGCATTGGCAGGATGCAGAAAGCTTTCGAAGAATACTCAGTCTCCATTTCAACGACGATTATAGAAATAGGAGCAGGTCCCGTGTACCTATAAACGCTCGTGTTCACCTATATACGAATCCCCGAGGATACGAGTTGAACGATCGAATGAGTATCTCTGTACCGTCTCTCACATATTCTATTGACATGTCTATTTATACTGTCTGTTTGACAAGAGCATATATGGCGAAACTTAAAGACTATTTGGGAGAAGTCATTGCAAAAAAAATACACACACACTACATAATATTAACCGTAATGCTTTATTATTAATAAGTGTTCCAGTCGCTTCCACTATTAATAACCGCCTGGCATCTCCGAGGCATACTTTCGACTAATTTTATGACATAATCTGGTGACAAAGACCTCCATATTAGACGAATCTGTCGGAATAATTGCTTGACGTTCCAAATTTTTGGTGTACATGGGTATGGGTGGAGCAGGTATGATTGATGGGAGAATGTGCCCAAAAAGAAGCTTCGTCTGAAAACATTCCGTTGTCCCAATCGCGGTTCAAACTATTTTTTGCCCAAATAAGTCATTTTTCGATGTGTTTTTCGGACAATAGCGATTCGTCTGTAACCACGATCGGTCGACAATCGACGCTTTTTATACAAAGCATCTTGGTGGAAAGGTCCCGCTACCTGCTTGCGTTCTTCTTCATTTGTCTTGAATCAAATCTTTATTTGATTCTCGACCTAAAATGTGAAACGGATATAACGATTGGCACGAAATGTGCGTTGAAATTGACGCTATTCTTCCAGACGCCTTGCTTTTTTACTTGTCGCGCTATGTGAAAACGCTGCTGAAAAGTTTAAAAAATCCAAGACCTAAAATCATTCTTGACCAAACGGCAGAAGATTTTTTTCCTCGAGGTGCGAAAGTGCTTTTGGCAAAGGATAACCGCGATCACGCCTATTTACTTAGCAGCCTCGAGGCGTTGATCAATTTATGGTCTTCCTTGAGCTTGCATACGGAGTGAGAGAAAAAAAAACTCTCTCGGTACATTTAGCCGACGTTCGAGCGGCGAGTTTCTCGACACCGCGGCAAAGATCGTGCCGCGATGACGCCGAGCGACGAGCCACGTCGGGAGTGAGAGAGAGATGGTCGAAGCGAGCGAACACATCAGCCTGGGCGCATCAGGAAAGACGAGAAAGGCTCTTCCCTTTACCTGGTGGATGTCAGACAGGATGGGCCTTGTGTTTTTCATCTCTCACTGATTTTACCGGGCCCTCTTTCGTCCGCCTTTCAAGTTATATATATATGTATGTATGTATGTGTGCATGTACATATATATAAAATCTTGGACCAAAATTAGAGCCCCCGGTGCACGAAGCAAAACAAAAATTCTACGTAAGCATAGTGTTGAACTTCACACCGTTGAAAAGCTATGAATTTTTTTAGCTGCTCCGATCTTTTTTGCAGATATAAACTAGGCAAATACCTCAAACTGTTTTTCTCTGATCCTCATTGGAGGTCTACTACACAAATGGGCAAATACGCAGCTTCAAAAAAAGATTTTTTTTTAACCGAGTGAGTGGTGGCACCCACGATGAAGATGGCCAAACATCAGTGTTTGCACGAATGTCACCGAAAATAAATACATACGCATGTATACATTTTCGATGGCGTATATATAAATTATTTCAAAAGAACTATTCGATGTCCTATAGGCGTGAGAGGATGAGATATGAAATAAAAAGATACAGGCACACAACTAGTTTTCTCAATTTATTCCGACTCAGTGATATCAGTTATACATTATACAATCGGTTTGTGATAATTGAGATAAGAAACGTATGTGTAAGAGCGTAGGGTATCGAAGTTCCATGAAAATACAGCATCAATTGTCGTATATGCATTTGTGGTTACGCTGTTTGCACTAGAGTTAAGGCGTGGAGTAAATTTGTCAAGAAGAAAAGCGATCAAATGCTTCCTATCTTCAGTAACGAAATTAATGTTAAAGTCACCTGACATTATCATCGGCATAAGATGATAATTTTGCCCAAGTGCCGTTGACCCAGCCTCAGTGTCAGGGAGGAGAGTGAAATAAAGGTATTTGGCAATGTTTTCGACTGTGATTGATGGACGTCAACGGAAATAAGTTTTTGTCCGTTTGGAAATTAGCTACGGGTTGCATGGTACCTTTTGCATAGTACCTTTTGCACAGTGCGTAATCGACTTGTAGTCAATCTATCGTATTCATTCTTCAATGATGTTAACGACGTTGCTGTCCGCCTTCGATTATAGAAAATGATGACTTCGTTTTTTGGGATAATGTAGAGACTTCCAGACTTGTAACTCGGGAGGGAGCCACAGATACTAATTATTGATGATCCGACTTTTCATATGTGTATACGTCCTGCTCAAAAGTTCCTCCCTGCGATTTGTGAATTGTCATTCCACATGCCACACGTCATAAACTTGGGAAGTGATTTCTCTTTGCTGACATTGTTTTGTTATTGGTGTAGATGGTTATTGGTTATCATCGTGGAAAGCCGATATCCGCGTTCTAGTACTCTGAGATTCAATTGCTGATGATAGTTGCTGAATATTATTATGAGTTGTCACTGGAGTTTTCGCTTGTTTTACGCTAACCTCTTCGTGCAAATAAGGGCAATACCCTTGTTTTCGTTTGCTATTTGAAATCCTTAAAATATTCTCACTTTCTTCCGAGCTCGTTTCCATTTTCTTGCTGCATTTCATCCGATTTTGGTCGTTCTCGATATCTTCGGTGTTTGATAGCCGCCGCCGTTGGAGATTTTTCTTATACCGAAGGCTGAGAATTTGTATTCGCCTGAAAATTTCTATTGAGACTCATCGCAAACGTATTCTCAAAATTCTGCATTGTCGCCTCGTATTGACTGTTGAGCGAAAGGTTTCCAGCGTGAACGTGAACGAAACGATGGTGAAAGATTCTTTTGATTAATATGATAACATAATCACAAACACTTGCGTACGCAACTTCGCGCGATCGGCTGATCGATGCTCTTCTTTCGCTACTCACACACACGTGTAAGTGCCGTCTCCGCACTGCTCCGACGCGCACGCACACATTGAACCGCCGGCACATCGATTGGTAACGGAACAGCTGAAGCATAACGTGAGTTGCCAATTCACTCCCATGTAAAAAAAATCCCTAGGCGCGCGCTAAGATGTTTACATATTAAAAAAAACTCAATTGTCGTTGTCATTCAACGACGCAAACTCCAATACCCATAAGTTAGCGTATAATCCCCCCCCCCTCTCTCTCTCTCTCTCTCTCTCTCTCTTTCTTTTTATTTTTTATCGCATGATTTTTATTTTTGATTGATCCATATCGCTTTTCTGCTGATATTTTTCTTATTCTACTATGCATATGTTATGCTATGCCATTTATAATTTTTGATTGTGTTACGTCTTTCCAGATGCTTGTTATATTTTTCTTTTTGATTTTTTATTTAATCAGTCTTTTTTATACTTTACTATTCTTTCTTGCATGTACCTCGTTGCCTGAAGGTTTATACCAAGGCATATAATAAACCATCAATCAATCTCTCTCTCTTTTCAGGGATGCTAATGACAACTTCGTATTCTGAACTCCCACCTTGTACCTTCTAACTTAACTTTTCTTCTCTTCCTCCTGCACCGCCGAAATTTCAGCTCAAAATACAAACGTCAAATGTCCACGGGGCGCTGACATTTTTCATTCGTCACGTGAACAGATGATTATGACCACCCTTCTGAAGGTACCCTCTTTCCGAATGAATGCTTTGTCCATTGGGTTTCATACGAACGATAGTATTCTTTTTTTTTGCAACCTGCACATACTCCGTACATACGGACGTGATATCGTGAACCATACCGGGAAACAAGAAAAGCATGTGTGTATATATATATATATATATTTTTTATCGGGAGGAAAAGATAACCGGTGGAGGGATGGTGCAGGTAAAGAGGCACGAGGTCCGGAATATGCGGTCGCGGATGAGAACGATCGCTCCAGTAAAAAAAGGCGGACAACGCGAAAAGGTAAATATATGTATAGACATACACATTTATAAGGAGCCTCGAAGAGGAGAGAGAGACGCCCAGGCGTGTACAAGAGGGGATAGTTTGCTCTGGATTCCAAACGTGACCCCGCGTGATGACCCGGCGAGAACATCTTCGCCAACATCCCTACCCTGCTCTTTCTCGCTTTTCACATTCAACCAACCTCGTCTTCCTTTCCCTCGTCGTCGTTCCTCTCCGCAATTATATCCCCCCTACTCCTCTTATCGCTTCACCTACCGGTTCGTATGCGATCTCGTCTACGTTTACAACATATATATATATATATTACATATATACGCGTATGTGTACGCAAGATGAGTCTGTGTAAGGAAGTATTATCCACCACTTTTCTTTCGGATGTAATGACGGTTTCGTGAAGTACCTAACCGAAGTTTCGCAAAACTTCCAAAAACTTCCAAACATCCACTTGGGGTAGTTGTGGTAGTAGTGGAACGCGTCTCTAAATTTGGTCTCAAAAAAAATGGTTTTGATAAGATTATTTTATTGAGATATGTTTGAACGAAAGGGTTTTGTACAGGGTGGCTCGAAATGACCTGATATTTTTATTTATTAATAAAACATATAATTTACTTAAAAAGTACGAATATTTTTTGTACTTTTCTTATGTGTGGAACACAAAATCCGATAAATGGCTGCCTCGTCTCTGTTTGCAAACGTTCACTCTTTTGACGAAATTTTCAATAGCATTTTGGCTTAATTGCGGACTAATTTCATTAATGGTGCGTCCAATCGGTTATGACATTTTTTTTCTAATCAGACTACCTTGATTAAAGTAAAAATTCGTTGGAAAAAAGTGGCACCTTGTACCCCACCTTCCCCTACATGACGATTATATATATATATATATATATATATATATATATATATATAGTTTTATGTAGATATCTTTCGTATTTGCATCTTTATATTTATATTATTTCAGTTATTATAAACGATTTGAGAAAAAAATCAAACTGAGCTGCAAAATTGAAACTTTTTCTCGATCGCAGCACATATTGATCCATGTGTAGACTCTCCATCAGGTTAACCTTTTGTCTCTCTTTTTTTGTCCCGAGACGCGAGGGAGTTTGCAACGAAGGGAGAACTTTTGCCTCTCGCTGTTTCTCCCTGTTTAACTAGCAAATGGATCGCAGATCAAAAACGAGAACGATACTTTGCATTAGTAATGGCAAATTATAAATGTCCGTTCGCTCCCTTCGACGGTCCGTTTTAATCGATCGACTCAACTTTGTCGTACGTGAGTTTTTTTTATTGTTCTTCAACTTTTATTAGATGCATTATTATTTTCGCAGTATTGAAAAAAATCCGACATAGCAACGCGCAACATTCACATTAATTCACAAGTGAAAACTTTGTTAATACTTCTTCGATCAATATTCATGCCCGATCTTCAAGAATTCCGTATATTCGTTTTCGTTAATTATCAATTTATTGAATTCAAGATAACGGTAGGAAAGGTTTGAAAGAGAGAGGGGGGATGAGAGACAGCGGGCGAGAAAGGGAAGACCTAAAAAATGCGAAAAGAAAAAGGGAACTCGTGATATTACGTTTGAAGCGTAAGACTTTAATTGACTGTAATTTGCGTGGCGGAACGCGATCCCGAAGACTGTAAACAACTCGACGATCCCGCGGTGTACAGAGGAATAAAGCGGTAGTGGAGTCGCGGAACGTTATGTAGGTACGCGGGTAGAAAATCTACGAGGTTGCCGACCTTAACTTTCTCTCCCTCTCTTTCTTTCTTTCTCTCTACTATGTATCACCGCTCCTCTTTGCATTCGTACAACTCAGAGGGACACGAGGCAAAGAAAACCAGAAACGAAGCGGGCGCGCCAAAAAGAAATGGGAGAAGAAACGAAGCGATGAAGTCAGCGAGGGTAACCTTAACCCTGGACGAGTCTGGAATTACTCATTTTAATTTTCAGACCCATTCGCTCAAACCCTCATTCCAACCTACATCATTATGTTTATTAAACCCTCATGCAGCCGTTTCCCTGGAATCAACAGCCTTCACTTCTACTGCCTGCAACAACGACAATTCTCGCGATGTTGAAGTTTGTTGGGTCCTGGTACGATCCTGACATCTTAAATTCACTCTACCAATTTTTCCGCACTTTGACCAACCTTATTTACCGGGTCCAAGTGGTCCGACATTTTGATTCACCGCAATGAAAAATGGATCACATCTCGGCTTACGTAAATAGCATTTTTTATCGTAGCACATCCAATTTTCCTTTGTTCGCAACATTGCGTTGCATCACTTCGTCAAAAGTAAATTTATAAATTTCCACCCCCACCCCCCCTCTGGAGTTGCCAGTTGAAAAAAAAAACGATGTTTATAAAAGTGCAGAGGGGAGTAAATGGACGTTTATCTTTTCTTTTTTATCTCAAAGGGATGACAGCACGAGGCAAATGCTTCGCAGCGTTATTCATATTCAGTAAATTTAATGTTATTAGTATTTGTTAACAAATGTTTGGCTCTGTTCGACTGCTATATTTAATCTAATTTTATTATTATTTATTATCGTGACCATCGAGTTAAAATGAAAAGTGCTGCACGTACGAAAATGCGTAGGGGTTGAAGATCTGGAGCACGGCCGTAACGTAATTATCGTAGTTCCGATATTAAATTCTGCTCACACCTTCTTTTACTTCTGATGTCGCGATACCATTGTGGATTTTTTTACCATTGAACGGAAAATAATTTGTCCATCGCGTGAAGGAAATGCTGTTGCATGGAACTCCAGAAAAACATTTCCTACAGCTGTGACAGTAAAAAAAAAGTCTATCGGTATAGGGGAAAGGAAGATGGTGGCAAAGGCACAAACTCGAGGGTTGATAGTCCGATATTCTCTATAAGACATACGGTATACGAGCTCTATCGGACGAAGGGGTGAAAGAAAGGAAAAAAGAAAGAAACGCGGTTGAGAAAAAAAAAGCTCGGCGACTCTTCGAGCCCTCCCGAAGAAGGACTCATATATCTGTACATGTTTTTTTTCAGCCACGGGATTCTTTCCCTCTTCGCTGTATGCTTGGCTCCACTTAAGAGGTCTATTAATGTCCAGGCTGCATTTTATACCTCTTCGCTTTTTTTTACTATCCTCTTCTGTAGATCTCACCGAATAAGCAGCTGATGCTTTCTGTCCGGTCCCCTTTTTTATTTTGCCTTTTTTTTGCTTCTACCACACCTTCCTCGACCCTTTGAGACTCGAGACACTAGCCATTCCAGGCTTAATGAAAATTCTCCACCGTCCTCACTCGCTAATCATTCGGCATTGATTTTTAAAGCGCTTTGTCTTGATATTTTTCATGTATTCAAGTTCGTATCGTTGAAATACGGCGATAAGTTATTTTTTTAAAATACCTTTATCTTTATTATGATCGACCATCTTTTTCTGCATATTTCTTTTGTAGATCTCGAATAGCAAGCGTCAAAAATTATTGTCACCTTTGTGGTCTCAATCGGCCAAGTTTTAATCGGCTCAATAGATTAAAGCATTCATTGCATTCCGATGCATTGGATTTGCAAAAAATCTATTGCATTTCGATGCATTGGATTTGCACAAAAAATCATTGCATTCCGATGCATTGGATTTGCATTCCGATGCATCGGAATTGCTAAAAAAATCCATTAAATTCCAATCCAAAAATCATTATTATTTTTCACGCGAAGCGAGAATATACCCTTCTGATATTTATAATTCGATCGTACGACTGAGAATTCTATCTTCGGATTAAATTTTGGTGTTTGCAGCTCTACGCCCACATATTCGCAAAATAATTTCGCTCTTTTCAAAGCAACAAGCCTGACGATCATACTGTTCGATTTTACGCGATTACTTCAACCCCTTCAAATACACACGTTTCGCTCGAAACTCACTTCGAAATTGCATCTCGGCTTTTTTTCAACACTCGCAGCAACTTCCTCAAGGATAAAATATTCGAAAAAAAATGTCGGTATTCCTGCCACTTGTTGAATCGAGCTAAAACTCGGCAAATGTATTCACAGACTCTACATGAACAAACTCTGCAACCCATCAAGAATATACTCTCGCGACGCAATTTGTGCCCTTTCGTCTACCAGAAGTTTCAAAACCGCATACGGTAAAAATCGATCGTTTAATTTGAGCCCTCCAACTAATTCCGAAGCGAATTCTTCGAGCGTATAGTACGCGTGAGTTTATCGCCAAAAAAATTAACAAAGAAAAACAAGAGGAACGAATTCCCGATAAGAGTTGGAGGAGGTCGCGGAACCGCTGATGTACAGATTGCAGCTTCTCTTTTTTTTCCTCTCATCTCGTATATGCAATAAAAAAGGCGTAAAACTCCGAGTACATATACGTATAATACGTATATATAAGAATAGTACATACGTGAACAAAAAAAAATATATATATGTTGGATGCTCATAGTGTATCAAGTCGCTGGTTCGTTGCTTCGGTGTCTATCTCACCCTCTCTCCCGTCTCCTTCCTCACTTACCACCTCTCGGAGTCTCTCGTTCGCGAAATACAGCACGTAGGGTAGTAATAGCGCATTTGGCGAGCCTGGGAGGGCAAAATGGAGAGCGGGGGTTGCAAGAGAGTGGAGGGTTTGGTACGCGAGACTGGTCTGGTCGTTTAGCAGAGAAACGAGACGAGACCCACACATACACATACATACACCTTCAATGTATAAATTGACTTCTGGTATACAGGACTCGAGCGATCCGAACTTCCGTCTTGCAATGCCCGAATTACGTCCATTTGCTTGCGAGCATTGGACATGTGCAAGCGTATTAGAATGAGCGAGGAACGAGGGATGGGGGGAGGGTGAGAGGGGTGTGTGAGTGAGGTTGAGGTAGCGATCGCACGGGGCCAGGTACGCCGTCTGGCCAAAGTCTGCGCTCCGTGCTGCGGGTGGATGAGGTTCAGGGCTATGGGGATGGGAAACGAAGGGTGCGCACGGTTTCGCAGGGTAGATATAACCGAGAGGGGTAGTTGGTTGCGCGCGGAGCGACGAAACTGCCGCACTCTCGTAAAGTCTAATGCATTTGTTGTCGGCCAGCTAGGTGAGTAGGAAGAGGGGTAACGTCAGAGACGAGGGAAAAAGCAAGGCTGCACCGGGTAGCGTGGGCGGTGGGGGGAGGAAACGTGACGAGAGCAGGAGGGAATAACACGGTTGCACCGACACCCCGAATTTACGCAGCCATCGTAAAACCGGTATGGATTGACACGTCGACGGGTGCAGTAAACGTTGGCCCACCACGTTCCGCACTACCTAATCCGCACAGGACGTACGTACATCGGCTGCGCTTGTTTGCAAAAAAAACTTGGCCCATGGGTCGTCACGTGTTGAGACGGTCTGACCATGACGCCTGGGAATAGTTGATCTTCCGAAAAAAAATCGTTTTCAGGATCGATTAAGCATGCCTGAGAGCCAATCCTGCAAAAAATCGAAACCTAAACGATCGATCTTCCAATAATCGATTTTTTAAATATATTATACCGTATAAAAAGAAGGAAAAAGCTCAAAGGTATCCGGATGAACTAAACTGCATATTGTGAATGAAGAAACGCGTACATCTTCAACCCTTTAAGGCCGAAACCTCTTTTCTGGTGAATAAAAAACGATAAGCGCCTTTTTCCTAGTGGCTTGGAGAAAGACTATTGCGACTTTTCATCCAATACGTTACCTGCTTTGGAAAATTTTCGATGGTACATACGTTGCTACAATAGATAAATACTATTTGTCTATTGTAACAACGCGTATACGGTCGGAAGGATTATTTTCCATCCGTTTCCGGTTCGGATACGACGTAAACGTGGAAATAAAGAATCGATTCTGGCCTAGAACAATCAATTCCCCAAAAAATCGGACGCCAGAGAATTGATACAAACAATCGATTTTCCTCATCGAGAAAAACGATTGTCCTGAAGATCGATTCAGAATGGAATATCTCTAATGACGACCGAGTTGGACGAAAAAAACGTCATTTTAATTCGAGCTATTGCGAATAATGTTCAAATTGTTTTTGATGTCGGTGGCATTGTCGATTGCAATCACCTCATACAGATATGCTGATCTGTCATTCACTGAATACGTTTACGAGAATATGAATATTTGCTTCACACACACAAATGTGCATGTGTAAATGCAAAACAAATAATGATTTTGCTCATCATAATATTGTAATTGTTGTATTAAATTCTGTATTATATATGTATTTTTAACGGTAAATTTGTTATTGATCATTGTTTATTTATTTACTGATTATATATTCGCATAATGAAGCATACTTATATATATATATTAATTGATATATTAATTAACGTATGAATGAATAATTATTATATGTATTAATTTATGTATATTGGTATAATAATCAATATATTATTTAGGGTGTATTATTATATCAATTCAATATTTTAGTCAATGCACATTTCGTGTATAACAACATCTGAATCTTATTTTATACACATACATTTATGTGTACGAACTACTTTTATTCAAAAACAATCACGTCTGATTGTAAAATATATAACGCAAGCTAAACAAGCTTGCGTTATATATTTTACAAATTAACTTTACAAATCAAACTTGATTGTTTTTGAATAAATTGGTTGTTTTTTAATAATATGTGTACAAAGTAGGAAAAATATTATATTTTTGTTATGCAGCGATGACATCTAAGTCGATAAGAGGTTTGTTGCATAAACTACTTTGGCTAAAAGCAATCTAGGGATTACAAAAAAGGTAGAAGTCAGAGATGCATAATCACAGCTTTCGTATTTCTCGCCCCTCTGATAACGGTGGCCTAGTTCAAACCTAATCGCACCCTGTGTGTTCATGAGTGAAAGTGCAACAAAACTGGATCATTATTTTGCCATTGTCATTCTTTAATTTAAATCCACCAATGCCTGGGAAAATCCACATTCTTTCATCGAAGCCGAAATACAAAGACACTTGGAATTCGCGTAGTTTTTGATGCATCGATGCGACAGATTAACAATAAACATTCTACTTAAGTAAAGTTTATGTAAAATTGATTATTTCCGATGTGTATTAGTCAAATTGTTTTATTTTCAAACAAATGGCCGGTCGTGGAGCATACGATTTCTCAAACGCATCCATGAATCGAAGCCACCTAACGTACGGGCGAGCTCTCTTGTGCAGTAGTGAGTTGTAGGTACATTAGGTATATATGGAGGTTCGCCAAGATACGTATACGCGTACATATACATTGGCTATACATTATTCCAATGGGAATGTATAGTGAAGCGAAAACGCACCGGGCCCTTGTGCGGTATTCATTTATATATACGGACACGATGCGTACGAGCTTGTGTGCATTCTCGCGTGCACGTCGAAGTTGGAGTTAGGTGATGTTACGGCGCAGAGCGGTGGGAGCGAGGGGGAGGGAGAGAAAGGGGGTTGGGGCTTGAAGGGAGAAGAAGCCTAGAGAGGGACGAAGAGCGGGGGAGGAAGGATAGCGAATGAAAGAGCGGGACAGTGATAACGGAAGCGAGGTGGAGAAGAGCGAGAGTAAGAGAGAGCGAGAGAGAGAGAGAGAGAGAGAGAGAGAGAGAGAGAGAGAGAGAGAGAGAGAGAGAGAGAGAGAGAGAGAGAGAGAGAGAGAAGAGAGAGAGAGAGAGAGAGAGAGAGAGAGAGAGAGAGAGAGAGAGAGAGTGAGAGAGAGAGAGAGAAAGACAGACAGAGGGTTAGGGGACAATAACAGCGCTGCGTTTTCGGGCAACGACCCTCGTCGCCATCCCTTCGATCCACGAAAGGCTAAGAGACAGAAGGAGAGAGAAAGAGTAAGCGAGGGAGAGAGAGAAAAGGTGGGCAAGGGAGAAAGAGACGAAAGAGGAAGAGAGAGGGAGAGAGAGAAAGAAGAGAGGAATGAGAAGTGCGAGTGAGAGCCGAACAAACCCGAACCATTTCGTCTGCTATTCCGTCGTTTCACCCCAAACCGAACGAGAGCACCCCCGCCCCTGGCGGAATTCTCGCACACAAGCACGCTCTAACACAACTTCGGAGGTTACGATACCCTTGCGACAACCTGACCTGTGTGTCCTGCACCTTTTCGAGCCTTAACCCCGTTCTATATACGTACTAACGCTCTATACCTACGGTTTTTTTTTTTTTTGCTTTTTTTCCGAGACGTTTTCTGCGTTTGCACGCTTGGTTATGATTCACCCCTCGCGAACGAACAACCACTCAAAGGCACCGAAACCTACGCGTTCTTCAACCCCTAAAACATCTGTGCTCTGTGTAGTCTCTGAGTAATGAATGATACGCAACCTGACTATTTTTATACGACTGTTCAATTTAATTGCGGGAGACCTTTAGGATTTGCGAAATTTTTTTTCGTCGTGTCGATATCTTGGATATGGTAGATGTTTCTTTAATATTCCGATCGCACAATGTCCGAAAAAATCGCAGTGCTTGCGTTGTCGGAGTGAATTGAAAATGACTTTTGCTTTATTGTCCACATTTTTTGGTAGCTTTGGGCTACGAAAATCACTCAAAGATTTTTCGGATCCTTATAAGAGACTTGTATCGGGAATTGTTTAGAAAAGGATTCGTGATCGATTAGATAACAATGAAAATAAAGGAATTGGAAATGATGTGGGGAGACGGAGATTTGTGAAATTGTAAACCACTTTTAAAGGCCCGGTGAATCGATTCGTTTGCGTCGAAAGACACAAACTATGTCAAAAATGAATAAATGAATAACACTAGGCGTATGTTATAGTACACTAGCTGTCTGACCGCGTCTTCACTCGCGTAAACTATAAGATTTGAACAATGTTTTCATGTTGTTACGTCCATTGTTGTTCTTTCATCAACCAACAAACTGTACAAACAGTGCATATCTAATTTAAGCAAAAAAAAAGCTGCAAACATAAAGCTAGACTCTAATACAGCACTTCTTTGTATACCACATTCCAATATACTGGTAACATTTGAAGCCAATTCAGCGGAGTACAGAAGTTACAAAAAATGACGACTTTAAAAATCGTCTAATTTATGCAGCACTTTATGGAGATGATGGGGTAATTGCGACCCCCCCCCCCCCCCCCCCCCTCCGTGATCAGTGTATTATAGCCAGGATGTGTGTCCGCGAAGGGTTAAGTTATTCCTTTTTCGGAGGGCCCTATTTTGTGGGTGCATAAACCAAAGCCCTCTTGAATCATTAGTAAATTACAGTGGCGCTTAATGAAAATAAGTTGCAATCAATTATTATACCCAACGATGAACTGGAATGAAAACATTCGCACAAATTTTGTACATTTAGACAGCTTTACATGTTTTGTGAGAAGTCACAGTTACGAAAATTCTTCTGCTGGATTTTTATAAGTTTTATCATTAATATTTTCTTCACACATTTGGTGACCCCCTGTTTTTATTGTCGTTACAGAATCTTTAGAATGTTTAACATGCTTGGAACAGTTTATATCAGAGATCTAGGATTACTCAGATAGAAATATGGCCAGCATGTCGCAGCCAAGTTTAAACCATTGTCGCGTTGACCGTATCGTTTCGAATGACTCATAAAAATTCAGGATCTTAGTTTGAGTATTCTAGAATGTAGCATCCTCGGTATTATATTTTAATAGAATTTTACAAATGGCGAAAAAAAATCAGCAAGAGTTCAATGCGTAAATGAAGCCCTTTTTTACTAAAAAAAAAAATCATAACGCTTCCAACTTTCAAATTTTTTCATAAAATTTTAGGGTGATACTCTTGAGATATGATAGTTTAAAAGAAAAAATTGCTCTATAGTCGGTGTTTCAAAAATGGTATTTATTCTTATATCTAAAGATCTACTTCGAAGTGAAAGAAAGAACGATAATCATGAAAAATGAGCTATTATAAAACGTAAAATAAAATCTGAAACATAAAATGTAAAAATATAAAAATGATTTATTATAAAAAGTAGCCGCTAACAACTTGTAGTGATTTTGGCTTGAACTTGCGCTTGGGGTCATTTTGACCCCGGGTGACCGCGGAGGGTTGAACTTTGAAAAACACCGAAATACGTATTTTATTAATTGTGTCAAAGAGCATTAATACCAAGTTTCAAGTAAATTCGAACATAAAAATATTATTTTCCATACAAACTTTGCCACCCTCTTTCGCCCCCTTAGGGGTTGAATTTCAAGAAATTCCTTCTTAAACGGGATTTTATATTGCCTGCAATATAAAATCAATATCCTCCCCAAAATCAACGTTTCTACCTTTAGCGGTTTAGGCTGGGCGATGATGAGTCAATCAGTCAGTCAGTCAGGACTTTGCCTTTTATATATATAGATTGATTATTCGAAAATATTATTTTGTCCAGATGTTCTATATTGTATAGTCAATAAACATTTTAATACTACTACTAAACATAGATAAATTCACAAACGAGAAGGAATATTCGTTGCATTCGAACGATTCCAGACAAACCCAAACAAAATCCGTTAACATTCCAACAGAGTCTTTTCACTGTTGATATCTATGAGCAGACACATATTCGGAATAGTTTTATGTCGGATCAAAAGATTTCGTTGAAACGACTGAACTAAAAAAGAAGAAAATACATCGACATATACAAGTTTTTCGTTCCAGTTTAAATCTGATACGTATGGAGTACAAGCGTATATAACGTGAGTCGAGTTACCCTCGCTCGAAACTCTCGACGAATTTCCCGACGATTCTTGTCGTCAGCACGATGATCGCTTGTTGGTCAAAGAGCGTTGATGTGCGACCATCGGCTCGGAGAGGATATTTCTCTGCCCGTTTTATTTATTTTTATAAAGGAGCGCAAAGTATCGGTGACAAATCTTGCTGAAACTGTACTATTTCATAGAAATGTGTCGAGTGCGGCACGAGTGGAGGACAGAGACGACGAAAATGAACAGATTGGATTGAGCTTGTAACTGAATACAGGTCCTGTTGGAGTGTACGTCCTTGCTTTTCGCTTCTGTACCAATACACGCCCGACTAGACTCACATATATATATGGCGCAACTTGATTTTCGAGGCGCAGCACTTCGAGGACCGTCCACACAGTAGCTTATGGTCTTCATACCCAACGTTGCGTAAGCCTCCGTGTCTTCAAAAGCACATTTCGACAAATGCAAGCATATTTGTATAAAGGTCATTTCTAGGGTGGAACCTTTTCAACCTTTTTCATAGATTGGAAAAAACAAAGTTAAGGGTCGTCCTCGAAACTGCGGGATGTGCCAACAGTCAACATTACATAGATATAATGGCTTGAAAATATCATTACTTCATATACGTGTACAGCCCTTCGGTAATCGATATTCGTGGAAATCGAGAAAGAGCACTTCATTTCTTGCCGTATATACGATTGAGTGGTTTTGAGATACGCCGATGTAACGCATTTCAATTGAAGCAGATTGAAACACGGATTAACCTCCTTGACGGTGATTGAAATCGATTGAAATTCCACCCCTTCCAACCAACGACTTTTAATGGGAAAAAAACCAAAAAGAAACCGACCGACGCGCGACGGTGGGGAGCACGATGCACCCGTGTAAATGTTAATGAACGTGACAAAATGCGAGCGTGACTTGGGCTAATTGAAGAATTTGCTTGATGCGATTCAATTTTTTATCGTTATCCAGTAACAATCTGATCAATTTGCTCGTCGGGTCGCGTTCGCATGTACAAGCCTCGTCCCGTGATTTTGTTTAGATACAAATCTGGAAGCATTTCGCTTGATTATAATCGTTTTGAACCTAGCACGAATGACAATGTCAGCAGGGTACTTTGCATTCAATATGGTGTTGGCATTCCCATCGTCGGAAAGCACAGCTTTTTATTTTTTTATTTTACCACTAAATTACGCCCGCAGCACGCGTGGAATTTAGCACATAGAAACTTCATTACCAGTTTCACCCCTAATTAGGAATTGTTTTGAAAAATCCTAAATTAGGCGTTTTATTATTTGTTTTGAATAATATTTATAACTGAGCTCCAAGTTGATACACTATTTTATCAAGTCAGTGGACACGATTTCTCAAAAACTAATGCACCGATCGTATTGAAATTCTGCACACTTCTTCAAAATAGCATTGATTAGTGATTGAAAGAAGGTTTTTTTTTCGATTACAACTAATTTTACAAGGCTATACGTAGTGTAAATTGTACCAAAAATTGAACTATTTTGCATACAACTCTGGCAAAAATTCAAATGTCAATTTTTTTTAAAATCCTCCATTCAATCACCAGCTATACTTATCTACTAACAGAAAAAATTTGGTTTTTTAATTTCAGATAAAGCTATCATGAGTTATCCTGACCACCACGAGGACACTTTTTTTTTAGGGGTCTCCGGAAACTAGATCCCACTGGCTAGATTTCCCAAATTTTTGGATGAATTTTTTTTTAATAGTGTTGAAATGTTGCTCTTTTATGTGCTTAACATTTTGAATAAAATAATTTGTATATATTTTTAAAAAATAGAGAAAATATGTTTTTTTTGCCTTCGAAACCCACGTAACCCCTTAAGGAACATATCTTCCAAATTTCATTGAGATAAATGCAGGAAATTCGTTTTTCCCATACAAACTTCACCCTAATTAGGGGTTGTTTTAAAAAATTCTTAATTGTGCGTTTTATTATTTGTCTTGAAGGATATTTATACCAAGTTTCGAGTTGATACACGTAAGGAATACAAGTTTCCAAACAAATGTTTACACCCTTTTTCACTCCCTTAAGTTGATTTTCGAAAAATCCTTTCTTAGTGCACCTCTGCACCTTGTAAGGAACATATCTTCCAAATTTCATGTTTCTATCTTTAGCGGTTTAGGCTGTGCGTTCTCTGTATGTCAGTCAGTCATCCAGCCAATCAGTCACGGAACTTATATGTACAAATTATCCAAAATCTTTGTCTGCAGATTTAGGCTGCAAATCCCTGATGAGGATCTTGAAGAGACTTTCAAAAGATTCTCCATAGCCTGGATCATTCGGGAAAATGATTAAGACGATTCTAAAGAATCCTCATCGCATTCCGAGATGATGCAAATTTCGAAATTAAACTTTTTTAGAATGCGAATTACGATCAATGATAATGGATGGCAAAATAAATTGTGCAAATTGGAGTGTCGTTATGATGCGCTATTGCCTCGTTATTAGCGAACACCAGAAGCAGTTGGTAATATACATGGAGAATTAAATGGAAACTCGTGGAACGCTTAATAGTTGCTCCGACGCGAGTAAGTCAGTCCGCGGTTGCTTGAATGCCAGACAAAAGTTTGGCGAGCAGATTCGCAGAATGTCGTGTATTTGAGCGTGTGCGTGAGTCAAGGGGTAGTTTCATCCTTCCGGGGCGGAGCAAAGGGACGGTGGCTTGAGGTGGAGGGTGAATCAAGAAAGCGCAGACTGACTGATCTATATTTCGCCGAACCTGAGAAAGATCCACAGCCTTTAATTTTGCATGTGCACTCGTATATGTACATACGTTATTACGTGTCCACAATTTATTTGCGACGTCGGGAGTTTTGGCAGTGCATCCCAAATATTCATTTTCGGGCAAAGCATTGACGAGAGAAGCAACAGACAAAGAAATTAAGGTAAAACTATAGAATCACGGCTCCAGCTCAAAATCGGTCCAACAATTTTTTGGGGTATTGTTATGGATAAAAAACGATGTTACATGTTGAATTAAGGTGAGGGGAGCCGTAATATGAAGAAAAAAAAACGTTAAAAAGTGTCATTACGGTGGAGGGTAAAAAAGAAATACGTAACATGATTTTTCGTTTTCAAACGTTTTTCTTTTAATCTAGCCATCTGATTAACAATCACTGTCAGCGTTTTTGCTGTCGTCGAAAGAATTGAAATAATTTGTGGTTGCGGAAACAAAAAAGTGCATACGTTCAGTATGAATCGGAAATGTCCGACGAAACATGAATTCCGCTATGTACCCGTTCATGAAATATTTTCGGCGGCCATATTTTGGAATGGAAGAACGAGCGTCACGCCACGTCCTTTCTATATTTTGTGTATATTCACCACTATCGCGATCGACAAATTGATTTACTAATATTTCGAAGTTCGTTCAAAATATACTTACCTTTTCAGTCTGTTTACCTTACCTTGTTTATGTTTCATCAATTCAATTTGCTTCGTGTGAGTGTGTGTGCGTGCGTGTGTGGTGTTTGTGTGTGTGTGTGTGTGTGTGTGTGTGTGTGTGTGTGTGTGTGTGTGTGTGTGTGTGTGTGTGTGTATGTGTGCGTATGTGAGTGTGTGTCTATAATGCGCTATTTTGTCCCTCGTTTCCGCAAATTTCAAAATCCCATAATTTATGGAATTAATAAAAAATGTCGGCCTCCCCCAACTGAATATCAATAGTGATGACAATATAAAGGCGTTCATGGCAAAAAAAAATGTTGGCATTGAAATTGTTCTGAAGCCGTGATTCTATCGTTTTACCGAAATTAATTATGGAATCTATACGATTGGAAGATAATTAATTTTTTTTATGCAATTTTTTTCATGGCAAATTTAGATTAGGATGATGAGTCAAATACTTTTCACGAATTCTTATCATAAATCTACAACCCACATTTGGAACGAACATTTCTGGGTAATAATGAAAATGACAAAATTGAAAAAAAAAATTGTTCGCATTCGGAGGATCTCCACCACCGAAATTCCAAATATTCTAACCGAGCAACGCTCATTACTCATTTGCTAAGTAATTATTGGACACTTTAATTTGTAAACGATGTAGAAGGAGCTTCAACGGATGTATGGCATTTGTAATGAGAAAATTGAATAAGTGGGTCTGAGAGACTTTGAAATTGGCGCAGACTGAAAGACACAATTTTTCAATTTAATTTATATCGTACGAGGATGGTTTTGGCATAAATGTGGAATTGCCCAAACCGGGTATACAGGGTTGAACACAGGTAGAAAGAGAGAGAGAGAAAGAGAGAGGGGCAGACATGCATACAAATATAGAGGAGAAAAAAGAATAATTCTCCTGGAATGAGTCTCAGCAGTCGAAGCCCGGACAGGCTTATGTCCACCGACTAATCCAACCAATCTACGGAAAACGTGAACTCCCCGGGTACTTGCTGATCCTCCCTAGTTCCCTCTTCCTTTCCTTCCTTCTCACACAACACTTTCATTAATTTCCTCTCCGTGAATTGAAAATAAATTCCCGATCAGATAACGGAGCGAAATTCTCAAAATCCTACGATCTTGGAATTGAAAAATGCCTCGCTCACCATTCGCCTGTTCTTTTCTTTCTGGACCCTATCCCGGATTATCATTTACCCTACTCTTCGCAGATGAAATTTTGCAAAAAGGAGAAGTTCATGCCAACGTAACACCAGGAAACTTGGTGTTCTCCAGATTCTCGAGCTTCATCCATCTTAATTGCTTGAAACTCAATTGTTTCGTGCCTCAACGCATCATCATAGAAACTTTCCTAAAATCGTATCCATGCCAGAATCGTCCAAACTTATGCCACAAACCCAAACAAAGGAAAAACTGAATTGCAACAGATGTTACGTCAGAATCGTCAAACGAAAAATACCCGTGAAGAGGGATCAAAGCACGAGAGAAAAAGAGACAGCGAGGGGGAGAGAGAGAGAGAGGGGGGGCAAGACGTTTGCCGAGAATCCTGAGCTGAAATTCTCGCTTCGTTGGGTGAGGGGGTCGATTTTCGCCTAAGAACGCGCGAGTCCATAAGAGCAAGACGAAAATAGGGAAGACCGAGCGAGGAAGGGTGATCGAGAGGGGTTGTTGGCATGCGGGGAGGTTCGGGGATGGCGCCTGAGACGTCGTTAACAGAAAGTCTCTCCCTCTCTTTCTCTCCCTTCCTCGGTGTGAACGAACTCCAAGCTCTTTCTCTCTTTCTGCCCTCTCGACGCGATATAGGGAGCAGCGAGAACGAGCGAGAAGACTCGAAGGGTGGGCGCGCACAAGGGAGCAGAGAAGCCCAGACCGAGGCCCAGACGCAAAAGTTGGTTGGCCAGACGCACGTGTATAATTCGGTGTGCGTGGAAATACAAATATACGCATATACGCACATATATAAAATTTTCAACCCGTTACATCTACGTAACACCATCTACTAGCACATCTGATTCTTCTGAAGACGACCCCACATTTTTTGTTCAAAGAATCATATTTTTTGGGCACAAGACGTATCTTCAAAATGGCCCTTATAAAAGCATTTATCTGAAGGTGATTTCGAAGACACGGGAACTTCAACAACGTTGAGCCTGGGGAGAATAGTCTACAGCGAGAACGGTCTTCGAATTCGAAAGCGTGAAATGGATCTTCGTGTACACAGAGACCCGACATATTGCGTATACGTAGGTGCGTGATAGTCCTAGTGCCAGAAAAGATTCGAAGGGTATATGGAAGGGATAGCAGAAAGAGGAGGAGGTGAAGAGGTTGTTGCTCGATGGCTTAGCACCAGGGGTGGAAAGGCCCGGGGGGGGGGGGCGAGGTGGATTTTGCCAGGGCCTAGATGCGAAGCAGGCCTGCGGGGAGGTCAGAGCTTCTAAAAGAGGAAGAGGCTTGAGCGAGTGGATGTGTGTGTGTGTGTGTGTGTGTATGTGTGTGTGTGTGTGTGTGTAGGTGTGTGCGCGCGCGGCTGACGTTGGGAGCAGTTATAGAAGGCTGTGCGCGCGGAGGGCCCAGGAAGGTAGATCGGGGATGAGAAACCGAGTCCGTAAGAGCAGAGGGGGGTTGGTGGCAGGAGGAACAGGGAGGTTTGCGCGTCTGGTGGCGCGACTTGACCCCGGTTGACCCGAGAGCCTCTCTCTCTCCCTCTCGGTCCTCTTTCGTACCTCTCGCTCTTCTCTTCTCTCTTCGCGTTTCCCGTTCGCGCTCTATCCCTCGTTGCTCCCTCTCCCTCTCCCGTTTATAAGCACCCTCTCTCTCCTTCTCTCTCTCTCTTTATCCCTCTCGGCTTCCTACGCGACTGATGCCTACCACCCTTTCCTCACTGCAACGACGACGACGACGACGACGCCGACGACGACGTCGACGACGACGATGAAGCTTACTATCTGCCACGACCACTTCGAGGATCCGTGTAGTTGTAAAATTATATATATATATATATATATATATATATATATAATTGCGGATGTGTATAAAAGCTGTTACCACCCGTAACTCGACTGCCCCACCATGCCGCCCCATCCCGTACATACCCCACCTCGGTTGGGTAATTATTGATGTGTCCGCACCGTCGTCGGAACAGAAATATACGTATATGCATATATGTGTATAGTATTTACACACGGACGCGTACACAGAAACGTGAACTTCGTCCAATAGCGCGGGAGTGACGTTAGATTCGTATACAGACGCGAGAACTATCCCTACCCCTCCTTATCTACCCTCCGTACCTCCGAGTAGAGTGCCCTCTGTTGCAAAAAGCCTCGAACGCGCGCGCGACGGCCTAACGGACACGCATCCCCGACGACGATCTTGCCTGCTCTCCCTCGAGCACGTGACTTTGGCACGCGATGCGCAACGCCCAGCGAGGGAGTCAGAGGTCGGCCAAAAGAGAAGAAATAAATACGAAAATTTGCAAAAATTGTCACGGATTGACGAGACGGAGAGGTTTGAAGGGATCAATGAGTTTGGCGAGAAGGTCGCGAATGATCGGTGAGAAGCGAAGGGAGAAGAAGTGGATTGCATATTTTGGAGTATTTGGTAGATTAAATATAAAATATAAATGAAAAAAAAACGACTATTTCATCAACAAATTTCATGGAAAAGAGAACATTTTTTCAAACACGTACAATTTTTTTAATTTAAACTTTTCTTTTCAATTTTTTAGAATTACATGGACCCTGTGGGTCTTAGAAATCGAAAACTTCTTGACTCCGATGTTTCAGATCAATGCACCAGACGCTAGGCTGCACGCTGTGGAATAACTCAGGCGGAAACCGTCTCTGAAGTAAGTGTCGTACAGCCGCCGTTTTTAAATATAAAAAAAAAACATTCTTTTGGAAAATGAAAATATGTAATAAATATGTATATAACATTTCAATTATATAGAATACGTAGTTTCGACACAAAACAATCTTGAAAATTCGCTCATTTTTGGCTGCTCAAAGAGATATCTACCCTTAATACAGTAAAAAAAAAATTATTTCATTTGCAATTCGGGAAACCGTTGTTATCGAAAGACACGAAAGTGTTCGCTTCTAATCAAGACTTTTATCCATCGCCGCGATTGAAGAAAAAAAAACGGGGTTGGTTAAGTAATCGTGGAAGGAAGAGCACCGGAAAAGGGATATCGAAATAGTAGCGTAGAAGCTAGGTAAAAAGTTATCGATCAGTTTAAGTCAGGAAAATGGAGTAGCCCGTTAAGAAACTTCGTTACCCATCAACTCGGGTATCTTCGAGCATGTCTTACTGTATACCTTAAGGAGTAACCTCACAGTCTTCCTCAGGATCCATGCCCCCAAACCGCCAGCTCGTTCGGTTTAAAGTAGCTTTGAAACTCGCCCAACTTCGTACTCAGCGTGGGCGTAAGTAGCGTTGTTACTGTACTCCGCGTAACATTGTTGGTGTAATCCGCCAATGTACACGCGGCAGCCTTTATTAGGCCAACGCGCAATAGCTTCACGCTCGCGCCTCCTCATTGCGGGAGCTCTGTTGTCGTTTCTTGTTTTCAACCACACCAACCTCCCAAATGGAACGTCGCGCTTGGAGATCATTAAAAAAAAAAAGGACAATACGTGAATTGCTCGTTAAAATATGCACGAGTGTGCGGATGATTGGAGCTCGAAACGAATCGTATTGCAACGTCTAATTGGAAATAAACGACATTGAGGTTCTCATCGTTGGAATGCAACGAAAATTAAGTTTTTTTTTTTCAGTCACCCAATTGCTGCTTGAGGCTAATCAAGGCTACAAAAATCAATCTGACGTTTTTTCGGAATCCTTTAGGGGGATCGATAACCCAAAGAAAGAAGATTTTGCATAATAATGAAAATGAAGAAATATATAAACAAATGAGAATTTGAAAAACAAAAAAGAACTTATGTTTACTTTCAATGATTCCCTGCTTAAATGCTGCTAACGTCCCAGCCCAAGATCTCGAAGAGTACAAAAGACAGGGCTAAGGTATTCATGTGATGAACCTAAATATTTAACAATTAAATGATTTTCGTCTACAATTAAAGAAAAATTAATCCCAGTATACTGGTAAAATTTCAATCCAAGTTACCGAAATTTGACATAAAAATATGACTTTAAAAATCGTTTAATTTATGCTGCACTTTATGGAGATGACAGCTGGCCACGTTCCTACCTGATGATTTGTATACTAAATATAACTCTAGATGTTTGATATAAGCTGCTGTAAGCATGTAAAAACCCTGAAGATTTCGTAACGACAATAAAAACAGGAAGTCACCGAATGCTTAAAGAAAATATGAATGATAAAACTTAGAGAAGTGTGGCTAGCAGAAGAATTTTCGTAACCGCGACCCCCAGAGAAAACGTAAAATTTTTCGCCTTTTTTTTGTTCCTTTTCTGGTGAACCCCTTTTACAGACAAAGTTTTTTATGCATTTCTTTGACTGGAATCATAAAGGAGGAAGCTCAGGCTTCAATTTTGTTTTTTTTAAGCCTCGTACGATTTTTGTCTAAAGATATTTTTTTTTTTTTTTTTAAAGAGACAATTTGAAAAATAACGTTTAACGCGGAAACGCCAAGGATTCAAGGAAAACCTCAAGAAAGTAAAAAGTGGAATCGGTTTTAACTGAGTTCGCAAGAATGTTCTGAAATTTTTTTTTCGCCTATTTTCGGTAAAAAATCAGATGATTTAATTACCGTAACTCGAGGACTAAGGGATTCGTGGTAAAATTTCAAGAGAGGACAAAATTTTATTTTTTTATTTTCAACGCAATAGAATTATTTCAGATTTTTTTCGACTTTTCTTCTCGAGTTACGGTAATTGAATCATCTGATTTTTTAACAAAAATAAGTGAAAAAAAAATTTCTTTTTTCACGTAATAAATGTATACAAATGCATAATTTTGTTCTTTAATTATATATTTCATGTAAACTTAGCATCTACATAATAAATCTAACTCTAGTATATTTTGTTTTGAGGTTTATTGAAAAAAAACTCATAACCCGTCATTTGACTCAATTGGACCGCTTCAACCTCCTTAAAAGATTGCAGGTTCGCAGAAAAAAAAAGAGGAACGCTCACCATACATATTCGGGCCACAGCAAATCTTGTGTCACTCTGCGAGATTTTAAAGCTGCAGGATTCGTTGAAGGGTGGACAGGACGAGGACATTGAAAGAGTTGGCGGTACACGAAGTCACTATTTTCCTTTCTCTCTCATCCCTTTCTCGCGCTCTCTTTCTCTTTCTCTCTCTCTCTCTCTCTCTCTCTCTCTCTCTCTCTCTCTCTCTCTCTCTCTCTCTCTCTCTCTCTCTCTCTCTCTCTCTCTCTCTTTCGCTCCTCCCTTCCTCTCCGTCTCGGACAGCCGCATCCATTCATCGCCGTGAATGCCACGCGTTTACATGCATAATGGGCGTCATGGAGTAAGGCATTTAACCGCGTGGCGTTAACTCGAGGGTAAGAAGAGTTATACCACTGTTTAAAAAGAGCAGTTTCCTCTTTTCCTCGCGCACCGCGAGCAAGCGAGAGACCACCCGGCTGCTGCGCACCCTCGACTCTACAACCGCGTTAAATAGCCACCACCCTACGGCCCTCTTACTCTTTCGCAACGGTACGACCCACTGGCACACTGTTTCCATGCAAATTCTGTTTACCCTCACCCCTCCCCCACCCCCAACAGCCCCATCCCCCTGTCTCTCGCTCTCACTCTCACGCTTCCTCTCACTACCCTTGCACTCTTGCAACCCTCTCGTTGTTGCACCCCTTGTGGGAATCACGATCTCCCTTTACTCGGGACGAAGTGAAGGGGCGAGGCCGGGGTGCGGGCACAGAGAGAGAGAGAGAGAGAGAGAGAGAGAGAGAGAGAGAGAGAGAAAGAGAGTAGTCAACCACGTGTACGATATGCATACTCTCGATTGGGAAAATCCCTTCTCGTTTCAGCCACCCGTTTTTTTTCATCAAATTCATTTTTTTCTACTGTACAATATCATGAAAATAATTGAAAAGATTTATAAATTTGTCTACGTGATTTAGAACACCATTCGAGAGTGACTACGTAACGTGTACGTTTAGTTACTGGCGAATCGTATTGTGAACACATTTTTTAACTATTATGAATTTTTTTTTCAAATTATGATTTACGACGTGAAAGAGCTTCATTATAAGTGAAAATTAGGAAATCACCACAGAATGGCTTGCGTCGCCTTTTGAAATGCAGCTAAGGAGCTCACTTTGAGCAAGAATTTTTTTTACTTTACTGAGATTCTTTGCTCTGAGAATGAAGAAAAATGTTTTTTATTTGCTTTTGCTTCTAGGTGATGCAAAAAAAAATTTATTTTGCCTATCATCCTACGTGTCTTTTTTTTGAGAATCAAGACAAAAGTATTTTCTTTTACCTTTGAGTGATGCTAAAAAAAAATTGATATTTGTTTTGCCTACCATACACTAACAATAAGATTCTTTTCTTTGAAAACGAAAAAAGAATTGATAGATATGTACATGGGTGATGAAAAAAAAATGAATATATGAAAAATGAATACATGAAAAAATTAATCGTAGATAGTGTGGAAATTTGCATCGTTGAAATGCAAAGTAAATTTTTCTTGATTTTTTCATTCCTTTATTTTTATTATTATCTAAAATCTTTTTTTGCAGCTTTTGGTTATAAATTTTAAGGATTCTCAAAAATATATAGCAGTACAAAACTGCTATATATATAACAGTACAAAAAAAATGTTTTTTTGTACTGCTTCTTTTGTACAAAAAAAAAATGTACCGTATATAGCAGTACAAAAAAAACATATTTTCGTTGCGTTCTAACGATACAAACTTCAATACCATTATCTTATTGTTAGAGTAATACCTTGTTATTTACATTTCTTACATAAATGTTCACGCTTTAGATCACGACTCGGCAGTAACCATTCTTATTAATTCTTATTATTAATAAGATAATGATATTAATATTGATGAGATTATTGATCATTAATATATTAATTATTCTTATAAATATTCTTATCAATCCTTTTTATTCTTATAAATATTCTTATTAATCCTTATTATTCTTAACTATTCTTATTAATTAATTGAGACAAAACCTTCATCAGTATTGTCCCCACGTGAGTCCTCTATATATAATACGACGTCCCTTTCGTCCAATGAATTTTCAACTGATACTCTCTTTTGCATCTCCCATGTGTCTTTCACGCCATCTCGATTCTTCATCGGCGAATGCAGTGTTTCGGGTCGTCCTCCACATCTCCTGACGAAATAAGGGAGACTTAAAAATTTTCCGTATTCTTTACGCCAATTGTTTCCGGCATATTCGGGCTTCTTGAGCGCGAAACGAGTAACGTAAAGTACCACGCGCGTTGAATTGTGACAGATACGCCCTTCTTGGCTTTCTTCCGACCCAGCACGGCTTTGGCCTACCTCCCTCCTAAATTAAAGTGTGCATAAAATATATATGAATACCTTGGACTCAGAAGGGAATATCACGAGTAGTCTCTCCTTCAAATTTATGCGGGATACGCCTGGCTTGCTTTTAAGGTGCGATATATATATATATAACTAAATATAAATGTGTGTGTGTGTGTGGGCATGGGTATATTCGTATGTCAGTGTCGAGGAGAACGGACAAACTGTGCACTGGCGGATTTTCGCGAGGTAAACTCGTCGAGACGGCGCGGCCTCGTCGACGATCGGTGGTGGCGGTGCCGGCGGCGGTGGCGGCGGCGGCGGGCCACGTCGGATACGTTTCGGGGGTTGCGTGCGTTGGCTCTGCGTGCTTGCGCGTCTCGACCGAGAGGTGGTTGAACTCCCGCAAAAAGCTCAAAGCTGCCCGGTCGCGAGACATTTCGTATATACGTGGGTGTGTACACCCAACAAATACACTCATATATTTTTACGTATCGCAGGAAGAGAGGGAGATCGAAATGCACGTAACTATATATTTTCAACCGCAAACGAGTAGAAAGGCTACACGAGTGTGTTAGTGACAAAAACCTTCCCCTGACTTTTCTGGGATTCTTGAATTGATTGGTGTGTTGTTCGTACGCGTACGTACTCTATTCTCGGTACACCCCTTTTTTTGTCATCCGATAAAATTGTTGCTCTGGTCGTATCGGTTCTATAGTCTAAAGACGTTTTACCATTCACAGGTTATGGACGTGAATACTTATTGTCTATTCTCACAATCCTTTTATATCACACCGCAAAGATCTTCATTTCGCGTGAATTTTTTATTCCGTAGTGACCTTGCCTTCCTTCGATCGGATCGCAGCCGCGCGTGCATCGATATTGAGAGAATTATAATGATTCGGATATTGATAAATACGAGAAAGGTACTAACGGCTATAAACAATCGACGTTATGCATGGCCGATACTCGGAGCGGTGATCGCTTAGCTGTGCACCGGCTGGCGCATCAACCAGCGGAAGGCCAATTCTTCTGAGACCTTGCTGTTGATACTTGAGTGAAAGCGTCTGGGCACGAAATAATCGGAAAATATGGGGCTGTCTATAGTGTGGCGCCAGCATAGAGTAGATTAAGGCCTTAGGCCACTCTAGAGGCCAAAAAAGGACATATTTTCGGATTTTTTTTCAGCGAAACCATAAAATAAATCGGAATTACAAAATAGGGGTTTTATTGAGTGAAGTAAAAAGTTCTTAGCGTTTTCCGCTAGATGTCTTTAGTGAGCCATATCTGACGACGTATACATCACATCGGGTCATACTATACGGCGATTTAAAGGTTGTGTGTTACAGCGTTCCAAAATGGAGGTAAAAAATATGTTATTAATCTTAAACAATGCATTTATGTGT